>QXJR01000020.1:0-398844 GCA_020975725.1 Picocystis sp. L7 | reverse complement strand
CCTAAACCCTAAACCCTAAACCCTAAACCCTAAACCCTAAACCCTAAACCCTAAACCCTAAACCCTAAACCCTAAACCCGGTCCTTACCTATAGAAAGTTGCCTTGAGTTGTGGATTCCTAGAATGGTATCCAACTGGAGAAATAGCGTCTCCAAACTCGTCCACTGCTCGTGGATTCCACCTGTGGAGCCGATGTTGCCCTCTCTTGCGACTCTTCCTGTCCTTCGTCCTCCCCAGCCTGTCCTTCCTGTTGTCCTGCATCTTGTGAGACTGGATTCGAGGGCATGCAACTCTGCTCATCATCACGTTGACCGTCACTTCTTCCAACTCCAGGAACAATGACAGAACTGGGACTTGAGTCATGGCGGAATGGCCCTTCACCCACTCCGTCAAGTGTGACATCCAGGCTCGTCGATGGGGGGGGCTGGTGGAGCGGAGTAGGATCCACCCCCCCAAACGGAGAAAGAAGCGCAGCGCATGGATGCGCAGCACTTGAGTCACAGCTTCTGAAATGCTCCCATAGGAGTCGGTTTCGCTCGTCCAATTGAGGACCATGTTCCCCGTGGAATGCCTTGCGGAAATGTTCCAAGGTGAGGGCTTGGTTGCGGCGCAGCCATGTCAATGCCATTTCTGGAGTAGGTGTACTTCCCAGGGTTGTATAGAGGATGGTACGCATCCGTGCCAAGGTAAATCCTCCCGTTGTGGGGCCCCTTTTTTGACGCTTCTTGGCAGAGTTTATCTTGTCATACATCTGTCGGATGGTCCGGCGCACACGATAGCAATAGAGAAGCTGCTTTTCCTCAGTCTTGTACGCACTTTGCACATCCAAGCGAGAAGAAAAGTCATTGTGTAAGATCAAGTCCTCCCCACCCTCCAGAAAAACGAATAGTACGAAGACGGTGGTCTCGTGATCCGTGAAACGGTGGACTTTTGCTTGATGCTGCACGGATCGAACTTCCTTCTCAATCCTCTCTTCTCGTAGAGCAGCAGTAGATGGGGAATTCGGTGGTGCTGTGTGCGGTTGGTCCCTGTGTAGCCTGGGGGTGAGAACTGGCATGTACGAGCCGGTACCCACCACCACCCTCCAATGATTCAGTTGATGGAAGACCCGCTGTCCTGTGAGGGCGTCCGGTACTAGAAGTGGCAGGGCAGACCGCAACTCTACTTCCACTCCCCTTTCATGCAAATGCCATGTCCGCAGGTCACATGCTAGTGTTCCGATTGTCTTCTGTAAGGCCATGTATTTCCCTCGGGCTAGGGAGTTTGCAAGCGCACACCATAGGTGTGGGGTTGCATACTGGATGGGGGCAGATGCCTTCACCATTCCATACCCGTGTACAGGAAACCACCGCCGAAGGAAGGCATCGACTTCCACGCCCCCTCTGTCCCGGAAGGGGTGCACTTTTGATTCTTTTCCTCCATACTCTTCTCTGAGGTGATTGCTACCCGGGATCGTGGGATCCTGGCGCACGTCCAGAAGAGACAGGAAAAAAGGTGCTTCGGTACAGGTCCACCTGCGTTTGTGGTACATGTGCGCATGCAGATCAGAATAGAAGTTCCGAATCAGTCGCAAAGCCATTTGCCGAATGAGCTGTCTTTCGTTGTCGGGCCTATGCCTCAACAAGCTTGTCTTTTCCTTCATCCAATCGAACTCTGAGAACAGTCGGAGAAGAGTGTCCCTTTCCCATACTCTGCAATGGATCTTCAGCACCTGCTGTACCATTTTGGAAATCCTATGACCGTCATTTCTGCAGATCTCGTGAGCTTCCTCAAAGATAGAACGTGGGCGAAAGTAGCCCTCTCTTGAAGCAACCCGAAGGAAGACAACACATGTGTTGTAGTCCCAAACTGGTTGACCCCGCAACACAAAGTTGCACGACTGTAGTGCCTGCTCGGCCCAACATGCACGTAGGAACCCATCTTCACATAGACTTTGGGCAGTCACGCTTTGTTCTATCTCCCTCCACCAGAGACCAATATGCTTCACAATGTACTCCTTGATCAAGTCCAACGGGAACTCGATCGGTCTGATATGCTCTGGGGTGGTCAGGAAGGTTTCATGAGAATCGAGACCCAATTGATGCCTCAATGTCACCAAGCTCTGAAAACTGCATTCTGGGCTCAGAGAGCCAATTTCCAAACGCATGGACCATGGTTCCATGCATGAGTGGATGTGTTGGAGGAATTGTATCTTTACTTGCAATGCCTCCAGGTACACCTTGTGCAGCTCGGCAGTGGCTGTCTCCAATCCAGGAACCAAGTGGTGGATGGCAAGGTATGGGGTCATGCTGCTGAAGGACATGCCCCATGTATTGAAAGTGCTCGATGTTCTTTTTGGCCCAGGACAGTACATGTTCAGCAAATTGACTTCTGGAGGGAGGGTAGAGGTTTCTTCCAAGGTATCCTCTTGGATCTCTCGAGCTGGGACATGCTTGCCTAGGAAAGTTACCCCACCCCCAGGTGGCACGGCGAATGTATGCCTGTTTGGTGGCCCCGGTATCCAATACAAGTTATGTGCTTGAATGTTGACGGCATTGAGAATCCCAAATTGGGGATAGATTCTTGCACGTGTTTTGAGGTTCCTCGGGAGCTTGGATAGAACTTTCGGAATGCACCCACCAGACCAAAACAAGGCAGTCTCAGGTGAAGACGATGACTGCCATTCCAACGCCATATCCACTCTGCAACAGTGGTTTGAAGCTTCTTCTAGCTTAGGAAGGGCATCTCTGACAATTCTTATGGCGTCCGTTGGGATGCTTCGGCCGTCAACAAACTGTGCAGTCTGAGCTTTGATACCCAAGGCATCAAAGTAAAGCAAAGTGTACCCCAGTTGTGCCCCAGCATGCTCCTCATCAAGCAATGCAATTGCAATGGGCATTGACACCAATAACGCGTGAAAGGCACCCACTGACAATCGAGCCGTGTGCTCTGTTGAGTGATGAGGTAGCGGATGAGCTGGAATGAATGCGTCTGTTAGTTCCTTATAGACTCTTTTCAGGCAAAGTGTCAAGCTTTCCCCACTTCTTTGCCATTTCATGATTGCTGTGCAAGTTTCAAAAGCCAAGTAGTTAGTCGCTTCCAAGTCAGCCAGAATCTCAGTCTCTTCTCCGGATGCACTGGAGATCGCGTTAAGGGCCTGTCGTGCTTTTCCTTCTGCCATCGTTTTTGCTTTGGAAAGTATTCCTTGGACCCTCTGCTTTTGGATGCCGTCTAGCCTTGGTTGCTTCGAAGCTTTTTCAGCAGACGAGTGTCTGGTCTTGGCAGGCATGTTAGGAAAGATCCACCACAGTCTTGCATTTACATGCCCTGCTCGTACATGCGCCAACTGCACATGCTTTAGTTCTGCCAAACTTGTCCACCTTTGTTGTGACCCAGAAGGGTCTAGCCACCGAAGCTCTGATTCTCCTAAACGTTCGGGTAAGCTTGTGTGGACAGGATCGGGGATCTTGGGTATACTGACAGCTCCACGTTTACATCTCAGCGTGGAGCTATGATTTCCACGAGCTGCGAGAGTGTGGGTCCCATGAACATTCGTATAAAGTTCAAACGTGGGAGGGGCTCTTGACTCCACACCATCATGGAACGCATCCATGAAGGCGTTCAAGGTGAAGAGGCCCTTGACGCTGTCCACGTCGACACTCAAGTGCAGCTGACCACCATCGATGCTGCGGCCCTCTAAGCGTGGCATTTTAGGGAGAGATGAACGTACATCGTTGTCGAGCTCTTCATTGAGAAGCCCCACTAGACTCTCGAAGCTCTGCTGATTGCCGTCAAAGACCGGGTGAAATATGGCACTCCAGTCCACATCCTCGCCAGAAACTGTACGATTCTCAGGTTCCTCTGTAAGAACTTCGTCGCCCGACTCTCCACTCTGGTCTTCAAGACAACTGCTGCTATCATTGGGTAACATTCTGATCACGATTTGAAAGTGAGCTGAAAAAAAAGGGGTCGAAACTAGCGTGGAAGGAAAGTTAGCTTCTATCTACAGCGCATACTCTTCTTGCTACCTCGAACGCATCCCCCTTTGTCGATAGCTGCGTACCTTTGGTAAGAATGATTGGTTAGGGCGTGCACGGCCGTTTTCGAAGGTGCAAGTTTCCAAAGTGGACAATTCTGAGATGCTAGGGTTTCTCCTCTCTCACGCCCATAGATGCAAAGACCTGCCACAGTACGGTACCCAGGGGCAGCTGTGCTCCCTTGGGGAGCCTCTGTCCCCTGGGGGCAGCCGTGTTCCCTGGGGGCAGTTGTGTCCTTTGGGGGTCGACCCTGTCCCCTGGGGGCAGCCGTGTCCTCTGGGGGCAGCCGTGTTCCCTGGGGGCAGCCGTGTACCTTGGGGGCACCTGTGTTCCCTGGGGGTCGATCCTGTCCCCTGGGGGCAGCCGTGTACCCTGGGGGCAGCCGTGTTCCCTGGGGGCAACTGTGTCCCCTGGGGGCACTTGTGTTCCCTGGGGGTCGATCCTGTCCCCTGGGGGCAGTCGTGTTCCCTGGGGGCAGTTGTGTCCTTTGGGGGTCGACCCTGTCCCCTGGGGGCAGCCGTGTACCCTGGGGGCAGCCGTGTTCCCTGGGGGCAGTCATGTCCCCTGGGGGCAGTTGTGCTCCCCGGGGGCAGCTGTGTCCTTTGGGGGTCGACCCTGTCCCCTGGGGGCAGCCGTGTTCCCTGGGGGCAGCTGTGTTCCCTGGGGGCAGCCGTGTTCCCTGGGGGCAGCCGTGTCCTCTGGGGGCAGCCGTGTTCCCTGGGGGCAGCCGTGTCCTCTGGGGGCAGCCGTGTTCCCTGGGGGCAGCCGTGTACCCTGGGGGCAGTCGTGTTCCCTGGGGGCAGTTGTGTCCTTTGGGGGTCGACCCTGTCCCCTGGGGGCAGCCGTGTCCTTTGGGGGTCGACCCTGTCCCCTGGGGGCAGCCGTGTACCCTGGGGGCAGCCGTGTTCCCTGGGGGCAGCCGTGTACCCTTGGGGCAGCCGTGTACCCTGGGGGCAGCCGTGTTCCCTGGGGGCAACTGTGTCCCCTGGGGGCACTTGTGTTCCCTGGGGGTCGATCCTGTCCCCTGGGGGCAGTCGTGTTCCCTGGGGGCAGTTGTGTCCTTTGGGGGTCGACCCTGTCCCCTGGGGGCAGCCGTGTACCCTGGGGGCAGCCGTGTTCCCTGGGGGCAGTCATGTCCCCTGGGGGCAGCCGTGTACCCTGGGGGCAGCCGTGTTCCCTGTGGGCAGTCATGTCCCCTGGGGGCAGTTGTGCTCCCCGGGGGCAGCTGTGTCCTTTGGGGGTCGACCCTGTCCCCTGGGGGCAGCCGTGTTCCCTGGGGGCAGCCGTGTTCCCTGGGGGCAGTCATGTCCCCTGGGGGCAGTTGTGCTCCCCGGGGGCAGCTGTGTCCTTTGGGGGTCGACCCTGTCCCCTGGGGGCAGCCGTGTCCTTTGGGGGTCGACCCTGTCCCCTGGGGGCAGCCGTGTACCCTGGGGGCAGCCATGTACCCTGGGGGCAGCCGTGTTCCCTGGGGGCAGCCGTGTACCCTGGGGGCAGCCGTGTTCCCTGGGGGCAGCCGTGTACCCTGGGGGCAGCCGTGTACCCTGGGGGCAGCCGTGTTCCCTGGGGCCAACTGTGTCCCCTGGGGGCACTTGTGTTCCCTGGGGGTCGATCCTGTCCCCTGGGGGCAGTCGTGTTCCCTGGGGGCAGTTGTGTCCTTTGGGGGTCGACCCTGTCCCCTGGGGGCAGCCGTGTTCCCTGGGGGCAGCCGGGTACCCTGGGGGCAGTCGGGTCCCCTGGGGGCAGCCGTGTACCTTGGGGGCACCTGTGTTCCCTGGGGGCAGCTGTGTCCTTTGGGGCTCGACCATGTTCCCTGGGGGCAACCGTGTCCCTGTGGGGTCGACCCTGTCCCCTGGGGGCAGCCGTGTCCTCTGGGGGCAGCCGTGTTCCCTGGGGGCAGTCGTGTCCCGTGGGGACTTTCTGATTTTCTGAAAAGGATCGAGAGTTGTCCTCAATACCAGGGCTCTCCCAAAGGCTAGAGCCGAAAGATCTCCTCGGGCTGGTCGTGGAATGGGAAGATCTACTATACCGCCCCTTGTAGATAGCAGAGATGTGCGTTGAGAGTAAACAGGAAGAATAGGGACCAGCCAGATTCTAAACCAGGTACATGCATCGGAAGCGGCACTTTCCGTGGATCACTCCTTCAACCATCTTGTCTAACCACGTCTCATATTTGTGGTATACGTTGAATTACTCTCTTGTTAATGTAACTCAACCGCCCTTCCCCGAAGGCTCGATCATGCACAGACTGGTCGTGAATGTCTAGCAGGCCCACGTGACAATCGCCTCGGTCCCTTGGCCGCTGGGAGGTCGTCCACCCGGAGGACCCTTTCCAATTGCGTCGTTTCGAGGAGAATGGATCCGAAACTCGGCAGACAGGCCTTTCGAAGCCTCCGGAGACAGGTGGAGGCCTCGTCCCGACCCTTCCTCCCATTCCGAGGCCGCGAAGGGACCTCCTGCTGCCCGACGACGCCTCGGTCCCTTGGCCGCTGGGAGGTCGTCCACCCGGAGGACCCCTTCCAATTGCGTCGTTTCGAGGAGAATGGATCCGAAACTCGGCAGACAGGCCTTTCGAAGCCTCCGGAGACAGGTGGAGGCCTCGTCCCGACCCTTCCTTCCATTCCGAGGCCGCGAAGGGACCTCCTGTTGCCCGACGACGCCTCGGTCCCTTGGCCGCTGGGAGGTCGTCCACCCGGAGGACCCCTTCCAATTGCGTCGTTTCGAGGAGAATGGATCCGAAACTCGGCAGACAGGCCTTTCGAAGCCTCCGGAGACAGGTGGAGGCCTCGTCCCGACCCTTCCTCCCATTCCGAGGCCGCGAAGGGACCTCCTGTTGCCCGACGACGCCTCGGTCCCTTGGCCGCTGGGAGGTCGTCCACCCGGAGGTCCCCTTCCAATTGCGTCGTTTCGAGGAGAATGGATCCGAAACTCGGCAGACAGGCCTTTCGAAGCCTCCGGAGACAGGTGGAGGCCTCGTCCCGACCCTTCCTTCCATTCCGAGGCCGCGAAGGGACCTCCTGCTGCCCGACGACGCCTCGGTCCCTTGGCCGCTGGGAGGTCGCGCAGGAGGGAGAGGGTAGACAACGCTGAAAACCCTGGCAGTCAGGCGTCGGGATGATTGCGTCTTGGATCCTTTATCGTTCGTAGATTCAGGCATCGTGGGCGCCTAGAAGACTCGTCGGAGTGATTTTGGACGAATTGGTCGTGCGTCCGAAGGGGTCGGGGTTGTTCCGACAGCTCGTTCAGGCAGTACCCGAGCGGTTCACGAAAGTGGGAATGCCCCCCTTTTTTCTCTCTGTCTTCGTCTCATTCGCGCTCCTGAATACCCCCTTTGATTCCTTCATCGTGATTGGTCCGAAGTCGGATGTCGTCCTCGGCGGGCATGGATACTTGTCCGGGATGTCCACTGGTAAAATCTGCTACCCAAGGCATTTCCTTTACAGTCCCCGCTGAGTCGCCCCAAGTATCGGGATTCCTTGCTTCTGAACCCAAATCGAGGGACAAAGCTTGGGAGGACCGCGAACTTTTGCAGCCGAACAGGGGACGGGAATCCCGGGTCTTATTGTCGGAATTACACATTCTTACCGTACCGAGTTTCGGGGGCTTCGATACGGCTCCTCTCAAATACGGGGAAGGTGTCCCGTGGGGGCAGTTTTGTCCCGTGGGGGCAGACCCCAATTCGACCCCTAATCCCTGTTTCGGCACGGGCATTTTGGGGTACCCCTGAGGGAGAGAGCCAGGCCCACGGGGTGGGCCTCAGGGAGAGAGCCAGGCCCACGGGGTGGGCCTGAGGGGAGAGAGCGAGGCCCACGGGGTGGGCCTGAGGGGAGAGAGCGAGGCCCACGGGGTGGGCCTGAGGGAGAGAGCCAGGCCCACGGGGTGGGGCTGAGGGAGAGAGCGAGGCCCACGGGGTGGGCCTGAGGGAGAGAGCCAGGCCCACGGGGTGGGCCCGAAGGTTAAAGATTCCTTGAACATCCTTGAGGTAACCATACCCGACGAACGTGGGCTTGTGGAAGTTGTTGCAGGCAAGGGGTGCTGTGGCAGTGACTCGGCGGAGTAAGTAGTATTTGCATCAGAATAGAGAGGAACGTTATTTATCTTGTGTGCGACGACCAATCTCGCTTCTCAACGAACACTTGAAAGGTTCGTCTACAAAACTCTTAAGTTTTCTAGTGCGCTAGAACCCTTTCTTGGATGCTAAAGTAACTACATGCACTATTTGGTAACAAGCTAGACGTCTCATTAAGAGCATTGTAATCATTTGCTCCTACGCATCAAAATGCCCGATCAACATTTCGATATGCTTTGATTCGTAGGCACCTCTTCTTGCTTGAGTGAAGGAGCACAACGACTCACAAGCCCTTCTCCAATCCTTTCAGACCTGCTCCAATGGAGTTGCATATTTGCGTCCATCCATCCTTCGATATACGGATGGGAAGGGAAAACTCCATACGTCCTTTTCGATGACCTAAAAGTGCACGAAGGGTACACCCTCCTGGTCCTCCCTTCGTCGCTCCAGGTGCGGGATGTCGACGACCCATCAGCAGGGTGTCCATTTCGTCGTTTCGACTCGGATGGCGCTGAATTTTAACGTGCGTCCCTCTATAGACCCATCCAACGAAGGTGGCAGGGTCCGTTTGTCCCGTTGCGATCGCTTTCGATACCGACTCGAGGTCCCTCCTGGTCCTCCCCTCGTCGCGCCTGGTGCGGGATGTCGACGACCCATCAGCCTTCCTCCAATTCTTTCGCGATCGCTCCAACGACGCTGAATTTTTGCATCCATCCGTTTTCGAGCACGTAGAATCCATTGGTAGCGTTCGTTTGGCTCATCGCATCGCCAGTCGAAGCGTACGCGATGCCTGCTGGTCGCTCCATCGGATGTTTCGCCGACGAGGGACCAGGAGTCCACCGAAACCGGTCGAACGGACGAGGCGGGATCGAATTTCGTTTCGAAACACGCTCTTGTATTACAAAGGAGAGATTCCGACGTTCGAAGCCCGAAAAACGATCGCCCTTATGTCCCTTCGATCTCGTCGGTCGCGGTCGGGCCGACCTCCGTGGCGTCGGCCGTCCGTGGCCCTGCGTCGCACGGGCCGTACGCGGTGCCACAGGCGCGCGAGACGCTCCGCAGGCACGCGTCGACCCCCCACGGAGGAGGATCGACGGCGCGTGCGCGTCGCGCGCGTCCGTGGGACCGCGTCTGTCGGTGTCGCGTTCGCGCGCTGGTTCGGTTGCGCTACCAGTACCGCCTCTCCCCCTGTCCCTCTCGCGATCGCGAAGGCCCCCCCTGGCCCCCTCAAACCCCACACAAACCCCCCAGACCCCCCTGTACCCCCCTTTCCCCCCCTGCCCCTTTCCCCCCCCCACCCCCACGCGCGCGCCCGACGGGATGGGATGCGCCCCCACGCGCGATGGCGATGGAGGGGCCCCGCCGACGCCCCCACCCCGCTCCCCGACCGAAAGGACGCCCACGAACGAGGTCCCGGGGCGATGGCGGGTTCCGCGCCCCCCCACCCGAATCCCCGACGCCCCAAAAAAAAAAAGGAACGGACGAAGGACGGGGGAGCTGCCCCACGAGAAGCGGAAGAAAAAAAGGGGGGCACGGACGATTTCAAAAAGGGGGGCAAGCATCTACTTTGCGCAACTCAGCTTAGCTCGACCTCCAGCAACTACTTTGCGCAACTCAGCTTAGCTCGAACAGTTTTGGAGAGGAAATGCTAACCCCTAACCCCTACACCCCCCCAATCGCATCGCAAAAAACTTCTACCTAAACCCCCCCAATCGCATCGCAAAAAACTTCTACCTAAACCCAAGCCCAAGAGAGAGAGGCATAGCGTGGGCTACGCCACGGAGTACGAGGCATGGTTGGACAAATTCGTCCGTGAGGCGGCCGTGAAAGGGCAGCCCACCTCTTGCGCGGATATCCAAACCGCTTGGCACGCCCAATTTGGCAAGAAGATATCCTTGAGAACCCTCCATCGAATCACCAAGGACGTGGGCATCCGAGCCCGTAGGCAAAAGCTAGTGCAAAGGTTGACGTTCTCCCACAAGGAAAAGAGGTTGGCTTTTGCACTCGAGCACCTGGGCGATGACTTTTCGAGGTGGATGTTCACGGACGCCCACCAAATCTATCTTGGAGTGGCGAAGCATAAAGGAGCTTCCACCACCATGGTACCTCGTGGGGTTTCCCCCACCGTGGAATACACGAAGGACCCACCGCGAATCAAAGTGTATGGTGGGATCACGTTGCATGGGTTCACCCGGCTTCTACTTGTCACGGGCACCACAGGAAGGAAGAGCCGGTACATGGATGGCACCAAGAGGCGAGCCAAAGGTGTTGGAAGCGAGGAATATAGAAAAGACGTGCTCCCTTGGCTCTTCCATGAGGGGAAACGGATTTTCAAAAAGAGGAAGTGGACGTTCCAACAAGACGGTGACGGAGCTCATCGAAGCAAGGACACATTGGAGGTTCTAGGCCAAATGAGTTTGCGTGAGAACGTTAGAGTGGTCCTCGACTGGCCCCCTCTTAGTCCCGATCTCAGTCCGATAGAGAATGCATGGGCTTTGTTGGATGGGAAGCTGGCCACCATGAAGCCTACCACCCTTGAGGGGCTCGTTGAGGCAGCCAAAGCGGCTTGGTTCGAGCTCTCACAGGCCGATATGGGCAAGGCCCTCTTGGAAAGTATGGCACGTCGACTTCAGGAGGTCATACAATCCAAGGGTGGACGAACAAAGTACTAGAGGGAACGAGAAGTGGGGATGTTTAGATCCAGCCAAGATGTGGGTATTTTTTACTAATATTATAACACAGCACCCAGTCTTTCCGCCATTCCCCATTGACATCATGCATGGCCGTGAAACTTTGTCCAGCTTGTACAAACATCTATTACAGCAATGATACAAAGTTTGAGACGATTTCAAGCCAAAATGGGTCGGTGGAGACCAATGTTTGGTCCTGCCGGACTCATGGAATATGTAGGACAGCCCCACCAGCAGACAAATCTGATGGTCTCGAGCGCTGATCTGGCCGTTTTACGCCCTGATTTTTTGCAAAGGGTGTAAAACAGTGATTAAGAATATGCTTACAAAATTACAGCATCAAAAGTGATGTACGTTGCGATCTACGTGGGTATGTGTCGATTCAGGTTATGTGGCCAATTTACTGGTTTCGGGGTCCATTTTCAGGGTCGACACCCAAGGGGCTACAGGCACATGTACGACTTCTTTGCAAACGAAATTCCGTCAGACTACTACTAGCAGCTCATTATCGATGTGGACAAAATATCAGGAGCATTCGAACGGGAATCCAGCTAGGAAGGCCTTTGTTGTACCCTCTTACCCACCCCTATGCCACTTTTTTTGGTGGGCTGTGGGGGTACTTCTGCGTTTCCCACCGCCTTGGCCGGGGACGGCCGATCCAGGCTCAGAGTCTTCGATCCAAGTTGTTCTGCGTTTTACGGTGCATCTTTTCGATCGATGACACATGTCCCGAAACGATCTTCCCTGCACGCCTCGGAGCCTTCCCGTGTGGGCAGGCGCGTGGGTCCGTTGGGGTCCCATCTACTAGCGGTCGACGAGTTCGACTTCAAACCTCTGTATCTTCGCAATGACGTGTTGGATTGACTTGTAAGTACTCTCGTTCGATAGATCTGGTTGCGTTCTTTTGAATGGTGTCCTTGGCATGCTCTGAAACGGCTTGTGCGCGATGTTAGAGACCGAAATAGGCATGCACCTCGAACAAGGTCCGCCTGACCGGCGCAAAGGGAAGATTTGGATCACATCTCCCCAACCACGCCCGGGAAGGGGGCGAAACAAGTCCTCAAAGAAAGAACGGAAGCGGTTTCACGGACGAGAGAAGAGAAGCGCACTCAATCGGCGTGATGGGCGTCCTCCGACGCATTCCCATCTGTGGTCCCAAACAGCCCAAATTGGCCTGGGTTTCAAAAGTCGCGAGAGTGAACCCGCACGAGTTCGATGTCAGGGGCGTGAATCCTGCACGCGAGACCCACACCACCGGAAAGAGCATCGAAAATCATGCTGAGGGAGGCCAAGCACGTGCGGAATGGACCACGAGGCGGCACGTGACCCTCTCGGACTCACACGCCCAAAAAGTGGCACAAGGGTGGGCCCACCCCTCACAATTGTGGATTGGGACGGGGTCGGTTGGTTCCCTTCGGTCTGTCTCGATCAAAGTCCCCGGTTCCCCTTATAGGAAACCCGTTCTGATCGAGGTGAGCGTGCTTCCATACGCCTCGGGGAAAATTGGTTCTGATCCCGGATTGATATGGCCGCTGTACCCCAATGGAGTATCATATCCCTTACTAGCTGGGTAGCCCTAGTGGTTCGGACCCATACGCCTAGACCCATACGGACCATGACGGGCCTCGTTCACAGGAGGAGGCCACTGCCTTATGCAACACAAGTTTGGAGGGTTGATACGGTTCGTACCTGTTACGCCGGGTAGGCCTGGCTCTCCTATGAAGCCATGCCCCTAGAGTTCCAGGAGCAGTGGGGGGCAGGACCCCGACAATCGGCCGGTCAATCGAGTGAGCCCCGGACTAATCTCCGGGTTAGTCGGACGGAATAGTCCGAGCGAACCGGACTCAGACCGACCGACCCCCGGGCCAAATCCCCTCGAAGATTCGAGAAGGGGGTACGAAGGGTGGAGATGTTGTGTGGAAGATTCGGTCGGCTTAGGAACTGAATCTTGGCCGTCCGATGGATGACGTAAGCAACACGTGACCATCAGCCGCCGCAATTCAGTTGAGAGGGCTACGTACGAACCCCTCAACCTTCAAGGGGAGGCTCTTAAGGGGACCTCCCTAGCATGTAGTGGATGAGAACTTGCTTGACCCCACGACGTCCACGGCGCCTCTCCCACGGATTTTCGCGAGCCATCAGCACTTTCCGCGCCTGAGAAGCAGCGCTCCAAGTCTCTCCAAGTGCCGAAGGAGGCACCACCGAGCCAAGAAGGGGACGGACGCCGCTCTCGCCAACGAGAAGTGCGCCACCCCAAAGAAGAAGAAACCGCCTCCATTTCGTGAGGGGTCGAAGTTTCCAGGAGCAAACCGTGTGTCCAACGTCCTTCACGGACGCTTTGTAACACTGTCGAAGCTTGAGCTTTTGAAAAACTTCTACTCGCCGAACTATGGAGGAGAGCGACCATGCAACCCGCATGAGCACGCTTCGTAGGGAACTCGAACAAGAACGGGAGGAGAGGTCCTCCCTTGAGACGAAGATTGCTGAGCTCCAGCAACTCATTGAGAAGCTCCAAGCTCACAAAGTTGAAGAAAGTGAGGAAGAAGAAGAGATGGTGGTTGAAGACGGCCCCGAGGGTGTACACCTCGCGGAGCCAAAGGAGCCGAGCCTACAAGAAGTCACACCATCAGAGCAAGAAGGTTTACCTCATCTCATCAGCCTCTATGGCATGGCTTTACAAGATTCCAAGAATATCTCAAAGGTGTCCCTCGAGAAACCGGACAAGTTTACCGGTACGGAACTTGAGGACAACCCCTATGCCCTTACATATTGGTATAGGGATGTCCTTTGTTGGTGCCAAGCATATGCCTTTAACCGCCCGATGGAACAACTTGTGTTAGCCATTAATCAAGCACTCGGCGGTACGGCAAAATCCATGGTTCAAAACCTCATTATGAGAGACCCGGCAGCCCTTAACTCCGTCGAAGACTTGTATGGTTACCTCCGTAAAACCTTCCAAAATCAAGACCCAGGACCGGAGGCTTGGCGGGAGTTCCACACCGCCCGTATGAAGCGGACAGAAAATGTGCTGCAGTTCCTCAACAGGTTGGTGCAACTGAGCTTTGTAGTTAATGCAAGCTCCTCACCTGTGTGCCGGACTCTCACGGAACATGACATCTCGGCCCGTTTGCAACATGGCCTCCCAGGCTACTTGCAAAGAGCTTTATACAAGCACCTGGATCATCTAATTGATGTGGACAAAGCTCCTGACATGGAGCCTGGAAACCTTGCTGCCATTATCTTTAAACTGGAACGGGAAGTACATGAATCAGCAAGGAAAGACTCAAGACAGCCAGCGGACAACTGGAAATTGCAGAGCAAAGGAGTCCGTAACACCGGTACCATGCATGGCTTTCCAAAGCGATCCAGCATAGCCACAGCGGCAGCGTTACCGTCATCACATCCAGGTAACTCAAGGGTGAATGGGCCAGCCAAGCGACAGCGAAAGCGCTTCGATGAATTGGATGAAGAACAGCAGAGTTCGATCGTGAAGGTGCAGACTAGGCTGGCCAACAAGCCCCTAGGTGCAAAACTTACTCAAGAAGAAAAGGATCTCTGCCTGGCGAACGCGCTGTGCCTACGCTGTCGCCGTTACGGACATGATCAGGCAGCCTGCAAAATGGCATCCGTAATGGGTGCCCCAAAAAACTGAAGACCCTCCGTCCGGTAACTACGGTTACCGGGACGGAGCCGGGAGCGAAACCTGCAGCCACCCCGGTTACCAAAGATAGGAATGTAGTCTGCCTGCACTCACTTACCAATGACAGGCCTAGACATGAATTCCTGGCTGCCGAGACTTACTTTGGAAAGAAGCCACATAAAATCAGAACACAAGCTTACCTGGACACCTTAGCAAGTTACTGCTTCATGAGCGAACGCCTCTTCAAAGAGCTGCAGCAAGCTGACCCTAAGGGACTGTCCTGGCAGTATACATCAGCGGCCTTTAATTATAGCGTGGCTGTGGGCCAGCAGGTCCACACTGCCCCAGTAATTAAAGCGCAATTCTCGATCGATGGGTTCCAGGCCTGCATCGACTTCGGAGTTGCTCCTCTGGAGACCTTTGATTGCATTCTGGGAGCAACCTTCTGCCACAAGCACTTGACAGCACTGGACTGGCAGAATCATCGCATGGTACTACGAAGTAGCAATGGTACAAAGTTTACTGTCTATGGGGACCACCAGTTTATATCTTCAAGAAAACTGGACCTGATTGTGCCCCGAAGTGAGGCACGTAAAGCGGTGAAGGATCCAGGCTGCCTGCTTCTAATGATTCAGCCGGTAGATACAACGCCCGAACTACTCAGTGAAGATTCAGACTTCAGCAGCATGCATAGTCAGGTCAGCGATGAATGGCCTCTTGATGACGCTCACCGACAGCGGCTGGACGACCTCGTGAACAAACGGTACAAGCATTTGTTCGAGCCCCGCACAGAACTACCACCAGAACGGGTACCGGGCGAAACATTCAAGATCCAGGTGGAAGAAGGAGCCACTCCACAGTACAGAAACTATTACAGGCTTTCCCCTCAGCAGCAAACTGCCCTCAAGGAGCTGGTGACTGAGTATGTTGAAGCTGGAAAGATGGACCTATGCGCAGGATCTAGCTGGGGTGCCCCAGTGATCCTGGTGCCCAAAAAAGACGGGGGATGGCGGGTCGTTTTCGATTATCGCCTGCTAAACAATGTGACTATCAAAGACAGATATCCGCTTCCACGGATCGACGATTACTTACAGAATCTTAGAGGAGCCAAGTACTTCTCATCGCTCAATGCGCTGGATGGGTTTCATCAGATTCGCATGCATCCTGATGACATCGACAAGACAGCGGTGGTCACCCCATTTGGCTCTTACGTCTGGAAAGTGATGCCCATGGGGGCAGCAAACGCACCGGCAATGTTCTAGCGCATGATGAACAGGGTGTTTGGTCATTTATTGTACCAGAAAGTGTACATGGATGACATTCTTGTTCACTCTGAAACAGTTGAGGAACACTTCAAACATTTGGAAGAGTTCTTCGCCACCTGCGAACGTGCCGACATTAGGCTGAAGAGGTCTGAATGCCACTTTTTCATGAATACACTGGAATGGATTGGTTTCCGCATCCGCGATGGTCGGCTCGCCTGCACAGATCATTTGCTGTCCAAGATCAAACAATTTCCGCGTCCCTGAACGCAGCGAGAAAACATGACATTCCTTGGTCTCTGCCAGTTTTATATGAGGTTCGTCCCTCGCTATGCGGAACGGGCAGCTCCCTTGACAGAATTGAATCAAGCTGCTCTGAAGCACGGCTTCGCTTCATATTGGAAAGAGCCACAGGAGAAAGAATACCAGGAGCTCATCAAAGCCTTGACCACAGCCCCGGTACTGGCTCTATTTGATGAAGACAGGCCCATACGGGTCGAGACCGACGCTTCCGATGTGGGGATGGGAGCAGCTTTGATGCAGCAGGATCAACAGGGAGGTTGGCATCCGGTTGAGTTCTGGTCAAAGAAATTCAATGCTGCCCAACAGAATTACCATCCTGCTGAGAAGGAGACATGTGCAATATTATATGCACTGCAGCATTGGAGGCACCTCCTGTTTGGCCAGCAGTTCACGGTCATCACTGACAACAAGGCCAGTCAGTTTATTGGAACAAAAGCTACTGAGCAGCTATCTCCGCGCGAAATGCGATGGATCGAAAAGTTGGCGTACTTCGCCCCGTTCAAGGTGGAGTACAGGCCAGGCAAAGAGAACGTTGGACCCGATTACCTTTCCAGGCACTCAGCTAAGGTGAACGATACGGACACATATTGCATCTTGGACTTATGTGCAGGTATGGGAACAACGCTGCGTGCGCTTGAATGCGTAATACCAGAATCGACCAATATTACCTTGGATTACATAGCAGTGGAACAAAATGAAGACTGCCGCAGCGTAATTGCACGCGTGTTCCACCAGGTTCGCTTAGCACGCCCTGGGCTCTTTATGCGCAAGGACATCTTTCGGTATGGAAACGATGTGACTGAATTGGCGCATCGACGAAAGCTCCCCCAAGTCCACCTGCTGATTGCTGGGGTGCCCTGCCAACCATTTTCGCGGGCGAACACCGACCCGTCAAAGCCACCGCTGGGCCTTTACGACGAACGTGAACTGTTCACAGCAGTGTCAAAGATACACAAGCGGTTGCGGTCGCCAGACTACATATTGGAATGTACGCCGTTCGCCCCGCACTTGAAAACCCACCTGGACAAGATTGCACACTGGTTTGGAGAACCCACCTGCGAAGATCTCTCAAAGTACTGTGCGCAAGCTCGAGTCCGGCTGTGCTGGACATCATTACCTCCGCTTAAACAGGATCCTGGAGAAATGGGGACAATACCTATGACCTGGCAGGATTGCCTAGATGAAGGATCGAAGGTACCTACGGACGCATTGAACCGACCCCGCTTGAAGTGCCCCACTCTGATGGCCAGTGAACGATCGCACAGTGACCGTTCGCGTTCCACCTGGGTGCACAGGCAAGATGGGACCCTACGCCCGTTGACCATCAGCGAGCGGGAAAGACTCGTCGGTATGCAGGTTGGTGACACTGCAGCGCTCAACGTCAGCGAAACCAGCCGGCAACGCATGTGCGGCAACGCCTTCCCCATGGGTTGGATTGCACACATGTTACACCGATGGCTAAACAACACACGGACGCTTCGACTGCTAGCCGGCCGCAGTCCTGCTGGGACTGTGTGCGGGTCAATCGCGTCTATTACAAGTCAACAATCTACGCAATCGTTGCGCACAGGTCTTACGGGTCGGTTGCCTCCCATACTGGACAGGATTCGCGTCGCCGCTGAAACAGATCCAGAGTACAAGAAATTACTGCGCGCACCGCCGGAAGGCACGACAGTGCGCGATGGTTTGCTGTTCGAGCAATCGGCCAATGCTCAACCAGCACTGGTGGTACCAGCAGATAACGCTCTACGACAGGAACTGCTACACATGGTGCACGATCATCGACACTTTGGGTCAGCCCGTACACTCGCTGACGCCAAGCGACATTTCACCTGGACTGGTATTCGATCGCACATCGAGCACTTTGTCGCTCGCTGTCCTGCCTGTCAGCTTCAGAAACCAGGTAACCGGTTACGACACACACCGCTCTGTCCAGAAATGAAGTTCCACCCTTACCCTTTTCACACGGTGGTACTAGATATGGTGGAGAACTTACCCCTTACAGCCCTGGGTCATAATGCAGTACTGACAGTGGTGGACAGGTTTACTAAATACGCCATCTATATACCTATCCACTCTACCTGGAGTGCTCATAGACAAGCTCAGTGTCTTATGGACAGCCTCGTCTACCGGTTCCATACACCTGTGCATATTCACACAGATAACGGACCGGCTTATCGAGCGTTATTTCGAGCATTCTGTGCCGCGCTGGGTGTCCGCCACGTAACCGGAACGCCGTACCATTCACAGTCTCAGGGTGGCGCAGAACGGCAACATCGCACCCTGCTGCAGACGTTACGGACGACGTGCGAGAACAAACATCAATGGGATCAGTATTTACAGGCAGCAACACATGCTTACAATGATTCTGTGCATGATGCAACCAAACATTCCCCTTTTGAATTGCTCTTTGGCTGTCAATCAAGGCTACCGTGGCACCTCCAGTTGCCCACAAAGGATGGACCTGCTGATCACCTGACAGTAACAACCTTCGATAAAAGAGTAACAGACCTGCTGGAGCAACATCGCGCAGTCTATCGGGTTGTACAGGAAAACTTGGTGAAGGCTTCGCAGAATGTTGCGGCAGCAACAGCGCACAGACCTAAGAAGGTGTTTGCTGTTGGAGACAAGGTGAAGGTGCAGTATGGGCTCAAGGGGCCCACCGATAAGCACAAATTGGACCCTTACTTTGTAGGTCCTTATCTCATCAAGAAGGTGCTGAAGAATGGTGCATATCAACTGGAACTACCACCGGGCTCCGCCTTTTCAGATCGTATCCACGCCAACAGGTTGGAACATTGGGTGGATTCAGATCTCACTCTTTTCCCAATGGATGAACATCGGCAGCCCGCAACGGCACCCTTGCCTGATACTGCAGCCATGCAAAGTGAATCAACTACCTATCGTATTCGACGATACTTGTTACGGGATTACTCAGTGTTTCCTGCACGCCCCGTACGTTACTGGATTGAAAGCAACCTGGCTGACGCGTCGCAACGCTATTTCTGGGTGGATGAGTCCTCTACCCTGCTGGAAGAATTCCTACCTCTCGAGGAGAACAATGGCTGTATCCCTGAAAAGGGCATCAGCCCCTCGAATTATGACGCAGTCAAGACGCACAAGAGGACAGTTTACCTACAGTCACCTGACCCAATCATGATCAATACTTGGACGCAAGCGAAGCCACCGTACCAGACTAGACGACGACCTATTGTTGCTGTGCCCACCAACCTCATTGGCTGTGTGGTGCAAGAACTTTTCCATTTGGGCAACCACAAATCTGCATACTACCAAGGATTGGTGACCAACGTCCTTAATGGGTTGTTTGAAGTGTTATGGACAGATGGAAAGGTAGAGCATTACACAGAGCAGAAAGTAAGGAGCATGGTGTATGATCCAGTGGCAGCCATCTACGACTTTCAGCTTTGATTGGCTGAATGCCGGGAGCCAGGAGAGTGTTACGCCGGGTAGGCCTGGCTCTCCTATGAAGCCATGCCCCTAGAGTTCCAGGAGCAGTGGGGGGCAGGACCCCGACAATCGGCCGGTCAATCGAGTGAGCCCCGGACTAATCTCCGGGTTAGTCGGACGGAATAGTCCGAGCGAACCGGACTCAGACCGACCGACCCCCGGGCCAAATCCCCTCGAAGATTCGAGAAGGGGGTACGAAGGGTGGAGATGTTGTGTGGAAGATTCGGTCGGCTTAGGAACTGAATCTTGGCCGTCCGATGGATGACGTAAGCAACACGTGACCATCAGCCGCCGCAATTCAGTTGAGGGGGCTACGTACGAACCCCTCAACCTTCAAGGGGAGGCTCTTAAGGGGACCTCCCTAGCATGTAGTGGATGAGAACTTGCTTGACCCCACGACGTCCACGGCGCCTCTCCCACGGATTTTCGCGAGCCATCAGCACTTTCCGCGCCTGAGAAGCAGCGCTCCAAGTCTCTCCAAGTGCCGAAGGAGGCACCACCGAGCCAAGAAGGGGACGGACGCCGCTCTCGCCAACGAGAAGTGCGCCACCCCAAAGAAGAAGAAACCGCCTCCATTTCGTGAGGGGTCGAAGTTTCCAGGAGCAAACCGTGTGTCCAACGTCCTTCACGGACGCTTTGTAACAGTACCCTAATCCCTAATGTTTCCTTGCGCATGCGCAAAACCGGTATAAATCGCAATCGCAAAATTGGTCTACATGCTCCCACCATCGCTCGCATCCCTGAATACCCTCTTCCCCTCCGGGATTGACACGAGGACCCGTTCCTAACAAGCGCCGTGTTTCCAATACCCCATTTGCCCCACGCCCTGAAATCCACCAATCAAAACAAGTCCTTCACCATTTCAGTAGCAACTGAAAGACGGTCTTCCTCATGTTTCCGCGCGCATTCGCTAAACCTTCCCAAATCACATCGCAAGAAGCTTTACGTGGACCTAAACCCCAAACCCTTGTAAGGATGACGAAGCCACTCACCCTCAAGTCGGGTATAATCAACCACTCTGTTCCCTTGCTATTCTTGGGGAGGTGATCTGGAAGAGGGGAGACTGAAGAGTGTTGGAGGGCCCACTGGATATTCATGTCCCCCGAGTGGACCGTCTTCATCCTTTCCACCTCCGCTTCGGTGTATTCCAATCCAATTATCCCACCTCGAATCCAAGTTCAAGATGGGATGAACTCTGCCAATCCCCTCTTCACCACCACTCCTTTTCTCAGCAACCGAGCCTGGCCCTTCATCGATGGGGCTTGGGCCAGGCAGTGCAATCCAAAGCGTGCCGGCCTACCTCCCACGCTTCCATCCCATACCACATCAAAGCGGTTGGCCTTCTTCCGGCTGAGTTGCACGGGAGGATACCACCGCTCCGAGTGCGGCATCCATTTCCAGTTCCTCCAAGCGCACCCTGCTCCTACCCCCTTTTCTGGTGCGTGCGGGTAGTACGCAAACTGTGGGACGCGTAGGACCTGGTCGTCCCCCTCGTCCGCGTACGTTTGTCTCGGCCGGGAACGCAATGTCATGCTCCCAGCGCGCCGCTCTCCTGCCGACTCCATCTGTCCAGACCGGTTAGATTTCACCGGGGCTAGGACTCTAGTGAGTCCTCTAGAGAAGGGGGGTGTTGTGGTTCCCTATCCCTGTCGATTTTCGGTTCTCGGCGAAATCAGAGCGGAAATCCGTCTGTGGCTGAATTGAACGGAACGACGCAACTTCAGATGCGGAAGAATGGCATTTTAGAGTGAATGTGATTCAGCAGCAACGCATCCTCCGATGAGCTTGTAGCATATCCTTGCCAAAATTAATGAGTATAGCGCACGTTAGTTTTAGACTTGCGTCCATGGTTGACTCACCCGACACACGTACTCGTGGGGACGAGGGTCTCGTGGGGGGCGGGCTTCTGACCCCTAGTCGTTGGATCTTCTTCTCCCTTGTCTTGAACGAGCCTCGGCCGGCATGGGAGGCGCGAACGGACGTGCTAGAGCATCCAGGTGGTGTCTCTTGTCGCGTTGGTCGGAGTCTATGGAGGAGGCACATTGCGCACTTGGCTTGGCAAGTAGTAGAAGAAGTGTATCACATAGCAAAGAGGGATCTAGGGTCTACCTCACTGCCTCTCACTTGCGGTTGGAATTGGGGCAACTGGGGTGTCGTGGCCGCCCTCGTGCCTTCTCCGAGTTATATCTGACCGTCCCTTGCGTTCGCTCCGGGGCGAACGTTAGCTGGCAATCGCATCCACATCGTCGAGCACCCCAGCCTTACCTTCTTGAAGCAAAGGTAGTGATGGGGTCGGTCTGTTTCGGTCTAAATCCCCGATGTCCCTTAAATGAAACCCGTTCTGATTTGGGGTGACCTTCCTACAATACGAACCCCCCAGGGCACTCACTCTAGTTCCGGAACGGTACAATCGTTCTTTGAGAAGGGACACTAGAGTCCCTTATCTATATAGTGTCTTCGGGGTCTAGTCCCGTAGACTAGGGTTTCATAGGGACCCTAGTTGGCCTCTCGAGCTGTTACACTACTCACACTTGGAAAAATCTAGGCACCAATCGGGACATCACTTCCCGACCATCAACTAGGTATTCATTCATAATCGTGTAGATACAACGTATCGAACATCATTTCGATCTCCAAATGCTTGCAAAAACTTCATGCTGGATGGTATCGACTCTAACCCCTCCAGGCTTGCCTTCGTCACTCTAGGTGAGGGATGTCGACGACCCACCAGCCCTCCTCTAATTCTTTCGCAACCGACCCAACGACGTTGAATTCTTGCTTCCACCCGTTTTTTATCATGAAGATTCGAGTGGCGCCGTTCGTTTGGTCCATCGCATTGCCAGTCGAAGCCTCCGCGATGTCTGTAGGTCACTCCATCGGATGTTTCGTAGACGAGGGACTAGGAGTCCACCGAAAGCGGTCGAACGGACCAGTTAGGATCCAATTTGCATTCCGAAAGACACTCTTGTATTACAAAGGAAAGATTCCGACTTTTGAAGCTCGAAAATTGATCGTTTGCATGTCCCTTCGATACCGTCGGTCGTGGTCGGGCCGACCTCCATGGCGTCGGCCGTAAGTGGCCCTACGTCGCACATGTCGTATGTGGTGCCACGGGCGCGCGCAACGCTCCGCACGCACGCGTCTACCCCCCACGGAGGAGGATCGACGACACGTGGGCGTTTGTGGGACCGCGTATGTCGGTGTCGCGTTCGCGCATGTTTGGTCGCGCTTCGGGTGGCGCCTCTCTCCTCTCCCTATTGCGATCGTAAATGCCTCCCCTAAAACCCCCCACCCCCCAATGCCCCCCTTTCCCCCCTTTCCCCGAACGCGCCTCACCCCCCCATGCGCGGCGGGGTGGTTTAAGGGGAGAGGGTTTGAGGGGGTGGGGAACGCGCGGCAAAGAGGCTTGTGCGGCGTTCTCGTAGCAATGCTCTTCGGCGCGTGGAGGGACGCGGCTTCCGAAGCACCTTCCCTTGTCGTCTCGTTGGAGACGATTCGTTGGTTCGCGCGCTCCCTCGTTCCAACTTGTTGCACGTTCCGTGCACAATCCGCGAAAAAAAAAGGGCGAGGCGCCTCGGAACCCCCGAAAAACGTTTCGTTTTTTTCGGCATGGCACATCCGCGCCATGGCTCCGTCCGGCGACGTGAAGCTCGCTACCACGCGGGCGAAGCCGACCTCGAACGACGCCACGTGGCGCCAAAATCCGCGTCGGTTTCATCGCTCCGTGCCGCCGATCGGCCGGATCCTCGGAGTTAAGTATCGAGTTAACATCCCCGACCCGGTCGGGGCAAAGGCCTAAAGCCTACTCGCCCCCATCGCTATCGCAAAATCGGTCTACTTAAAACAGTCGAAAAACTGTGAATCGATTTTGAACGATGAAATGTATTTTTTTGTCTTTACCCTAGACTTGTGCTCCTTACAAACAAGTTTCGATCGATGGCATCCAAGAGCTAGACTCTTCTTCGAGGCCTAGGGATTGTATGGCACCCATAAGAAGAGTTGTCCTGGGTAGGTCACGTTGCGATACCTGGTTCTAAAGGGAGCTATAAGACCCCAGCTCCTTTCAGTTAGAAGACCCTACTTCAGTCCTGGTGTGCCCATGATCGGGCTCTAGACTCGGTTAGACATGCTTTGTGTGGGTACTTCATCTTAAGGATTAGCTGGGGTGCAGCCTTTTTCAATATGGTGGGTTCACAACCACGGACAGGTAACAAGAAACGCAAGGATTTTACCTATGAAGCCCCTTCAAACTCACGTAAGGGGTGGAAGACAAGAAGATCGGGGCAAAGATTCTTCTAGAAGACAAATGTCCCCCGGAAGTAGAGAGACTTACTACGTTGTGACTAGTAGGGTGGTCTTGCACATGTGGGGAAGATGCAACTACCACCACGTTGCCAATACCCTATCAATAGCAGCAAGGTACCATGTAATTGATGTGTTGAGTCGACGCAAGCTCAAGCAACCCACATCAACGGGCGCGGGAGCGAGAACCTGCAGTGGGACCATCTACCCCACAAACAGGCAATAGGACATACTGACGGACTCATCTCACTCAAAACTACCCAAATTAATTGAGCAAATCTCAACAGGTTAAGAGTCCCGTACACTAGTCATACTTTTCGACTTTTTTAGTTCGTTCATATTCCTAACAAACTTCGATAAAATCCAATCGAGTATGGCTTGTTGCATGCCTTAACTATCTCGGGGCACCCATCGAGTCCCGATTTGAACCAGGCCAATTAAGAGTATATAGCAGAGGGGCCCCCTACTTACTGTTATGGGCACCGGTGGATTCCCAGGTAGGGTCTCCAGAGACCACCCCCCTTTTATTGACCTGAAGTGACCCCAAACAGGCACATGACTGTCCCTTATCATTAAAGGGCGAGGAAGGGCCGAAGATCATTCCGGGGCGAAGTAGAGCTTCTGCCCCGGAATCAGGGTCCCCAGCACGCGCCTCTGGGGCGTAACCTCAAGGAAACAGGTTCCCCATCGGTGCGTTTCCTGCCTGGGGAGCAGTTTTCACCTGGCGGCCCCTCACGTGACCAGGGTGCATGCGAGTGGGGCGCCAGGCGGTCGTGACCATTCAAGGGGCAGTACTTATGCCATCATTGCTTCGTAATACATCAGAATCGCTTTGCTTTGAGAGAACAAAGACGTCCACTTGTCGTTCCCTCAAGAGGAAAAGAGTGTAGCAACACCGTCTGGGATTGCGCTTTGGACGTGAGCCTTTGCCTTGCTCACTCCACGGACGCTTGGGCAGTAGGCTATCACTTCTTAGGGAGTTCACCGTGGAGGCATCGTTGCGCCGAGTACGACAATCCTTGTTGTTGGCATTCATGAGCATAATTGTATAATTCGTCATTGAGAAAGGGAGTCCAAGGACGCAAACCACATTTCCAACAAAAATGCATACCTCATTGCCCTCCATAAGTTCAAGCTGACACAAAGGAGGGAAGTCGATGTCAACTCTTCCTACCAAAGTAGCTTCCTTGTATAAACAAACTCTTCCTCTCGAGTCTGCTCCACAAAAAGACTAGAACCCATCGACAAATACAAGTCCATTTCAAAGCGAAATCGCGAATAGTTTGACGAGGGAAAAGCGTCATCCAAGACGCCGCGACTAATTTCATGAGCACTAGAGTAAACCAAAGTTCTCAGTGATCTATCGAACCCAAAATTTATTGTTGAAGCTGGTTGCCGTGGAACGTTACCCCGAGTACCCCTGGCCTCGGGGATGATACACAGTTTCGTGGGTCGGCTCACTTTGACGCTGCTGCCAATATATACTTCCGGAGACTCGTGGCAGAGTCCAATTTCCTCTTGCCAAATGTTTCAGTGTACTGCTTGCCAAGGACTGCATCAGCCCACGACTGCTCAACCTCCCGTGACGCATCGTGTACAAAGACAGTCACATTTCTTGGCGAAGATGGGGATGAGTTAGTAACCAGTGTCCCAGTTGTGTAGATGCTTTCCATTCTTCCAGGGGAGTTGGGGGAATTTCCTGCAGGTCCATCGATTAATATAGTATCCCATGGCTTTGTTGATACTTCTTGAGGCAAAGACACCAGCAGAGCCTCTGAAGATGGCTGCTTGATGAGGCGAGGGCTTTCAAAGAGCTGTTGTTTGAACGAGACAGCCACGAAGACCACATGCTGCCCAATCCTCCCAATAAACTTCTGAAGCCATTCTTTGTCACTTTCAAGAACTGTTATGTTACCATGAGCATTTGCAGCCGCCCATAGCCAAATGTCGTTGCCAGCACCCCACACAAGCATGTTGCATGGGCGCTTGCGATACAGGTCATGGACAATCTCCATGTACTGCTCATAGCTCATTTGTCCTGGGTTTTCATGAAACAGACTGGTTGCAAGGCGTTCTAACTCTTTCCAGGCTGGCGTGTGCGCGTTATCATTCACCCTTGCTAGAAGGTTTGAAGCAGATTGTACAAATCCTTTCATGGAGGAGGGTTGCGCAGGAGGCGGCTTATGAAACCCAAACTCGCATGTCGTTTCCGCCTCCAGCCCTCCGGTAGATGAGCCATGGCTGTAGTCTAATAACAGCTTCATAACTTTTTCACGATCATTGGGAGAATTGCTCATGCCGGTGACATGTGCAGCAAAATCACCGGGCTTCCATAGAACATCCTTCTTGTCCTTGTAGCCCCAGCGGCAAATGGACTGAAGTTGACGCAGCGGCAAAACCGTGACGTGAAGATGCAAGGACGGTTTGCTGGTAGAAATATCGCAAAGCTCCCCCATTTCTTCAAGGACGTAGGTGAACGAGGGTTGATCGACCAGCCCAGGAGTCCAGCGGTTCCCGATGACTTTCCTGGTGAGAGTGGGTCCATGCTTGACAACACGATCCAACAAACTGTGCGTCCAGGAGGAGGAACGGACTCCCAGAACGCCCACGTTCAAAGGTGTCCGTACGCTTCCAGTGGATGCGGCGTAGGGATCCCTGGACACGAGGATCATGGTGCTCGCTTCCGCCCATTTGCGGACAAATGTTTCAAGTCTGACTGTTGCATTGGTGATGAGAACATCGCCATCCATCCAGAAGACCCAGTGGTTGGACGTCCACTCCTCAGCCACTGTTCCAAGCTCGGATGCGTGCTTGTGGGCCACGATTCGATCCATCAACGCCTGGTATTTGAACCACTTGGGATTTCTACGGTCGGAACGGTGGCGCGCTGCGTTTTTCACATCAAAGTTGGTCAGAGTGTAGTTCTGCATCGTTGCGTATTCCATCAAGAGCATCCTGGCCATGTCGGACGCGGGGTTTTTTCGAGTCTCCATGGTGCAGATTTCGATCGATGCCCTCCTTTTGCTGGCAAGATCCGATTCATTGACGCTCTGGTTCCGTTCGAAACCGTACATCGGCACATCCGCACGGTTGGTCTTCCTCCTAAATGTCTTCTGGACTCTTCCGTCAAGTAGGTTGTACACTGCGTATCCCAGCAAGGCGAAGAGGAGGACATCTTTTCCAAGACGTCTCCAGTTTGCCATCGACATATTGCTGTCTGTGTTGGGAATCTCTTCGGCACGTCGATCTCGCCCGCGTTCCCGTCCAATCGTTCGAACGCTCGGTACACGTCACTTTCGTGCGTGTTCAGCACCGGAGTGGACGCGAGGACGACGCTTTTGCACCTCCACGGTTTGCGCGCAGCTCTCTTGTCCGTGTGCGCATCCCTTTTCTCCAATCCAACGGGGTCGAAGGAGGGGGGATCGACCCAACGCGCAACACAGCCGAATGGCTTGGGAGAGGGGGAGACAAGAGGAGGAGGGAGCACCACCACACGCCCATGGATCCCACGGCTGTCCAATCCAGGGTCGTCGATCCTCGTGCGGTGGTTTCGACAAATGGGGTGTGAACGGAGACGGATGGAGCGGGACAGGATCGAGGACCAAGCGTTCACGGACGAGCACGATCCATGACCGTGAAAAGGATCGATGGGAATCACCCAAATCTAACACCAGGCTCATTCGCAGCATACACGACTCGTGCATGGTCCACACGAGCGAATCCGCCCAGGGAGGCACATGAAGGAGCCGGATTCCGTACCACGTTCCACGGATCCAACCAAACCTACGTCGCACACGGGTGGAAAAGGTACCCCTCGCGTCCGATGAGCCAATGCCATTGCTTGTCGCGCGCCTTCATGGACGGCAGGAGTCGTACCCCTCCGCACCAACATCCGAGGGAACAATCACCCTCCCGTGTGTCGCAAGAAGCAAGGCCAAGCCTTGCAACTGCACGTCGCTGCGTGTTGCCCTCTTGCCCCTCGCACACGCACGGAGGACAAGTCCACACGTACACCAGCAAGGGTGCCTCTCCGCAAAGATGGAGCTGGACGATTTTTCGGCAGCCGTCGCCAGGGCCCAGCTTCCCACCTACTAATGGCCGTTGGCCCACCGTGTGCTTGGGCGCCCATCGCATCGGTGACGGGCGCAGTCCCTGCCAGCACTCGCGATCCCTCCGTGCTTCACCCGGTCCTGGTCGCCCGAACCTGCAGGACTCATCCGTTTGTCGCCAACACCGTGTCGTCGGGACTTCCTTGGACTGCTCGCTATGCACTGGGCCACCAGCCAGCATGTTTTCGATGTCGTCCGAGGACTGACCCAAAGGGGGAGCTCAACGACCCCAATTTCCCCCACGACAAGGACGCTCGCACCATGCTCTGCACCGCCCGCGGCCATCGACGAGGAAGATCCCGGGCCATTGCGGCCTTCCGGCGCGGGCCAGACAGACCAACCTTGGCACAGTACGGTGCATGCTGGATTCGCCGCAAGTGCTTGGACGCGGATCCAACGCGGGGAAGGGGGGTCTAGGCGATTCCGCTCGAGTTCCAGCTCCTCCTCCGAGCATACGAGGAATGCCCGGGCGGCAGGGCGCGCGTTCTTGTTCCCTGCGTGGTGCGCGACGCCCGCCGCGCGAGGACTGCCAGGAGAAGGGGCCCGGCAGGAGAGTCTACGCGTTCTTTTCTCCGGCATGGCCCTCTTTTGCCGGCTCGACGTGCATGGTGCGGGTGGGGTCGCGTGACGGATCAATCGTGCGACGGAGGTTCAGCAGAACTTCCATCGATTCCCGCAATGAACGCAGCTGACGAAGGTGGTCATGGGTTCGTCCGCGCTGCGGGTCTGCATCTGGTAGTAGGTGCACTTCCTTTGCTTGCACTTCCCGCACTGGAACTGATCGGTGGTTTGTTGGGGGGCTTGTCCGCGTTCGCACTCCCACAGGGCGTGGGCTCTGATCTGTTGGATTTCTTCCTTCTTGCGATCGCTGGCCATGTCTTCCGGGGAGAGTGTGGCCAGGGTTTCGGGCTGCACATCCCCTCGTCTCAGGTTTCGTTTGAAGTCCGGGTTCTGCTTGTCGCGGAGGTTGAAGAGGATGGTCCTGAGTTGTGCCTTGTATCCCTTTTCGTTGTCCCGGAAGCGTTCCTGAAGCCCGCGTTCGATGTCTCGTGCGATGCGTTCCAGGTCCTCCGTTTCGATCCCGTCCTCTCGCGTGGTTCCGTCCAGCGCGTCTTTCAGGAGTTCCACGGCTTTTTCTCGCGTGTTTTTTGGCGGTGGGTCTCTTCCGGTGAGGATGGTTTGGGTCTTGGTTCGTGGCGGGACGGTCCGGTGTGGTTCCGTGGTGCTTTTGGTTCTCGTTTCGGAGAGACGCAGGGTGGATGCGTTGGCCACCCGTTGTTTCCACTGGTTTCGTATCCCTTTGGCGCGTTGGGCGACGTCCTTGTCTACGTGTCCGGTCAAGGTCTTGAGGTGTGCGCCGGCTCGTATCTTCACGAGGGTGTGGGCGTCCACCTCGGTCTTTTCCAGCACGTGGAGCACGTCCAAGCACCTCTCCTTTTCCTTCCCGTCCTGGGCGATCCTCCTGGCGGACTCGTTCGCTTTGTGCAGCAGCGACAGCACCTTTTCTTCCGCCATCGTCGGTCGCGACTCCTCTCCCTCTCTTTCCCTCTCCCCATCTCTCTCTCCCTCTGTTTCCCTCTCTGCCACTCTCTCTCCCTCTGTTTCCCTCTCTGCCACTCTCTCTCCCTCTGTTTCCCTCCCTCCCAATCTCTCTCCCTCTGTTTCCCTCTCTCTCCCTGCCAATCTCTCTCCCTCCCAATCTCTCCCTCTGTTTCCCTCTCTGCCAATCTCTCACCCTCCCAATCTCTCTCTCCCGATCTCACCCCCAGGACCCGAGGCGAGGTCCGTCCCGACGGCAGAAGGGGGGGGCTTTTCGGACGGATACCCTCCACAACCGTGTCCGCATCGCCCCTTTGGCGACCCATCCCCGTTTCCGACGGCATCCGCGTCCCTTCGATCGGTTACCGTCCGTTTCCGTTCGTTCCGGTGCGGGGGGAAGGGAAGACCCCGGGGCTTCGTCCCTCCCTCCCCCCTCCTTCGTTCCCCTCTCTTGGTCGTGGTTGGGCAAGGAGGGGAAGGATGGGTCTTGGTGGGTGGTGGATGGATCGGATCCAGGATGGAAGGCGCATCCCACCATTACGAGCTGTGGTTGGAGAGGAGGGCCAGGAGGGCACGTCCCACCGGATTCGAAACCAGGAATGCCGGTCACAGGGTCGGGATGACCGCATCCCTCGTCGAACACAACGATGGAAAAGGATCCGAACCAACCCTTCCCGCCAACGTGCACGGGACGGGAACGTGGTCGAAGGAAGCACGTGTCCATCCAGAAGGATGGAACGTGATCCACACCGGGACCAGACACGCGAGGAGGGTGTACGTGGGCGGGATACAAGCCGACACCAACGAACAACAAGTGGGAAAGTGCATCGCAAAAGCACTGCACGACGTCGGAGGAGCCGGAAAAGAAGGGGAAACAGGATGCGTCGTCAACGTGTACGTCAATCGAGACAAGAAGTTCGCGTTCGTGGAATTCGCCACCGTGCAAGCCGCGAGCAACGCCTTGGCCTTGGACGGACTGGTGGTGCATGGGACGCCGGTGAGGATGCGTCGTCCCAACGATTACAACCCCGTGGAAGCACAAGGATTGGGACCCACAGAACCCGATCCAAACCTACACCTAGAAGCGGTGGGATTGCAACGCACCAGCGGAGATGCAGATGCACATCCGGATCGCATCTTTGTGGGCGGACTGCCACACTACCTCACCGAAGCGCAAGGCAGGGAACTGCTGGAAGCCTTCGGAAAACTCAAGAACTTCGATCTGGTGATGGATCGAGACACTGGAAACTCAAGAGGATATGCCTTTGCGCTGTACGAGGACACCTCCATCACCGATACCGTGTGCGAGAATCTCAATGGAATGGATATGGGTGGAAAGTCCATCACCGTACGGAGAGCCTCGCAAAGGCCACCCGGGCACGGCGGCCCCGTCCCACCGCCACCTCCAGGAATGCAACGTCCACCCCTGAGCATGGTGCCAATCGTTCCACCTTCCCGTGCGGTCGTCCTATCGAACATGGTCACGCAGGAGCAACTCATGGACGATCAGGAATACCAAGACATCCTGGAGGATGTGCTGGAAGAATGCAAAACGTTCGGGGAAGTCCTGGAAGTCTTCATTCCCAGGCCCAGCAAATCTGGAACGGTCGCGCATGGTGTTGGAAAGATTTTTGTTCATTTTGAAGGCCTGGAAAGCGCGTTGAAGGCAAAGCAAGCGTTGCATGGAAGGATGTTTGACGGACGACACGTGGATGCCTCCTTCTTTGACGAACAACGGTTCCTTGCACGTGCCCTCGAATGATCGATGTCTGGGTCAGGCACGTCACGCATCCATCGATGAGCGGGAAGACCACATCTTCCTTCGAGCGGTCAGAGGACGCAACGCTTCCGCGTGCAGTTGCTGATGCGTCGCAGAGCGATCCTCGACCGGAGAGAAAATGGAAAGCTGTTTCATGGCAGGGAAGCATAGAAATAAATTGGAGGAATCATTGCACACTGAGAGCCAGCGTTGAGCGAACGAGGGGCATCGGGTCTTCCCGCTTCTATGGCCTTTCCGCCCACGATCATTCGAATGTCCGACCGTACCGACTTGCGACAATCACCATGGAAAGGGCGTCATTCCAAATGTAATCGAGGGCGATGGACCGTGCAAAGCAGGCTTCTCCGACGTGTCTTTGATTGCGGGCTTCGATCCTAGTGTCACTGGCGGCGCCCTACCCAAAAAGACGAGTACATGTTCACGCGATCAATAAACCCGCCTCGCGTTTCATCGGTAATCCTGCTGACACAGCGAACGTCGAACCCGTGTGCGCGAAAGACATCGGCATATGGAGGATCGATGGACGCGCTCCGGAAGATAATGCATCCACCGGGTAGCACGTGTTTCTCCAAGGCCAGGGCAAGCTCCTCTACATAATTGGTCTGCCACGCCCAATCTACGTGGTCCATCAAGATGACTTTGGTGTAGTTACGCTTGCATAGCTGCTCCAGGAAGCTGGATGTCTTGATGTGAATACGATCGAGGCCCCCTGCCTTCAGCTGATGGAAGGTATCTTCCTTGAGGAATGCAGGACAGCAGTCTCGAGTGAAGTGGCCAAGGAGGCACAACAAGTAAAAGTAGTTGCTCTTGGAAATGAGCGAGTGCTCGATGACCCCGTTCGCAGACGTGCATGCGTACTCGGTGGTAGTCCTCTTATCGTGCTCGATGAGGCTCAGCTGAGACTTGGGCACACCCAGGCCTAGCCAGCAGATCACCGGGTTAAATACCGCCCAGGAAAAGAACAGATGGAGCAGGAAGTGCAGGCAGCTTGGGCACCGCTTAAGCAGCCAAACAAGGGGTATGGCGTTGTAGGCCTCCTTCTGTTCGTCGAGCGTCTGGGCACCGCAAAGACGCAAGACCGAACGGCGCATGCCAAAGAGGCACTGCGCCCAGTACAGCGTCAATATTACCTTGCCCATCGATCCATGGTAGTAAAACCCGTCTTGAAAGTAGTGCATTCGTTTTTTCCAGAAGTCGTACGCGCACTGGGTCATGAAGGGTGCCAGGTTTTTCTCGAAGAGATTCTTGAAGTTCCCGTGCCTGCCCTCCCCAAACATCATCCAGACGTCCTGGTAGGGGAGGTGCTGGACTGCCAAACACTTGAGCTCCAGCAACGCACTTTGCGCCGGGTTGATGTCCACCGAGTAAACCCTCTCTGCCCCTTGAGCGATCATGTGCATCGAATTGCAGCCACCGCTCGTAAAGGTCAGCACCACGTCGCCCGGCCCAACGTTCAAGACCGGACGGTCCGCTTGAGGGTCCTCCCAGGAGACGGAGTAGATGAAGGTGGGAGGAAATGCGACCGGTTTCGGCTTGGGTGCCTCCAGCTCCACGCTGCTGACCGCAATCTTGGTTCCAATCCACACAAAGTAGGGCGCCTTCATGGTCTTTGGCACGTAGGGAATGGTCCCGAAACCGTTGTACTCGTAGACTCTTCGAAGCCTCGTCTCGACGTACTGCCTCCTTTCGGGGCCAATGTCTATGTTGTCCATGTCGAAGATGCTGCGCCAGAACCATCTGGATCCCCAGTTCATCTGCCTGCACGGGTTATCGTACTTGGAGGACACGAAGAAATCAGCGATCCCGAAGAGCCCCGTTTCGGCCAGGTACGCGAGGGATCGATCCACCGCTTCGTGGAAGGACGGTATCATGGACAGGGAGTAGCTGAAGGTGATGAGATCGGCCGATCCTTCTTCGAGTTCAAACTGGCAGGCGTCGTGTTGCACCACGTGGACGTTGGACCATCCTTGCTCGATGACCTTCTTGCTGGCCACCTTGCACAAGGGTTCGCACAGGTCCACCACGTAGATGGCTTTGAATCGGCTGAGATCCATGTACTGCGACATGTACAGTACGTTTTCACCGGTCCCGCCTCCGACGTCCACCCAGATCATGTCGTGGCAGTGCTTTTCGAGCCTCTTGGCACAGGCGGCCAGCAGGAGTTTTCTCCCCCAGAGGAACTGCTCTCGGAAGCGATCGTAGGCGTGCGCTTGCTTCTCGTAGAACGCATCCAGCCTCTGTTTGTGGTCGTCGTGCCTCTGTTGCGGTCCTTTGAGCCACATGGCTTGCAGGCAGGACAGATCTTCTGCGATGCCTTGGAAGGTCTGTGATCCGGATCTCTTGAGGCTGGTGAGCACGCCATGCTGGTGATCCGTCCAGGACGGCGTGCTGTCGCTCCCTTTTCCCATGTTTCGTTCGGTTCTCTTCCGTCTCTGGTTCAGCGGCGAGCTCCTCCAGGCGCACCTCGTGGATGCAAGTGTGCGCAATTTCGGATGGGGTTTGGCGCCATGGGTGTGTCCTCACGTCCACCATGGATCGATGTCGGTCGGATTCCATCGCCCCAAAAGGCATCTGGGGGCTATCGACCCCGGGGGGGAAGGGGGGGGGATCCCCAGTATGGAATATCCGCCCCGGGGATCCTTTCGCCCCGATTCCAAGCTTCACGTGTCGGAAGGTACCCACCGATGCGAATCTGTCTTCGAAACGTCGTTCCACGACACAGCACCAGAGCCACGTCCACGAGAGCAGAGCGGATCGCGCCTCTCGTCATCGGTGGAGTGGTGGACATGCCGGCGTTCCCACACCTCCTGGCCAGGAAGAAAGCGTCCTGCATCGCCCACTCGCCACGTGCAGGTGGATCCAAGGGTGGATGGGAAGGAAAGAAGACCAGTCAAGACCACGAAGCAGACGCGAACGAGCACGAATGGAAGGAACATAGCGGATGCACGGGAACAGGTGCAAAGGAAGGACACAACTGAAACGCGGCCACCCACGAAGACGCAACCCCGAGCACGGACCCACGCCAACCAAGGAACCCTGAAACAGGCACGTCCTGATACACAGCGTGGGAAGACGGAAAGGAACAACCGAAGAGAGAGCACAAGAGACCACCTGGAAGAACCTTGGTGCGCCCAGGCTTCGAAAGGCACGCCGTCCTCGCACGTACAGTCCCTGACGTACGAAAGACAACGCAAGTAAGGAACCAACCGATCGTCGAACCATTCCACCTCGCCTCTCGCATGCGCCAAGTCCTAGGTAGCCAAACCCCACGGGGTAGCAGTACGATACGTCCATCCTTCAAGCATTCGATGTTTACACACCTGCCACTCGAACGGAAACACTCCTACGGACGGCATGCCAGGGCGGCCGGAAGCATGCGACGATGCAGCGGCGGTCCAAGATGGTGTGCGCTCGTGGAACGCACGGCAGGGTGGTCGTCCAAGTGACAGCCTGGGGCCCTGCATCAGCACGAACGTAGCGGATGGAGCAAAACAAAGCTACCTGGGGAACTCTTTTGGAGTTCTCCTTCTCCGGTCTATGAAGCTGTGCAAGTAATGTAGTAGCGGAAGCACCTCAACCAATCCCTACATTCCTTGGGGTCCATTTACTATATCTCGCACGGCATCGTTTGCCATCTGTTGCATCAGTTTCGAAGGAGCGTGCGGGATCCCACATTTGCACCTGCCGTAATGGCAAGTCGTGCAAATTGGCATCCGATCTGGGGCTTTTTGTACCGACCATGTCCATCCCATTTACTCCATTCCAGCCGGTACCCTGATGGGCTCGTAGCATGCGTGGGTCCAGGGTCCTTGGATTGGGCATTTGGTCTATGTGTATTTAGCAGCCGACAGTGGGGCGTGGATTAGGATGGAGCTTCCAGGGCCTTGAGGACGTCCCGCGCAGGCTCCAGCAGTGAGAAGTTCCTCCCAATAACTCGTGCATTGCTTTATTACAAGACTTTTTTCCTTTCGAAGAATCTTTTGAGGTACCACAGTTGCCATCCGGCAACCGTGATGCACACCAGCAAAGAGAAAACGCTGAACCACGCTACCCTTGAGTTTGTCGCCTCGTTGAGATCTCTCATTTCAGCTTCTCGCTTCTTCATGAGCAGCATTTGGTCGTAGACTTCTTTGATGGTTTCTTCTAATCTCATCAGTTCCAACGCCATGGCATCCAGGTTCTCTTTCTTCGCGATGGCGTCCCAATCCGTGGCGGCGACGCCGGTTTTCCAGTCCAAGGAGATCTTGGTTTTCCTGGAGGTGGAGATGTCGGGTGCCATGAAGCAGGTCTTGTATTCACCTCCCACTTTGGTGTTGAAGCTGAACCTTCCATCTGCCTTGTTTTTCTGATCGTAGATGACTTGTCCCGACGGATCTTCCACCTGCGCGTCGGTGCGTTCGGTCAGCTTCATTCCTCTTTGATCTGCTCGTCCTCTCCTTCACGTTTCGGCACCCACCTTGACGTTGATGGACATGGCTTTGGTGTGATCGTTTTTGTCGTGTGCGTCGTATTCTCCCACCACCAGGACGCCTTTCTCGATCTCGTCGGTCAAGCACTTGCTCTGATACAGCATGTCGAACTCCAAGGCGTGTATGCCCCTCGCCATGCACAAGAGCAGGACCATCCATCCCATCCTCGCTTGTGTTTTGGCCATGGCAGGAAGCGATCGACGGTCCGAAGCACGAAGCGGTGCGATCTCGACCTGGAACGACGAATGGAGGAAGAAAACGACAGGAACAGAGGGAGACCTTGGGAGCAGCCCCCATGGAACGGATACGAGCGATAACGGGAGGGAAAGGGTGGAATCGGATACGGATGTGGGGGGGGGTGGAGGGGGCCCAGCCCCGCCTCCAGGTCCACGTCCAAGGATGGTGAGAGGGGAAAACAACCCCATGGGACACACAAGGAGGGTCGGAAAGGAAGATGAAACGAATAGGTGTGTTTGATTTGGGAGCGAAAAAAGCAAAGGAAGACGGCCAGGCACGGCAGGAGGGGACAGCAGAAAAATCACGCGTCCGAAACGAGAGAAGCCCACCTGCCAACATCCCCGACACAATCGCAAGGCAGTGACAACGCGATCCTTTCGACACCTTAGCAAACAAGGAACATACTTGCCTTGAGAGCCAAAGATGGGAGTACATCAACGCGCATATCCGAGACATGCTATCTGCATGCTTAAGTGACGCATCCAGCATGGCGACCCAACCGAAGTCGGCCCCGGGCACGCCACGAATGGAAACTCGAAAGGATCCTCTGCCCTCAATCCCCGAAATGGGTGCCAGATGCCAGGTCCACCGCCATCGCTCAAATCCGGAGGCAGTTGCTAGGAATGGCTCGAAACAATCGAGCAAGCTTTGCTGCACTTGTCGGTGCGGGAACAGAACGAGAATGGACAGAAATTACCTGCGCATCGATCTACCCTTTCTTCTTTGCAGCAGCCTTAGCATCGAGGCGCCTGCGCTTTTCCTCCTCCTTCCTTGCCTTCTCCAGGCGTTTGGACCGCTCTACCCTCAGCGCTGTCGCGACCTTATCGTCAAAGTCAAAGTCGTCGGGCAGCAGTCCCCAGTTATCGAAGGTGTGCAACAATAGCTCGTCTTTCGCCCCCCTCGTGTAGTTCGTGCATAGGCTTTTCATCACCAACGGATCCTTGGGGGTTTCTGGCGAGCCTATGATCAAACCGTGGACACGAAGCCCCATCGCCTCCTTTGCCCCGGTCAACTTTCGCATGAGGCCCGGCTCGGGCTGACGGAGTTCCCCGTCTGTCACGAGGAGAATGTCCGAATTGGCCCACTCTGCGGTCTCCAAGCGGCTCAGGCATCGCTTGAGCGTTTCTGAAAATTCGGTCCCCCCGTTAAAGATGCGCTCCAGGAAATCCAGCAGGTTGACCAGCGATTCCCGGTCTGTGCCCAGCTCGAGTTCCCATACCTTCGGCCCGCTGAAACAGAACACGTGACAACCCCTCTCTTGAACCTTTGCTGCCCTCATGCATTCCAAAGCGATGGCTTTGGACACAGTTTCCCTCTTTCCTCGCATCGAGCCTGAGGTGTCCAGGCACAGCAGGATGGGACCCCTCTCTGCAGTGGGACGGATCTCCCTGATGTTGAGATCCGGGGCAATGGCGGGAATTTCCGCCCAGCCATCTCTCTCGTAACTGAGCAGCATCCGCTCCACCACGCGTTGGAAAAAGAGGAGCTTTGCTTGCCTCATCTTCTGCCCTTTGGCCAGCAACGTCGCTTCCATGGGCAACATGCTGGAGATGTTATCACTGCGAGTGAGCCCCCTCGTCTCCTGAGCCTCCAAAACCGTGCGCAGCAGGCCGTCCTTGGCATTGTCCTTTGGCACCTGGGTGGGAGATCGACGCAGTGGTCCCCAGCCTGCGCTCCTGCCCAGGGAACGCACGAGATCTCGAAGCTGCCTGCAGTTTTCCAAGGTACGTCTGAGCTTGTCCATCTCTTTCCATGCGTTGCGTCTCCACATGTTGCTCTGCAACTCGAAGCTGCCGTCTGCTCCTCCCAGGAGTTCTTCCATGAAGTCGAACGCCCGGCTTGCTTTTTCCAATGCCTCCATGGCCGGGCTCCACCTCTCGTAGAACTTGTCTGCCATGGCGTTGGCCAGCACCACCTCTTCTTCCGGCCCATCATATTGGAGGTTGTCCCACCAACCCAGCACCTGTTCGCTGGTGAAGGCGAGTTCTGCATCTGCTTGGGCCTGCTTCGCTGCCCTGGCAGCCGCTTCTTCTTCGCTCTTTTGTCTTTTTTCCAACCATTTCTTGTACTGTTCAGTCTGCGTGAAGTCCACTGCTTCTTCCTTGACCCCGCTGGAGGAGAACATGGAGGTATCGCCGTCTTGTTCGTTGTCTTCTTCCTCTTGATGCAGTCCTCTCCTGTGTAGCTCGAAGGCAAGCAGTGTTTCCAGCAGGTCTTTGAGCAGCGTTTCTCTCACGGGTTTGTATTGTTTGGCGAAGGTCTGCAGCTTCATCCTGGCCATGTTTCTCATGATCCTGGATTTGAGTGGTTCCACGGGCCATTGGAGATCTTCTCCTGGAAGCAGTCCTTCCAGGAGCAGTTCTTCCATGCGCACGACTCCTTGTGCGTTTTGTTCGAGCGTAGCCATGTGGACGTCTTTGACTTGTCCTTTGACGTCTTCCAACCTCAGCAGGATGGGCACGAGCGGCACAGGCACCCGTTTGAGTCCTTTGTTTTGGTTCTGTCGATGGTTACGTGACGTCGTGTTCGAACGATCGAGGGTGGCTCTGGCGATCCCTCCTTCCCTCGTGCACCACTCCAGGTGTCGTGCACGTCCTCTTCCATGCACGTGGATCCTACTTCCATGACAAATCTGCATGTTTCGTATCCACCAGTTCGGATTGTTCGTGGCGAATGGTGCAGCGATGGTGGCTGCGAGATAAGATCGATCCATTCCCCTTCCTCCTGGATCCTTTCCCCAATCGATTCCGGTTGAAGCCGAGGTCGAACCCCTTTCAAGCCCACCTTCGAACCGGATCCCTGTCCCGTCCCATCGGATCCAACCGAAAGGGAGGAGATCCTGCCCCCACCTCCCAACAGATCCAAGGGATCGAGATACCCCTCGTCAGAGAAGGGTTCGACTGGGGGGTCCCGATGCCAATTGGACAGGGATCGAGACACCCCTCGTATGGACGAGGACAGAGGAGGGGTGTCTCGATCCCATGTGGCTGGGAATGGAGTCCTTGGGGTCTTCCATGTCCAATGTGGAACCACTGGTGTTGCAGGTCTCATGGATCCATCCACGACGGACATTCAGAATCATAATCAACTCTACCGGAATGGAACACACGGGAAGGATTCCCTTCCTTGGATTTCCCCTTTGAATTCTCCCAGACACAATCCATGCCGTTCATCCACATCCTTCAAAGGGGATGGTGGAGGGAACACGCATGGACGCCGGAATCGAAACCATAGTGGAGGAACAGAGCCAGAGAGAAACAGGACCATGACCGATGAATATCGTTGAAAGCACGTCCAACGGGTGGTTTGGGAAAAATCTGACCTCGAGTCCAGCGACCGATCGGATCAGGATCCAGTGGCAGAAGGACAGGCTAGAGCCGAGGACTGAAGCCAAGCCAGCCCATGCACACGAAACCGACAGGAAACACAACGCTCAGCTCAAAAATACGCCCCAAACGGTAGGATCTGCGTTGACCATTTCGATTCCGACCATGGCCCCGAACCCAGGGTTGCAGGAAGGGCAGATCCACAGCGCTCAGCCATGGTCGCAAACAATGCATTGGCGGGCAGGCTTAATCAAGGTCTTGTCTGGTTTCTTGACCACGTTAGCAAGTGGAGTAATTCTCTGCAACTATGCATGGAATGGAGATTTAGCAATGCAATATCCATTCATCCGAGGGAGCAATATTTCGCATGCCACAAGCCATGACGAGACCATACTTTTGGTCCCGTGTGCGACTTTCATCAAGTGCAACGGCTGCCACATGCTGGTACGGAAGCAACAAGGCTGTCGTGCATCCTGCTCCCAAAAGGAATTGTACTGGTTTAAGGGTTCGATGTTGGTGATGGTGGCTACACGAGGAACTCCCTTTCATGCTTCCGGGATTGCGACAAGGCTGGCCCCCATGTGGAGGACCACGCTTCTGGGTACCGCTTTTTACATGCATGTTGCCGTGTTGACAGCAACAGGGTTGTCGTGAGCGACAACCTGCGTTCGGAACTATACAAAGCTGCTCCCCAGACAGGAGGTCTAGCAAACCCCTTGGACCTCTTCAGAGCTGATGCCACACGAAATCATGATTGCTTTGACCTCAGGGCTCCGGATGACTGCTGTGAGTACAGGGTACCAGGACCAACACATGCCCTTTGCAAATCTATCCACAGTCCCTGCCAGTTCCAGTGGCTATGAAGGTAGCAATCAAAGTGTGTGAACCCGACACGTTGCATGGATTCTTCACGATGGCGAATGGTTTCAAAGAGGGTGTAACAGAGAACACGTAGGATCGAGGCATTTCTAGCAATCCACTCTCATGATCTGTCACCCTCAAATTCGGATCCGTGTATACATGGTGCATGTCTCACTGTGGACAGGTATTTTACACCAGGAACTCCCCAGCAGCAGCCCTCCGACCAGGAACAGGGGCGTTGTTGAATGCTCTTTCTTCCCCTTGACCAGGCGGTTGGGCTGGGGACTGCTGGTGTCTTTGTGGTAGTCACGTGCACCACCGAAGTCCGGGAGCGCAGCAAGCAAGCTTTAGGTAGAGCCTCGGATGGAGGCTCCAGTCAGACCTGCCAAACCTGACTTTCGAGTCGATGGACCCGTTCAAACACAAATATTTCAGAAAAGCCGAGCCATGTAAGCCGGTTGAAGTTCCTCGCAGGGCGCCCAATCCCCACCACTACCCGTTGAAGCTATCCCTCAACTTGGCGACGGCTTCGATCACAGGGTACAACGCGGCCGGAACCCCGTAGTAAACGACCAGAAAGTCGGGGAACGTGGAAGTGATCATCGCGTTTCTGGCCAGGAACAAGGCTACAAAGGCTTCTTGGAAGACAAACAGCTGCCAGGTGAGCACCTTGCCCGTTCGGATGGAAGGAAAGCAATGGAACGCCAGGATGAACTGGGAAAAGAAAAACGCGGAGGCAAGACCCCTGGAATAGTTCCCCGAGAGCGGTGCGAAGTACGAGGCTGCAAGCACAGCCATTGCAAAGTAGTACATCCCCTTGAGCAGAACCAAGGTTTCTTTTCGGCGATGGAGCGCATGGGCCCTGCTCCGAGGTATGGCGAGTAGGAGCTTGCGATGCTTGGTTGGCACGGCCTGCGGATATTTCTTGATCAGCCACGCTTTGAAGAAGAAGGAGGAGGTGTCCGAGGCCATCATGAGGATTCCCAGAAAGGTGCACGGGGTGGCCAGGAGGAGGTAGATGGCGAATCCAGTGACGATGCCCAGTTGCACCGTGGCGCTGTACATGGTCTCCTTGTGTCCCGCGGTGAGCAGATAGGCCAGTCCAATGGTGGCGACCGACATCCAAGTGACCGTCATGAGGTGTTTTTCCACTGGATCCAGGGTTGGAAAGATCCATCCATACAGGTGGTGTGGTTCATCGTCCCTGCCCACCACGTAGGCCAGGAGCAGTGCACATGTGGTGTACACCACACCTTGTGCGAAATGGAAGGTCTCCAACACACCGAACGTAGATCGCACGCCCTCTTTCCTCCGCTGCACGCGCGCCTGTCTGGTCATGGCGAGCCGCGACGCACCCGCACGTCCGTCGTTTCGGGCGCATGTGCCGTCGAGGAATCGGGTCGATCCATCCCCTCCCCTTCCCGTCTTCGGTTTCGTTCCCACTCCGAACCGGGAGCAAGGGTGGGTTGAAAGGGAGGGTTCCCATTGGGAACGGACCCGATCCCCTTTCTGTCCTCGTGGATGGACGTGGGTTGGTGGCGATGGGACAGGGAGGGTGTGTCCATCTCTACTGCGTTTCGTGGGTGGAACGGGGTTGGACACGACGTGGATGAGAAGGATGGTGGAACAAGAGGTGTCTTTCTCACGTGGTGGACGATCGATGGCCCGCATGCACTTGGGGTAGGCTGCCCAAGGGCGAATCCCACGGAAAGGGATGGATCCTTCCCAGATGGCATCGAACGTCTCCTTCCCTGTGGGTCTCGGCCATGCTTCCACGAACACCTCCCCGATCAGCAGGTTGGAATCACGCGACGCGTTCCTTCCTTCCTTCCTTCCTTCCTTCCTTGACGTCCTTGCTTGCCCAACGGTGGTGTGTTCGACCCCTCCTACCACGTCGTTGTATGGATGGGTTCCATATCTTCCCATCCGTTGTAAGGATCGCCCCACAACCCGTCCCCTCCACCACCATCTCCCCCCACACCACCACCGGTGTGCTGGCATCCGTACCATGACACGTGGCACACGATCGGGGCGAGGATCGGGGTGGACGTGGATCCTGTGGCTGGGATGGATCCCGTGGACCCACACGTGGGACGAAAACACGACCTGTGCGATCCGCTGGGAAGATGCAAGATCCACGTGCTGTTCGATGGGAACCTGTGTGACGCAAGTCCATACGTCGACGTCCAACTGCACCTACACCTGCACGGAATGGGAAACCCGATGTGCGAGATGGTGCCAACCGGAACAAACCACGCGGAACGGACACGGGCTAAAGAGGAGACACTTGGATGAACAAGGGGAAAAGCCTGAACCGAAGCCCTCCTTCGTGGCCACACTTGCATTCGCAAGCGGAGGAAGGAGCAAGAGGCCCTACTGCGTGGTCAAGTGCTCGAGACTAGGATACAACGTGACCCAAACCAACGAGGTGCTCTTCTTTACACCGTTGGGCAACGCCTGGGAGGATTGTGCTTGCGTCACCTTCCGCGGGGAGCAAGTGGAGAGAAATTTGATCCTCGCTGCGGAAGAGGGGTTACCAATTCGTGTGGTAGGAGCGGGGAGTCAAGTCTATCTGCAGTTTGTCGAAGCTGGGTTTACATTCACAAACGTGCTGAATGGAACATTACTGGGTGTTTCTCCAAACGGTGCCTCGATGCTTTGGAATTCTTTTTCCTTGTCGTGGGCGTTTGCTGTCATACTCCTTGGGGGAATGGCAAGACTCCTCTGAAGATGCTGTTTCTTCGCCGACCAAGGTATACAATGTAGGACTTGCACTCAGGGGGAATGAATGAAGCATGTGATACATCAATCCAGTATACCGTTTGTCCGATAAAGGGAAAGTGGTCTCGTTTTTGAGGTTACTAACAAAACGATCAATCCAAGCAGAGGGCTTCTCCATCATGGACTAGGTCGCCGCAGCGCCGGCTTGATGAACATTGTATCTGGAACAGGCGAGGGGCCTGCGCTTTGTTGCACTAAATAAAAAGGCTTTAGTACTGAAGTGGCCCGGTCAGTGGCAATCTTTGGAAGGGCATGAATGCATCGACAAGACTTTCTAGATTGCCACCACGCTGGATTGGTTTAGGTTATCTGTTGGCGATGAGGCCCGCCTTCATATTTGTTGGTTCTTATCTATTCTTTGGCGCACATTGTGGGACATGGCTTGGTGCAGTGTACGGCAATGCAGAATGCTGCAAGGCATGCGTGTATTATCTCATCGATAGTGGCATCCTTAGGGACGGGTAGGGACGTAGAATGCTGAATCATTCATTGTGCGAAAGATGCCGGCAGCGAAGGCGGATTTACAGGATGTCTACAACTTGCAAAGGAGCCAGCCGGTTTACTGGGGCAATAGGCACTTTGCAGATGTTCCACTCCAGTGAAGCAAGCGACTTTCAACACAAGTTGGCATAGCAGCTTCCTTCCTGCATTGTGCTTAGAACATCTTTCAAGTAGTTGTGGGCAGCAACCTACGTTTGTAGCTTCGCCAAGTCTTTGATCTTCTTGCAAGCCTTGCAGGATTACGACTTCATATCGCTTGGTAAGACTCTGCCAATGTATGCTAGAATTTTCTCTGCATACTGCCTGAGTATCAACAGCAGAGGGGGGCAATGTAAAGTGCAACTTTCCAGCAATATCCTACAACTGTGAAAACTTGGACACAGCCATTGTCCTTTGGCACCTACAATAAGGTGTATTTCTCCCTTCTAGCCTGTTCAATCTTCATTTCTATGTACGGAAAGGTGCCTTCACCAAGACATTGCTGAAGATGTCTTACGAAGGTCTAGTGGCTTTGGTCTTTCCTGTCTTTTAGCGCCATTGTTTCGTCGAGTTTTGCAAATCCTGAATCTCAGGAGTCGAAGCTTCATGAAACCAGCGGTTTATTTGGCAAAGATGCCATAGAGAATGGGGTTCAAGCACTAAGCAGTAAAGCATTTCGAGGTGGGTTGGCTGACGGGCCATCATTTTATCCAATTGGATGCGATTGCAGAGGATAATTGCTCAGAGACGTAGCAGAGACTCTGTGCAAGCTTGTAGGCCCATTTCCTTCAACATGCTTCGGCGCAACAGCAGGATTGGATTGAAGAGCCTTTGGCAGTGTCAAATCAGGGACGCCTTTATTCTTTCTCCTGACATAATTCAGAAACCATTATTTTGCAGCAGGCCGAGGAGGACCTCCACGACTGGGCTGTCTGAAAGTTCGAGTGTTGGAGAGCTTATTTTAGACAACAGCAACGAATCAACCTCTGCTCGTAGCTCACGGACCAGGACTGCAATCCTAGCTGGTGCACGGAACTTCGCCCACTGATCGACCAACACGAGCCCCTCGTCATGTTTCACTGTAATAGCTCCACCAAAGAACAAGATCGCATACGCAGGAACCATGCTAGATTCCCTAACAAATACTTTCGAAGTCTGGACAATGTTAGTGTACACTAGCCATCCACTCTCAAAGCGCCCGCTTGAGAAATTGACACTGCTCGGGTGGACAAATACTCGTCCCAGGTCACGCGTAAAAAATTTGATGCTCTGGGGCGATGCTTCTTCTGCTACTGTTCCTCCTTGAGTCTGTTTGTACTTTGTAGCAGGATGTTCAACACGCACCAGCTTTGGATAAAACGCAGCACAGATTACTGCCTTCACGATCCTGCCTACATCTCCGAAATCAGACAGCAAAGTTCGAGAAGATCCCTCTCCATCCACTGCATTGCTATTCAGCTGGCGCAAGAGGTCTCTCGGAAGAAATCCAACGTCGGCCAGAACCGAGGCCAAGTCATGCCTTAATTTATGGATAGCCACAAGGGCTTGCTCCGATAGTAAGTATGCTTCACAAAACTCACGAGATGCTTTAGACGTCTTCTTGGATGAAGTTTTGCACCTTAGCCAACCATTATATGCAGCAACCACTGCCAAATGATCACTCTGATTCGAAGCTCCAGCTAGCTGGTTCCTTGCTTTCCTGTCCTCGTCATCACGGCCGAGGGTGGAAAGAAACGGCCAATGACCAGACAAAGCTGCAGCAATAGTGAGGATCGGGTCCAAGCATCGGAGCAGCACGCCATACACGAGCATCTTACCTATGTGCACATCTACAGGCATCAAGGAAAGATGCTGCCCAAGAGGGGTGAGTTCTCCTTCCCGATCGATCGCCTGAGCAGTCACCAGGTTTGAAAGAGCCTCCTCGACTGCTTTGTTGGCAGGTGGGCTCAAACAAAGATTCAAATGGCGATGGATTGATCCACCCAAAATCTTCTTCACCTGCAGACAAAGCGACTCAAGAGGTACTCGTCTTATTTCTGGCTCTTGGTATTCTTCCAAACTATCATGCTTTGATCTCGTGTACAGTTTCAAGCATACACCAGCGCAGACACGCCCAGCACGTCCTCTCCTCTGCCTCGCAGAAGCCTTGGATACCCACGCTTCTTTCAGCGTTGCCACACCCCTTTCTGCATCATAGGTCATCTCCTTGTGCTTGCCTGTGTCAATGACACAGGTGACATCATCGATCGTAATGGAGGTTTCGGCTACATTGGTTGCGATGACGATTTTGCGCACACCCTTTTTTTGTTTCTGAAACACTGCTTGCTGCTCTGAGCTCTGCATTGCTCCATGAAGGGCGTAAATTTGGACTTTGGACGAGGAACCCAGGGCATTGGAGAGGCTCGTGGAACTTGCAAGGCGTGTTTTCAGTCTGCTTATTTCTGCCGCTCCCGGTAAGAATACCAGTAATGCCCCTTGCTCCAAATCTGCAGTTTGTCTGCTTCCAAGGAGAGCAGGTCCTTCTCGGGTACAGAGAAAAGAAATGGTGTGTTCAAGAAGCTCGTAATCAATGGAATCAAAACTCATCGCTCTCAAGCTCTCAACAGTTGATTCTTGGTAGCCATGCAGTGATGCTGGGCTCTTCGTACCACGTTCGCTTGCTCCCCGCGGCCTTTGCGCATCCCCCTTTGTAAAAGTGCCTGATCGATGGGTTGGTCTGTAGGAGAACGCTTCCACGATGTCCTCCAAGAAGAAGTCTTGTACGGGGAAAGTGAACCCGGGAATGGTCTCTTTTGCAACACATCCCCGACAACGAGGGACTTTCTCAAAGTATGCGGCAAATAGATCAGCATTCGCAGTGGCACTCATAAGAATCAGCTTCAGATCCGGTCGTACAACCAACAGGTCCCTCAAGAGGAGGAGAAGCAAGTCTGAATCCAACGAGCGCTCGTGTACTTCGTCCACGACAATGTGAGTAGTGCCGGACAAAGAAGGATCATTCAGCAGACGTCTCAGAAGTACACCTGTCGTACAGTACAAGAGCCTCGTCTTAGGCGATGATCTGTTCTCCAACCTTACAGAGTATCCTACCACCTCCCCCACAGATTCAGCTCGTTCTGCAGCGACCCGTGATGCTAAACCGATGGCCGAAATTCTCCTTGGTTGGGTGCAAATGATGTTGCAGCTGGATCCTCTTCCATTCTCAATCGCCTCCTCAAGAATATATTGTGGCAGTTGAGTGCTCTTTCCACAACCCGTTTCCCCACTAAGTACCAGGACAAGATTGTCCCTGATGAGCTCCAGTGTTGCCTCCCTCTTTTGGTAGGCTGGAAGACCTTGCCTTATTTTCCTCATAAATGCGTGGCTGGGGCAGCTTTCCAGGCGACGATGCCACTCAAGGAGCCTGTCATTCTCTAGCTGAGAGCTACGTTTTCCATGAGTCCTACTGCTACGTCCGGCAACGTTCCCAGGGGTCCTCCTTTGCTTAGGTTGGTCATTGATTGCCTTTGTCCTGGTTGTGTTTGCTGTATCCGATAGCAGCGAATACGCGCTAATTTCTTGAGATTTAACCTCAAAGTACAGTTGTGAAAGCTGATCTAGCAGTGCAAACACCATCACATCACCAACCAGCTTCTTCGATGCCTCGGCCAGGTATTTGGTCAAGAGCAAGCGCTGCCCCGCTGTCAGTGCCGGCGAACGCAATGCCAGAGTTGGTAAGGCATGGGGATATGTGCCTGACAGCGGTTTGAACACGTCCACCTGCACAGAAGTATCCCCTCCAGTGTCTTCCCACTGGTCCTCGCTACAATCCAAGGCGATGGTCATGAGCCCTGGAGGTATGTATTCCATATCTTCACCGTACACGGACCTAAGAACCCAACACTCCTCCTCCCAGGTCTCATCTACACCATCGCCACGTTCTCCCCCGGTTGGAATGCCAGCAAGTTTATCGTAGAGGCTTGACAAGGCCACACGCCTATTTCCGTGTGCTGATTCCAAAGCGCTTTCGGCTAGCTTCACTGGGTAGCCACATGAAACCAGATAGTAAAGATCTGGATTCTCTCCCAATCGTTCCTGTTCGTCTTGTTCTGCAGAATGCAGCACACGCACAGGAGCCCCAGATGCCCCCAATGGCGCATACTGACGAGGTAGATGTCTTTCGTCTGCATGAAGGCATATCCAGTCGATTGCCGGTTCCAAATCGATTGCTCCACGGTCTTCCAGTGCAGCAATGGCCAGATTGACGTCTTCCACACGAAAGCCAAGGGCCACAAGCTCCTCGGCAACCAGTTTTCCAGCGTCTCCGGGTACATCCTGTGAGCTTGATGTTTTAATGCTAGCGATTTGTCGACCCCGCACACCTTTTAGGGCCTCCTCCACCTCTTTGCGCCGCTCTTCCGTCATTACCACGACTTGCGGAGCTTGCCTCGCAGCTCTATCAGCATGACGCTTTTCCCTTTCTTTCTTGCCTTCTTTCACTTCCTTGTTTTTCTCCTGCCTCTCACTCCTTTCTTTTGATTGGCGTTCGAGATCCAGCCATTCTTCTCGATAAGCATGGGGCAGGATAACGTGCATTGACCTCCCTCCCATGACGTGTTGCAAGGCAGCCAACGCCGCCCTTTGCATCGCTTCTTCTTTGGTTTCGTAGGTGCGTTGGGTGAACCTGACTATGTCATCTTTGGGTGCCTTGGTGGAGGGCAAGGCCACCTTGCATTTCCACCTCGGTTTATCGTCGGGTCCAGTTTCTTCTCTAGGGCTGTACTTTGGGTTGGGTCTTTTGTTCTTCTGGCACCAATCGTGGAGGAATTGCCGTGGCGTTTTCTGGGGATAAGCACTGGATGGTTGTTCTTCTCTTTTCTCTTGTTTCTCTTTCTCCAGCTGTTCTTGGTGCTCCTGTGGGTGTTTCTTCTGGAGATGGTCCTGCCATCTTCCCACTTGTTTGAACACGCGATCACAATAGGGACAGGGTCTTTCTTCCATCCGTTTGTCCACTTGGACCGGTCCTCCTCCACCGCATCCCGTCGCACCCGAACGATACACGTGTCGACGCCCCCCTTTCTTTCCCTTGCTTCCGCCATCGCCCGACGAGGCCGCCATCGCTCCCTCCCCCCTCGCTGTCCCTCTCAAACACACCCAGCTACGAGCTCCCCTCTCCCTCCCTCTCCCTCTCCCTCTCCCTCCCTCTCCCTCTACTCCTCTCCCTCCCTCTCCCTCTACTCCTCTCTCTCTCCCTCCCTCCCTCTCCCTCTCCCTCCCTCTCTCTCCCTCTCTCTCCCTCCCTCTCCCTCCCTCTCCCTCCCTCTCCCTCCCTCTCCCTCTCCCTCTCTCTCCCTCTCTCCATCTCTCTCCCTCCCTGTCCCTGTCAATGCCTGTCAGTGCCTCTCAGTGGCTTTCAAGGTGGGTCCAAGGAGGGGAGGCCGTCTTCGTCCGGGTTCCCGATCACCGACCCTTCCCAACCGGAATAGAAGGCGTTCTCTCCCCAACAAAAACGATGTGGAAAGGGAGGACCGGGATGGGTGGAACCAGCAAGGGAAGGGGAAGTCCACAGACGGGTTCCATCGACGAATGCGCGACGTTCGGCGACGCGTTCGCGCCACGCCTGAGGTGCGTCGTCGCGCAAACGCCTGCCTGGATGGTGCAGGACGCGAGAAGAAGCGACCAAGCTCGCCTGAACCGCGTGGGAACCCGCCTGAAGCCACGCCAGGAGGCGTTCCGAAGCACGAAGCGACGCCGGTCCGTGTGGTGAGGCGTGCGCGCGTTCCACCTTGACGTGTGCGTGTAGACCCTGCGCCGCCACCAGCCTCGCGTTCTTGGCCAGGTGGAGACACGAATGCACGTCCCGGGACGAATAGCAACGCGCCAGCGTGACGCGTGCCAAGGACTCCCTCGTCCATGCTTCGCACGTGTCCTCGTCCGGCGCGTGGAGACGATGCAATCGTCGAAGCAGGTCTCGCAATCGCCTGGGCTGCGCTCTCCCTTCGCAGTCGATCCACAGCACTTCCTGGGCCATTCCTTGAGCGTCCTGGTGCCCGCAGCAGGCCGCCACGTAGCGCATCAGGCACGTATCTGCGCACTCTCCATCCACGTCCAAGCCGTTCCGGTGTCCTTCGTCCAGCACACACGCCACTTCCAAGGCGTCTCCAGCTGGAAGGGGTCCCTTCAGGTCCAGTGCGGGCACGTGGGTGCGCAGGGGGGGTGCCTTCCTCGCCCACACACGTTCCAGCAGCTCCTTTGCGGTCTCGTCGATGCGTGCACAGGCTTGTACGTCCGTCCATTCGCGTGTGTCCATGGCGCCAATTCCCCAAATGCAGAGGGGAGGCTCCCCCGCCTACCCCTGCCGCTGCTCCAGGGGCGGAAACGAAGGGAAGGGGAGGATTCGCGACAACCGTTTCGCGCGGTTACGGACCGTATCCGACCCGAGGGGGACTGGACGTCGACGGGATGCGATGGAGGGCGATGTGGTGAAGCACACGCTCCTACCATGGAGGTGGAAGGCTCGATGCCAAGAAAGGTGCGAAGCACATGCAATGCATACGAGGAAGTACCATGCCACCTGCAGGGCATCAACCTCGAACAAAACCACACGTGCTGGACGCATTCGTAGGGTGCACCGACGGCACCATGGATTCACCGCGGATCGCCAATCGGACCCAGCAGATGTGCCTACGCGGGACAAGCGATTGCCATGAAGCATCCCTCGCGACGCGGCAGACCCAAAAGGCAGGAGCCATCCAAAAGTACAGAAGCGGAGTCACGGCGTGATCCGAAAACCACAGGGGGCACTTTATTCAAGCATTGGCACGCGTCCCTGAGCACAGGGTGTTTACTTGGCGGTGCCATTGTGGTGGTTTCCACGGTCGGCCGCAGTGCCTTCCAAGGTTCCCATCAGCTTGGCTGTGATGTGCTGTAGGGCAATGGCGGCAGGACCGGCGGTGGGTACACCCCGATCCGCGTGAATGCAAACGGCAGGATCCAGGGGTATCTTTCCCAGGTAGGGAGCCTTGGCCTCTTCGCACATGCTCAGGACCCCACGGGTACCGGGACTGAAGACATCTGTGCACACCACGCTGGACAGCAGGCTGGGATCGACCTGTACAAGCGCACGCTTGAGGTCTTCTGTGCGATCTTTCCCTGTGCTTGGATCCATCACTCGGCAGGCTTCCCAAGGCATCTGCAGTCCTGCCATGTTCTCCACGACTCCCAATACCCTCAGGCCCACTTTTTTGCAAAAGTCCAGCTCCTTGCGCACGTCATTGACAGCCACGTCTTGTGGGGTGGACACGACGACTGCTCCGTCCACACATTCGGTCGCATGAAGCAATTGGGCGAGGGAGATGTGTTCGTCGGAGGTGCCTGGCGGCGTGTCGACGACGAGGTAGTCGAGTTCTCCCCAGTCCACGTCTTGCAGGAACTGTTTGATGAGGCTATTTTTCCTGGGTCCCCTCCAGACGACGGCCTCGTCCTTGTTGTGCAGAAGGAATCCGATGGACATGACTCCGAGGTTGTCGTCCACGTACACCGGCGACCATCCGAGGTTGCTCTGGTGCACTTCGTGTCCTTCCAATCCCAGCATGGTGGGAATGGAAGGTCCGCAGATGTCCACGTCCAACAGTCCCACCTCTTTGCCTTGGGATGCAAGCGCATAGGCCAGCTGTGCGGAGAAGGTGCTCTTTCCCACGCCTCCTTTCCCAGAAAGCACGAGCACGACGTGTCGTACTTCTTTCAGTCGGGCCGCCACCTTTTGTGCGTCCGTTTCGGCTTGTTTTTTCGCCGTTCCATCCGCACATGCGCTTTGGTTGGGACATCCTTGGCACGGGTCTTCCTTCCCAGCTCGTTCCGATCCTACGCCAGGACACGCTTCCGGCACGTCCATGTCGTCCGCCATCCCGTCCGTTCGCCTTTCTCCCTTCCTTTCGATTCCCTTTCGAAAGGGAATCGGATCCCTTTCGTGGTAGTCGATGGACCCGAACCTTCGAAAGGAAGGCCGTCCATTCCAGGTGGGAGGTGTACGGACCTTCCGGGTTTGGAAAAGAAGGCGAATGCCAGGTTGAGGATGCACAAGGTCCAACAACCGAGGTGTTCGAATAACAAGCCCAACGATCGAGACTCGCCAGCAGACGTGGAATCGGTGAATTGTGATGATGGCATGCATGCGTAGACCAGCTCTGTCCCAAGCAAAGCACCACCGAGTTCGGGACACAAGCAACCAAGATACACTTTGAATTATCTCACAAACCCAATGGATGTGCGGGAGAGGATTGCTTGACCGATCTAAAAGCAAACGAAGAAAAACGCCTTCCGCTGGAATGTGAACTTGGAGAGCAAGATCCAAATCACACCTGCATGAACACCGAGTTTTGAAGTCGCATCTGGAATCATCAACTAGTTGGAAGTACAAACGGTAACAAACCAGAAGTTGCATTGTCAAAAACATATCTTTCAAAATTAGCAACCCTTCTCCATCCTTGTGCGCCATCGATCACGCTATTGATTCGTTATGAAAAGAGCGAGGACCCAAGAGTTCGCGAAGTGAAACAGTTCAGTGCCACAATTACGGGATCCTCTTTACCATACGTAAGAGCCAAATAAGAATGATGTCCAAGCATGGTAACCCGGTTTATCTCGCAGAATCTTGCATCCCTACTACATTGAAGGTAAAGGTTTCGAACGGTGAGGGGACTAGAGGCATCCTTCCCACACACAAGTTGAAATTGAAGAGCTCCGACAAATCATGGGTTCTCATCACCCATGGCATGTAGAGCAAGGTAGTATACTTGTTCACATGTAGAATGGACGGGGGCTCTCCTCCATGAGACATCTCCTGGAGGGTATACCGAACTTTGATTGATGTCTTGTACACGCAAGTTCATGGAACGTGACTTGGATCAAAGCTTAAACGGAGTCGTCAAACATACACTAGCTCGCAATAGAGCTTCACCTAGAAGTCGGCAAATGCGACTACGTGAAGAAACACCCAGTGGATAAAGTCAAAGCTTAAAGCACACGGAGAGCCCTACATCTCGTTGTTGATCTCACACGCCCAATGCCAAATGTAGAGAAAAGGCATGATGTGCTTTGATGCCACATCTTGATGTGGCACAAGAGAGGATTGATGCTTTCGTTGGTAGATGGAAGTGTTCTCCAAGTCCCTCCTTCCTCGCTCTATAAAGAGTAGCCGAGAGACATACGTCCTTTGAGCGTGGATCATCCGATTCCAACCTCACGATAAAATTTTCGAGAATGAACACGAAGATCCAACGAACGAGATGAATGGGGCCAATATAAAAGCACCACATTTTAGCAAGAAGAACGTCAGTAGACCTCCCATAGACTTGCTTGGTTCTCCTCATATCTTATCTTCAACGTTGCTGTGAACGTAGAGAGGATCAAGCGCATTCGTGTCGGGTAAAGATACCTCCAATCTCCGAAAGCTCACCGTTCGGATGGGAGTTGGACAGGCGGGATGGCATGAGAGCCTACATGCATCGACGTCATCCGAGAAAGCGTCTTAGAGCACCCGCGACGTGAACGTAAGAGGGTTCGGTTGAACCTCCTATGTTGGCTTTCTTGGACCAGCTTTATACGGCCTTTTCCCCCGTGGTTCCGGGCACGAAGAAACGCGCACACGGGTACCATACGAAAGCCGTTTCGTGTCGCAGGTGACGAGGAGTCGGCGGAGGCAGGCTTAATTCGACGGTAAACAAGGGAGGTAAAGGGGGGCATTGAAAGGACGAGTCGAAGGAAGGAAGGGGGGCATTGGGTTTCGGCGATGGCAGACGTCGGCGGTTCGACGCGTCGCAGGCGCGAACGATGCGCTTCTTGCACGCGTCCTTCATCCGTGTGTCTGTGCGAAGGGATTCCGGAAACACCCCTGTCCACCAGGGGGGCCGTTGTCGTACTGCAGCATCCCTTGGAGCGACGAAGGAAGCTTCGCACCCTTCAGTGTGTGGAACAGATCCTTGAAAACGTGCATGTGCTGCGTGGGAGAGACTTCCCAAGTGGAAAAAAACGAGACCTTCGATCGAATGGTGGAGCTGGGAAGCCAAGGCAAACCCATCGTCGTGCTCTACCCTGGAGCAGACGTGCGCCCCATACAAGAGGTGGCCAGGCACTGGTGCTTGCACACTCCTAGAACTTCCACCACTGCCAGAAAAGGTGGTCGAGGACAAACGCGAGACAAATCCACGGCCGTTGATCATGAAGGAGGATTGGAACAGGCGGAATACGTGTTGGTGGCAATTGACGGGACCTGGCAACATGCAAGAGAGATGTTCGCGGCAATGAAAAATAGATTGTTGGGCGAAGCCAAAGCTACAAGAGCACAGCTGCTCGTTGACCCTCTAGGAACGGAAACTGGAGAGGAACCAGTGTCTCGCCACATTCTTTGGTCAGAACCCTACAAGGAATGCATCACCACCCTCGAGGCCATTGCAAGGGCACTTCACGTGTTGGAGGGAGACAATGGGGCATCCACGTGCACGTGGGTCATGAATTTCCTTCAAACCCTTCATGACCAGCAATCGAAATTTGATCCGGGGATTCGAGAAAGATCTTCCCACTCCTGTAACCATGGAGTTGCGTCGGGCCATAGGTATCGAAGACAGAGCTTGGCCAGCTGAATCACTGCTTGCCTTCTGAAACTTCCCACCGGGAAAAACCTTTGCATTCGTGGCATCCTTTGAACTTCCCCTGCTTCTAGGATCCAGATAGATTCAAGCCATCTATACCGGCTCCTTGGTAGCTGATTCCATTGTTGAGCAACTGTGGGGGGCTGAGCAAGTCTTGCGAGATCATCACACGAGTTTGGCCAGCATCCTTGTCCTGCTGGTTCCCAGGTCCAAGCGGAGATGCAGGTTGCTGGAACTTATTCCTCCATTGTTCTAGTCTTTCGTAGGACACTCCTGCTTCATTGACAGCCCCTCCGAGGATAACCCTCAAGCTCGCCCACTCGGGGCTATCAACGTCCACGTGGGGGTGCCCGAGGAACGTTTCCAGAAAGACAGGACTGCGCTGATAAACAAACTGCATTGGACTGACTCGTGTTAGCACGGGTACCTCGTTTGGCTGGCTTGCGTATGCCACAGCTCCATCCAGCAATGTGCCAGAGACGGATGGTGTAGAGCAATCCAAGGTTGTCAGGTGTTGTTCTGTCAATCTGATAGGTTCAAACACCTGCATCGGACTCAGAGGACTAACGTAGCCCTGCATAGTGGCTATGGAGGCTCCATGCTGCAAACTGAGAGTGGGGCTTGAATGACCTTCGGGTGTGATGGGCACAAACTCTCGAAGGCGGGGTGATGTGGAAGTGGTCGGTGACGATTGCAGTGAGTTCACCCGCAGACTGTCCAGCTTCTGCGGTAGGTGACCGTCCAAGTTTAAGCGTTGTGTTTCCGTCGGTGGGCAATTGCTTTTCCTCTTCTTACTTGTCTCCAAATTTCCCAGCGTCTGCTTGGGCGATGGCCATTCCTTGGCCGTCGCAGTAGTGTTTTTCAGCTCGATTGATCTGGGGGCGTTGTGGGGTTTACCTTGTTTGGAACCCGTGAGTGTGAACCAGCGTGCACGGCACTGTTGTGGCGTCCTTCCTTGTATGTTCCTTGCAATGGCGCTCCATTTCGTACCGTGTTCCACCTTCAGGCTGAGCAATTTCTCGTCTTCTTCCTTGCTCCAGATGTCCCGTCTGATGTTCGGGTCTAAGTGGCGCAAATACCTTCCCATGCACTGCTGATCGGTTCTACCTGGCAGCGCATTTGCGATTTGTGCCCATTTACCTGGATACTTGGCGTACATCTCCAGGAGTGCCTTGTCTTCTTCCAAAGTCCACTTGTCACGGTTGATTTCTGGATTGACCTTGTGTCTCCATCTTTGCGCGCATTGCTGACCGTTCCGACCCGGTATGTGTTTGGCTACGATAGACCATCTGTTTCCAAACTTTTTCTGCATGCGGGACAGTATTTCATCCTCTTCTTCCGTCCAGTTGTTCACCTGCACGGCGCCTTCAGGGTCGACGCCGCGCGTCCTCTTTTCCACGCGCACTTCTCCAAAGACACGGTGTACGTTTTTCTCTCCTTCGCTCGCTGTTTCTCCTTGTTTTTTATCCTTCGGCGTTGGCGTTTGCATCTCCTTCCCTTGCGAAGACATGAGGACCAACCTCTTGGCCTGGGAGGGGACGTCTCCTTCGGATTCCCTTTCGAATGCCTTTCTTCACCACTCGTCTTGAGCCGTGGAGTGCGTTTCGATCGGACCGGAACCGCAGGGTCGCTTGCAAAGCTTCGTTCTTGTCTCGGAACTGACCACGTGCGACGGTGTCCACGTGCACACGAGTGGATGGTGTCCTTGGATGGACCAGGGTCGGACCCCACCACCACGTCCAGGGTCGGACCGCGTCTTCTGCCCCCCTTCCCCTCCCCTGCTCGCCCCCACGGTGCGCCCCGCCCCGAACCGGGGGGAGGGTTTAGGGTTGATGGACGTTCGTACGTGGTGGTGGGTTCGACCGAGGTGGACGAACGGTCCCCGCCTCGTCCTGCACCTCGCCGGATCGCTCCCTTCCTGAGTGGAGTGGAGAGGATCCATGGACCACGGGGAAGGACAGGATGGAGACAACAAAGACGTGGAAGGAACGAGTGGGACAGTGGCATCCCCTCTCGCCGGGTAAACGACCCCCCCCTCCCTTCGAGGATCCATCGTGCATGGCAACCAGGCTTGGACAACCAGGGTGGACAAGGTTCACCGGAACCTCCAAGGAGAGGAATGGGAGATCCCAGGAACTCCCGGGAGGAATGACCAGGAGCATGGGGTTGTGTATCTGTTCACACCACGGTGGAACCGTGGCTCTGTCCTAGGACGATACCACAAGGCAAGGAAGACGAGCACGGATCGCACACGCATCCTCCGTGGAAGGAAAGGATCCTGGAGGGAACGAGACGCCGTTCCCATCCGTCCGTTGAAACCAAAACAGGCAGGAAGAAGGCTCTGCTGAAAGCCAAGCCCGGCATTCTCCGGTCGGCGCTGCAAGAAGAGCTCCCGATCCACGCGATTCCATCACAAGTCATAGGACAATGTCTAGTCCACTATGGTGGTCGTCCCGTTCGCCCATCCATTCGATGAAGCTCGTTTCGAAATCCCAGCGATCCCACCGGTTCCTGCGGCTCGAATCCAACTGGAGAAGAATCCGTGGGATGCCGATGCAACGTCGAAACCGATTGGACGAGCTCAACGCGTCCGATTCCAGGCCATTGGCACCCTCGACCGCTCCACGATGGCTCGACCATCCCACACGCAGGGATTGGGACGTCGGCAGCACAGAAGTCGAGAGCTCCGAGACGTCTTGGAACTCGAGCATTCTCCCGTCGTGACACGCTCTCTACCGATTCGGCACGATGGAGAGGGTGTACGAGACCCCTGGTTGCACGATGATACAACACCTCGAGGCGGATGCCCTGCTCAGGTCTGTCCAATCCCCATGGACGTATCCATTGGACAGGATGACCCCTCCTCCAGGATATCCTTCGAGCAGGTGCATGTCTCCTATTCGTGGAAACCACACGAGCTGGATCCTTGCACCGAGGGATGCAGTATCTGCTCCGTGAATCGCCGCTGCAACTTGGAAAATGGCTCTTGCATCGAACCGGGCCTCTTGTCCTCGCTTTGGCTGCGGTCAGGACACAAAAGGCAGGAACGGATGCCCCTTGGCAAAACATTATAAAGCGCTCGCGTGAAGCTTGCCGTTGATGCCCTCTCATGCATTTCGTGGCTTCAATAATTGCCCGTACCAAGTCTGAACGTGGATCGACAAAGCGGAGAAGGGTTCCAAAGGGAGCCCTCCTAAATATCTTGGAAGTACGTTTTGCGGTCAAAGGATCTGGGACTGGACGCCAGGGGATCGTAAGTGTAGCCAGTGTCGCGACCAGCACCAGAACCACCTTCTGGGCTGCTAGAGATTGTCATGTCCATAGGAACAAGGCACGCATCGAAAGCCTACTGTTCGGACAAGCAGGAAGTTCTCGTCCTCTCATCCGATTACATCCTGCACACGATCGAACGCCTCGACGGAAGCACCTGTGGAAATACAACCGATGGATGGAAGCAGTTCCACGACCAGAGGGATGCACGGTCGTGACGAGCAGCACTCTTCGAAATGCCTGCAAGTGCTTCCTAGTTTCCAGCGAACGAAAAGCGTCCATGGATGAACGCCTGGGCATGCTCGTCTTCTCTTCCATCTGCCCTTTCATCTGTGCCCATTCTGAGCACCTGCCGGAAACCCATGCGTGATCAGCTGGCTCGACGACGTGTCTTCCACGCGGAATCGATGGGGGTGGGAAAGTTTTCGAGAATGCAAAATTTATTGGCAATCAAAAAGATGTGTATCCTGACTACTGCATTCATGCAAGATGCTTATTCTTTCTCAATATGACCCGCGATGAGACATTCCTCTGTCTTGCCAGAGGGACTTGTAACGCGTGTGGCACGCCTTGAGCTCCTCTCCGTGATCCGGATCGCACATCATGGTGTACCCCCCTTCGCAGAGATCCTCGAACTTGGAGAAGAAGTCCTTGTATCCACCATCCATAATGTACATGTGCGGGAAATCGAGTTTCGGATAGTTTTTGAGGTTCATCTTCCGGTCGAGGTTGCGGATGTGTCCGTACATCTTCGGCGCACGCTGCGAGGAGAACTCGCAATGGAAGACGACGACCGTGTTGCGGTTGATCTTCCTGTCTTCGCTCAAGAAGGCATGTTCCACGTCCGCCGGTTCGAACAGATTGATGGCCCCTTTGACGTGTCCTCCATCGAACTCGTACGGATACCTGCAATCCACGATGAGGTATTCGCACACTTCCCATCGTTCGGGTTGGGTGATGACGTCGGCCAAAGTCTCGGCGCTGATTCTGGACGGTCCGTAGTGACAGTCGTCCACGATCGGGAGCAGATGCTCTTTGAACGCGAGGCTTTGGCTGGACCTTCTCTTGGTTCGTTCCAAGGCTTGTTCGACGATCTGATCGATGTGTTCCTTGCATCTCTCGAACGCTTGGGGTTCCGGCAGGGACCTCGCGCGGAGGACGATCCTCGCCTCTTCTTCTTCTCCTTCTTCTTCTTCTTCTTCTTCGACAGGGTGTTGCTTCCTCTGCACGTGTGCGAGCGGTTTCCTTTCGTGGTTGTTCGTGCATCGCTTCACGGGGCTGCAGAAGAGCGCTTTTTGGATGCGCACCAGCGGCGATTCCACGGCCTTCGGCACGGAGTTCGCGGATGCGTCCTGCTTCGTCCCGTTGGGCGTCGTTTCCGAAGTCCAACGGTGCACTTTGTTCCTCCTTTCGTAGGTTTCGTTCCTCCATTCCTCCACTCCTGCGTTCCTCCTGGTCGAAGGGATCGTCCACGCCTCCATGGCCTCTTCCACACCTTCTCAAAGCGGTTCCTTCCTGTTCGCGACTCGACCGGAGATGTGGGTCCGACCCAACCCCCCCTTTTCACGTCCCTTTCGACCCACCCCCCTGGGAGAGAGAGAGAGAGAGAGATCCACCCTCCCATCACCCACCCACCGTCCAGGTGGAAGCATCGATCGACCCGGTGGCACGAGAGAGAGAGAGGGGGGCGTCCTCGGACGGTCCGAAGGGACACCCAACGGTCCAGTGGGAGGGGGAAAGGGTACGAACGGGAAGAAAGAAAGAAAGGAGGGAAGGAAATTCGGTCCCGAGCCATGGATGGACGAGGGATCCCAACCAAGGCACGCACCCGCGACCCCGGCCATGGACGCGAACGAGATCCTCCCGAGAACAGGACCGTACCGTTCCCGCCAACGAAAGGGGGACGGACCCAAGGACGCGAAACGTCACGTCCGAGGAACCGATCCCTCGAAAACAATCCTTGCGTCGACCGGTCCGAAGGGCCTCGCCCACATACACGAGGCGCACGCGAACGAGGTCCCTTCCTCGATCGCGCGTACCCGGTCAAGAAGTTGGAACGCTCGCACTCGTCAAAGCAACGGCAGAGAAATCGGGGGATTCGCTCCCCGCGTCCCGCCCCGAAGGCGACCCGACGTAGGCAAGCCAACGCATCGAAGTCCTTTCCGTCAAACGCATCCCCGTGGAGGACGATCGAGAGAGAAGCCTGGGCTTGTCCTTGGAGTATCCTACCCTTGGGGAAAAGCGGTCGTCCTTTCCGTCTCGGTATTTTCTACCTCCAGGTGCGTGCTTCTCCGCAATGCACAAGGCCATGCTTCACATCGAGTGGATGTGACGTCTACTTCGAAGAAGGAGGGCGCACGTGAAAATGACAAGGAGAAAGCCAGCATGCGCCGTACCTCGCGGTTGGGTGCTTGGACGACGGACGTTGGATTCCCATCTACAAGACTGCAATGGACGCAAGGTACCCTTCACACGCATGGGACGATTGTCAACGATGACCGAGGGCACAACACCACCAAAAAGTCGTTCCACTCGAGCGCTCCTGTAGGTTGTGTTCAATCCGCCGGAATCCACATTCGTCATCCACCACCGGAGAAGGTGTGGGTCCTCCATCACGTGCGTTGCGTTGTGTGAACGGGTCGTTCGACCTCGAGGGGGCGAGGGATTGGCGACTCGGTCGTCTGCTCTTGGTGCTGCAACGACGGACGACCGCGTGGCGAGCGCACGACAGCCACGCGCACGTGATCGTTCGCATCTTCACCATCTTCCCTTTTATCCTCTGTGTCCTCCATGACACGTCCCATGGAGGCGTGTATTCTCGTTCTTCCCTTTGTCGCGGTCCTCCCATCCTCTACGTTCTTTGGTGAAAACACATCCTTGCATGGGCAGGCATCCAGGCTGGTGTGGTGAAGGAGCTCGCACGGGAACCCGTGTAGAAGCTCGCTTGAGCTCATGTACGTTTTCTTCTCCTCCCTGACCCTCCTTGCGTCCTCGGTCCACGACCGGTGTGGTTCGTTTCCCTACCTTCATCCGATGGGTATCCGGTCTATCTTCCTTACTGTTTCTGCGGTGTTCCCTTTCAACTCTTCCAATGGACCGGGGATGGATCGAGGGGACGCATGGGTGCACGTAGGGTTTCGCAGTGTGCGACGGGATGCCGACATGGAAGACGCGGCCACACAGCTCCTCAACGAATGCATGATGGCCACGGATGCCAGCCACAAGGTGAATCGAACGGAACCGGACGAGAAGGGAGGGTGGAGGAGGGTGCTGGATGCATCGATGCTGACGTGGAAGAACCGACGCCACGGACCGTCCCGGTGGTGCAGGTGCACGCACTGCAACAGGTGAGCGAAATCTTGCTGCATCGCGAACCGACGCTGCTCAACAAGTTCGCAGGAGAACTGGTGCCGTTCCAAGTGGATCCATGCGCACCAGTGAGGAAGTTCTTGGCCGGATTCGCAGAATCCTGCTGCACGAAGCATCCTCAACTGCTGGCCACCTGGCTTCCCGTCTTGGGGGTGCTGCTCGAAGATCCGCAAGGCACAGTGGCGAAAAAAGCATGCCTCAGTTGCACTGCGTTGGCCAAAGTGTGCCTGCGATACATCAATGAACAGGGGAACAAACCTAAATCTAGGGTGACCAAAAACACCAAAGAAACCTGGACCAACTTCCGATGGCTCAAAGAGAAACTGGTCCAGAAGGCCATGGGAAAAGACGGGCAATCCCTCCAAATGCATGCCATCAAATTCTGCGAAGTGATCATAATGACCTACACGTCCGTCAAGAAACAGGGGAAGGAGGAAGATTTCATCGCCTCCAGGATATCGCCGAAAAATTCATTGCTGAAGCAAGCCGATCTTCAAGAAGAAGCCATACAAATGCTGACGAAGCTCTCAGAACTGATGAAAGCCGAAAACGGGCGGAATTTGCCAGGCCCGGTGGTTATTGTGCTCATCAATCTGCTCAGCGGGGTGGCCAAGAACAGAACCGATCTGGAGCATTTGTGCCTTCCCGCCTTGATTGAGCTGGCGAACTCCGACCTGTTTGACGAGCCCTCCATTTCCAGCCAAATTGCAAGCGCAAAACATGCGCTGAAGACGGGTCTGGACTTGATTGCCAGGAATAAGGTTCATGAACACGCATATTGGCACCCCAAGATATTGGAGGCATTGAATAAATTGGGCGATGCAAATGGAAAGGAGGATGGGAAAGATTCCGCAAGAACAGCTAGTGGAAAGGATGCAGGAGCCCGGGATAAACGAAAGGGGGGCACTTCTCAGATGAACGAACACGAAAATATGAAACGGACTAAATTCGACGGAGTCGATCCGCCTACTGATTCGGGTAAGGTGTATCCCCGTACTGATCAAGTTCAGCTGGAGCAAATCCTCATCTTGTTGGCCGGGCTTGCCAAAGGCAGTGAATTCGGAAAGATTCACACGTTTATTGATAACATGTCTCCTGTTGCTTTGGCAGACGTTGTGATTCATAACATGAGATACCTGACGTCCAACCTAGCTGCTGCAGTGGCTACTGGAATGGCTGGGGAACCTGCAGTCGCTAATCCTTTATCGCAGTTGGTGGCAGCTCAAACAATTGAAAAAGCCACAGATGAGGCTGCCCAAGTCGAGGAGGACGTCGAGGCAGTCGACGTGGAGGCGGTAGCTACGGATACGAAGTCTCTTTCTGGAGGAGAAGGCGTGTTAACTGCATTTGTGGCGGAGCCCCCTGACGTGTTACACACTCCAGACTATGTCAGTCACCTGAATTCGGAGGACATAGCCGCTCTGGGTCGAGCCGCTGTATCTCGCATTGTCGGTGTTCAGTTTGGAGACAAGAGTTCAGAGTTTCTGAAGCATGGCATTTTGATTGACTTGGCTTTGGATGAAGAGGTGGGTGGGGAAGGGAACGCCCAGGTAGTCCTGGAATATGCGTTGGGAGATTGGTACGGGAGATACGGCCACGAGCTCCTCGTTCGGTGGCTCAGTGCCTTGTTCTTGAAGTTTTGTGGGAAGGACCTCAAGAACGATGGAAAACTGCTCGAAGGTAGTGAAAGGTTGAACGCAGTCAAATACGATGCCATTTTGAGTGCTGCGTGTGAAGGGCTTTTGGAAAGGCTTTCCCCAAAGGACAAGGCTCTCAGCCAGCTTCTGATGGAAGTTCCTTGGGTCACGAAGAGTGCGGTGGATGTGGTCGCAGATATTTGTCAGTTCGATAAGCAGAACACCGGCGGTTGGTCGGTGCTGGGGCTCACAGTCCTACGCGACCTTATTCTTTCAAGACCCCTTGTGAGAGAGGATGCGTTGAACTACGTGCTTGAATTTACTGCGGATCTAGATCCGGCGATGAGAAGCAGGGCCATCAGATTGACAGTGAACATCCTGTTCCCCATGGATCACATCAAGGAGCAGATTGAAGTTTTTGCAGAGAGCCTACTGAAAACAGCTGAACTGAAGGAAGAGATTATCATGGGCTCGACCGCGGAAAAGGAGGACGATGCTGCCGAAGGGGGCTGGGAGAAAGACGAGGAAGGGATGGTGGTCGAAGAGGACAAGCCTGGCAAACCCACGCTTGCCGAGGTTGTGGAATCGCGCATTTCCTTGTTCATGGCCCTCTGCACAAAGAAGCACACTCTGCTGCTTCGGTTGGCAGAGAGCTTCTCGAAAGTGGATTCTTATCGCCAAGAAATCATTGGGAAGAACGTTCCTGGTTTGGTTAGAACCATCAGCGATGATGTAGACGTCTTCTTGCAACTGCTGAAAGAGCTCCCGGACGGAGCGGAGGATTTTGCGCGAAGTTGCCTGTACTGTCTGTCAGAGGTTGGGCCCCTGGCAGCTCCCTTGAAGGAAGCTGTGGTGGCCCATTACGAACGGAGCAACGACCCCCGCCTCCTACCCCCAGCCTGTTCGTCAATGACAAAGAAAGAGTTTCTGGGTATCCTACCAGCCATCGTGAGAGATCTGGACCCTCTCGCCATTCACAACGCCCTCATCATTGCGATGGGCGGTAGACCTGTGGACTCGTTGGATCAGATTCAAGAAGCCACGGCAGTTCCAGCACGCGCATGCATTGATCCACCGGAGATTCTCATCTTCTTGCACATGGTGGATCTGGAAAGGCACGAACTGCCGTTGAAGAAGGTGGTGGAGGCTTGCAATTATTGCTTTGCCTTGAAAGGCATCTTCCAGCCCGAGTTGCTGGCGATTGCCACTCAGAGGCTTTCCGACGAGAGGACTCTACCGCTTCTTCTTATGCGCACGGTCATTCAGACGCTCAGTGTTGCTCCCACACTGAAGCGATTCATTGTCAACGACATTCTGCCAAAGTTGGTCAATAAGCAAGTGTGGAAGGTCCCGCAGCTGTGGCAGGGTTTTGTCCGGTGCTGTCAGCAAACAGCACCGGACTCGTATCCAATCCTGCTGCAGTTGCCTGCACCCCAGCTTAGCGAGGTACTGGAAAAGGTAGCGAATCTGAAGTCTGCACTGGCGAGCTACGCAAGGAAGGCACGTGTTGGCCTTTCCGCAGCACACCGGGAGCTGTTGGGGTTGGATCGGTAGCGACGCATCAAGGACCCTGACGGACACGTTCACGTGGAATAAACCAGGCCTTCCTTTTTCCATGAGGCGGTCAACGCTCCATTCATTATGCAGGTACCTGGTGTTTTGGCCTCGATAGGGCCAGCCTCCTACGACGCACGGTATACCCAGGAGTGTTCGCCCGCGGCCCTCCGGCTCTTTCCACCCTCTCCTGCTGGCACTGCCATCCTTTTGGTTCGGTGGCACGGGAACCCCAGGGGTCGAGGCAATGGCCTTGGTTCGGCACGGAACCGAGGCGATCGAGGTGGGATTGAGCGTCATGCAATGTACTCCAGCAGGCTCTCGACGTCTGCCCTGCCATTGTAATAGCTCAGGGCCTTTCCGCGTTGGAAGAGGATGAGCGTGGGGAACCCTTCTGCCCTGTATCTGTCCATGAATTGCACGTGTTCGTCTCCGTCGATCCTGGCAATTTGCACGTCTAGATCTCGAGCATCCACTTGGTTGGCCAATTCATCCCAGGTGGGTTCCAGTCGCTTGCAATAGGGACACCAAGGCGCGTAGAGTTCCACGAAGGTGCGTCGGTTCTGTCCCACCGTTTCGTCCCACGTCTCCGGCACCAGCTCCAGCACGCCGGAACGCCTCGGCAGCACACCTTTCTTCTCTGCGACGGCTGCGGATCGCTCGGCCGTGGCTTCGTCCAGCGCGACCCGCAGGCGTCGCTCTTCGTCCTGCACCTCCGCCAGGCGCACCTGGATCGACGCCATCCGTTTCTGGACGTCTTCCAGGCGCGGTTCCGCTCGCACGGGACGCGCGAGGCTCAGCCATGGCAGCGAGATGGCGGCGCGCCTCGTCGCGCGCATCGTCCCGTCGGATCCCACGTGGGAGCCTCCCACTCGAAGATATCGATCCAAATGCATCGCTATCTCTCCCTCTTGTCTCACAGACGTCTGTGATCTTCGCGGGACGGGGTTTCGATGAAAACGCATCGATATCTTCCTCGGAGGCATCGATGTGCGGGAGAAGAGGTCTCGATGGGTGGGGTGGGGGGTTCGGGGAAGCTCTCGATGTCTTTCTTCGAGATCTCCTCCCGTCGGATCGAGATCTCGGTCGGTTTGGGGGGGCGGAAGGTATCGATGGACGAGGGGGGGAGGCAAGACGTCTTGCACCCCGACGTGGACTGCAACGGTTGGACGCACATTCCCAACTCCAGGACAACCACAGGCGCGCAAAGGCGCCACAACACATCCTCGCACGTGGTCGAAGGCATGGACAGCACCGTCCGGATGGCCGTGCGTGGACCGATCGGCAGGAGGTGGACGCGTGCGATGGGGAGAAGCCGAAAGGAAGGGAGGCACGAAGTCAAGGCCAGGGTGCTGGCTCGAGCGCCCAAGTCGTCCTTCTCGGACGAAGATGGATGCTACGTTCGAGGGGCAGACGGGCTCCCACTCGAAGCCGAATGGTCGCCCATCTGCGAACACCGCGGTCTTGCCCCCGTGCTGTACGTGGAACAGGTCATGAGCACGCCCGCCAAGAGCTTGAAGGAGAACATGACCCTCGAGAAAGCCCTCCATTATTTCATGAAAGAGAAGATCTCCGGATGCCCGGTGGTGAACGATCGAGACGAACTGGTGGGCGTGCTGTCCATGACCGATCTCATCTGGCACGAAGCAGCGGCAGAAGCGCACGGGACCAAGCACTGGGCGGAGGAGGCCAAGAACATCCTGAACGGGACGGTCAAGGACGAGATGAACCGCAACCTGGTGACTGTAGGACCCTACGAGCTGGTGAGCGAGGCGGCCAAGACGATGTTGGCCAACCACGTCAGCCGTCTGCCCGTTGTCGTGGAAGGGGAAGGGAACGCACTGAAGATGATGGGCATCATCACACGACTGGACGTCATGCGTTGCATGGCGGCCACTTTGGTGGACGACGTGTGAAGTGCCTCTTCGTTCGTTCTCCACCTCTGGGATGGAAGGACGAATATGCGTCCCATGTGGACACCATCACGCGTGAAATAAATCCCCACCGCGCCACGCACGTTTCCCAAGGGCGCCGTATACGCGCCTCTCCCTCTTCTTTGCACTCAATACAGGAGCGTCCAGGAAGGGCTGCAACGTCCAACAACCACTATCCTTTCATCCCCACAGCTCCCAGTCATGAATCTCCTCCCTCCCCAGCCATTCCCTTTCTCTCCTCTCTCAACCTATCTCTCCGACTCTCTCTCGTGGCCAAGGAATTTCTGCACCCCGCGCTCGACAGCCCCCGGTCCAATCACACGATGGACCGCATTTGAAAGAGTATGCATCTACGGCTCATGGGAGGTGTGTTTGGGTCCAATGCCGAGCCCTAGAATTGGTCATCCGGAAGTGGGTCTGAAAACCCACGAGAGACCAACATGGACGGGCGAAGAGGGCGTCTGAAGGCTACCACCTTGCGTGACGTGCCTGTCCTTGCTTGTTGGTTCTTCCAGCCATCGGGATGGGACTCGCTTCGAGATTGGGAAGTGCAAGGGAGAGCACGTTTGGGCAAGAGGCTCGCACAAGATAGCAAGACGCTCGGAAGCGAGGGCCACCCGTGCTCTCTTTGTGCCCCTTGTGTTCTCGTCCCCTCCTAGGGCATCCCCTCTTGCATCCGTTGGGGAGCGTTCACCATGTGGGTACCCGAGCGCGCCACTTATTCACATCTTGTAAGTTCTTTCACAGCAAGGATGGCTCTTCCCCGCGTGTGTGGACCTTGCCGCACAAAGTATTCGAATCATCGCTCCTCAAATTGGCTGTGGTTATCAAAACGATCCCCCAAAACGACGTTTCGCTCAACAAGGGCTCTGTTGGTCAAGCAAGCTGAACCCAGATGCAGGGGGGGTGCATACTTATTGCTTCAACGAACCTTTCACGAGGTCTTGTCCACTTGGACTTGTCGTCCATCCACTGAAAGGAGAACGAGTTTCATGCGGACTAAACTATTAGAGGTCGGGTGCAAAAGGTTCCCATTTAATACAAACACGGAAAGGATCATGCTTCGAAAGCATAGGTTCCGATTCCTCGTCCGCATTACAGTTCATGCTCTCAAGCCTCTCCACCCGTACGAACGCCTCGTTTCTTCCGACCCAAGCATCTGCACGTGCAGACTCCCCACCGTCGCTTGCCTCCCCCGTGTCCATTCAAGCATTGGCTCCATGCGTTTGGATTCCTTTGTTTGGTGACGTATAGGAAGACCGTTTCATTTGCGCGCATTTCTCCGAGGTCTTGGCAAATGCTCGCGTATCCTCTCTTGGAATGCATTCATCGATCCAAGGGGGTGTTACAACCACCCGGAGGTTTCCTCACGGTCCATCCGTAGCGATCAAGATTGCCACACATCTCGGACGAGCACCGCGGGGATTCGATCCTCCTCGACCCCCCCCCTCTCGCGCTCTCCCTCTTGCATGCCTTTCGTCCCTCCTTTCGGGGCGGCGTTCCCTTCTGTCCGTTGGGTTTTGGGAGGAACGTCCTCGTGGACCTTCCTTTCTCCTGGTTTCCTCCCCGTGGTGGTGTTGGATCCGTGTCCCACGTCCACCTTGCACCCTGCCACAGGCAATGAATCGATTGGAGAGGGTGGGTGAATGGGGAACCACGTCGAAGGTTCGGATGAGGATGCCCTCGACCGTACCTCCTTCCACCTCACTTCCTCCCCCATCCCCCCACTTCCCTCCGACCTAACCATCGGGTTTGAGACGCCGTCCCCGTCCCTTGCGCCTCACTTCCTCGATTCCTCCCTGTTCCTTCCTCCCGTGATGGGATGGATCTGAGACGCGCGGATCTCCCTTGGGGTCGGTTCTGGAAGGTCGCGAAGGTCCATTCGATCCCATCCGTGCTCATCGACGCGTGCTTTGGTGCCACTTTCGAGCACACGAAGGAGTGCGTTTGTCTGTTTGCCTTCGGCATCTGGTGAAGGAGGAAGCCGACCGTCCGTCCACGGATTCGTGAAGCAAGGGAACGACAGGAACGCGATGCACGCCGTACGATCCACCGTGGCGACCTCGTTCGGAGCGGGAAGGAACCGAACGTCGAAGCAGGCCAAGCGAAATGGAACGCAGACCTGCGCCGCATTCGCCCTGGAAGCGCCTCCCTACGAACTGGTGCGTACGAGTCCGCACGCGAACAAGACGAGACACGAGGGAAGGCGACGAAGCTGACGTGGGAATGGACGGTCGAACGAACGGCAGGACGCGCTGGAACCACACATGTCCAAGAGTACCCTGGAGTTCCACTGGGGAAAGCATCATCAGACCTACGTCAACAACTTGAACGGACAGATCGAAGGGAAACCCGAAGAAAACCTGTCGTTGGAAGAGGTGATGAAGGCAGCCTGGAACGATGGCAATCCCACACCCCTGTTCAACAACGCAGGTCAGGTCTGGAACCACGACTTCTTCTGGCAGTCCATGTCGCCCAACGGGGGCGGAAAACCCACGGGAAAGCTCCTGGAGAAGATCGAGGAGAGCTTCGGAAGCTTTGATGACTTCGTGGCCAAGTTCAAGGCCGCTGGTGCGCCCGGTGCAGTGTTCGGCTCCGGGTGGGTGTGGCTCGTGGAAGCGGCAGATGGGAAGCTGGCCATCCGTCAGACGCCCAATGCCGTCAATCCGCTCGTGCAGGGAGAGAAGTGCCTGTTGACCTACGACTGCTGGGAGCACGCGTACTACCTGGACTTCCAGAACCGTCGCCCAGATTACATCGGGACCTTCGTGGATAAGCTTGTCAACTGGGACAAGGTCGCAGAGCGCCTGGGTTGAACCCAGAGTTGGTTGTTATGAAGAGGAGACTCAAATTTTGACAACTGTACAAGCAGGACCCGTTCAGAGTTCCTGACAACTCGCACGCCAGACAGAAATCCATCCGTGGCGTTCTTTCCACTTCCACGCGCACCGGCGCGGCATTCATGGGATATGGACACATACCACCCCAACGTCGTCTGCCATCATGCCGCCGTAGCGGGCCCGCCACCGCCCCTGAGCAATCTGCACCAAGTGCTCGGCAATGTTTTCCTTCCCGCACTTTGAAATTTTGTACACGACCTCCTCCACTGTGATGACATCCCACAAACCATCCGTCCCGATCACCACTATGTACCCCTCGTCCTCGTCCGGGTTGTGATCCAAGTATTCTACGTACACGTCGGGAATGTTGCTCATCCCGTACTTCTTCAGCACGACGTCCCCCAGCGCGCGCGAAATGGCCACGCCCGGAGCCTCTAGGCACCCGTGCCCGTTCAGAGCCTCGGCGAAGCTGGGCGGCCAGAGTCTGTTGATGTAGGGCTCGTTGGGGGCGTTGTCGACGATGCCGCCAGCCGCTTGTATCCTGTGTCTTTCGATGGGATGTTCCGGCTTGTGCAACTTTGCCATGATGCTGTGCGACAGGCAGGAAAACCTTCCACGCTTCTCCTTCCTCTTCACCTTGACAAGCAGGGTGCTCGAGTCTCCCAGCGAAGCCAAGACGAGCTTCCTACCTTCTACAACAATCACCGAAGCGGTGGAACCGCTGCACCTTGCGTCCACGTTCATCTCTCGCGTATTCAAGGTGGCCACGTACTCGTGGGTGAATATGGTGTCCACCTTTTCCATCACGTCCGGGAGGATGATGTCCCACGCGTACTCGTTGAGACCGGCATGCGTGCTCTTGGACATTTCCTTCCCTTCTTCCGGCACCTCCGTGATGAGCACCGTGTTGGAGGACTTGACTTCTTGCGCCATCACCAGCGGGAGCATATCCCTCGCTATCTGGGACACGTGGTGTCCCATCGGTCCGTGTCCGTCGAAGACTGCAAACAGGTGCAGTCCTTCCGGATGTTCGAGTCCGATGGCTCGATGGAAGTTGGTCCAGGTGAGGATGGAGTCTTGGTTGACGGGTTTGCTTCCCTTGGCCAGTCCCGAGGAGGATCGGATCCCTCCTTCTCCATAGGCGAGGGACGGCATGGTGCATCTGCAGTCGTGGAAGAGCGCTCGGTAGAGGTTCTTGTCGAGCTGCAGGAGCACGTCCTCAAACACCCAGGGCAGCTTGTGATGCACGGTCTTGGTCTTGGTGGCTTTGACGGAGAGTTCTTCGGCCATGGTTTTGACGCTGATGGTGCACGTGGTTTCCACCTTCATTTCGAACTCCACGTACGCCTGGTACTCGTTCTGTGCGTACACGCTCCTTCCTGCAGCGGTGGGTTCGGTCGTTTCCCCTTGGGTTTCTCCTTTCGATCCTTCCCATCCGTCTTGGTTGTACACGCTCTGTCCCGCCGCTCCACGTCCCGGAGGCATCACATGGTACGTCTCTCCACCTGCATGCTCGCCCTCCTCCTCCGCTTCTTCCCTTGCGACGGCGGAAGCGCTGCATCCCATCGCGGCGCGACCGACGACGGTTTCCTTGGCCTCTGGACCCACCTTTCTCCTTTCGTCTCGGGTCTGTTTCGGTTTCGAACCCCGTTCGAACCCGAAGGTCGACCCGAAGGGTTCCCTTTCGAAACCGGTTTCGGGTTCGGGTGAACCTACCCCGGTTGGAAAAAGGGAAGGGATTCGGGCTAGGGTTGGTGGGATCGAGGCACGGGGAGCGTCTGAAATCCTTCCCGATCGGGTTCGTAGCCCGCGGGGATAGAAGGGGACGGATCCGGGATCGAAAGGGACCCCGATCCCTTTCTCCACCCGGGTTCCCCTCCGGTGGGGATTCAGCCGCTGCCGCAACCCCCCTCCCACGTGGGTCGAGGGGATCCACGTGATGGGGGGGGGACAAGGGGAAAAAGACACCCCTCGGATCCCACCTGGAGGGTCGAGCTGGGTGCCAGCACCCACCCACGTGACGGGGGGGGACAGGGGGAAAAAGACACCCCTCGGATCCCACCTGGAGGGTCGAGCTGGATGCCAGCACCCACCCACGTGACGGGGGGGACAGGGGGAAAAAGACACCCCTCGGATCCCACCTGGAGGGTCGAGCTGGGTGCCAGCACCCACCCACGTGACGGGGGGGGACAGGGGGAAAAAGACACCCCTCGGATCCCACCTGGAGGGTCGAGCTGGATGCCAGCACCCACCCACGTGATGGGGGAGGGCGACCCCAGGACGGAAACCGGGGTCCGAGGAGGAGGGAGGAAACCAGTTGCCTACTCGCTCCTGCCACGAGGTCGACCTGCCCTGGATCGAGACGGAACTCGGCACCGGTGCATGGAAGGACAGGACAACGTGCACACGCACCTGCCGTTCCTTCCGTCGCATCTCGCCTCGATGGGGTCACATCCGGTGAAGAGAAAAGGACGGGGACGCACATCCGTGCCACATGGATTGCATGCCCATCCTTCTACGTTGCAAACATCCAGGACAGGTCCACCACGCCCATCGCCATCCCCTTCCCTCGTCTCCATCCACGCCATCCCCATCGGTTTCGTCGAGCCGATTCGAACCGGGATCCTTCCGCTTTCTCCTCCTTCTGTCGGACCGGACGTCCCCTTTCGAAAGGGAGTGCTCGAAAGGGGAATCGGAAGGGGGGAAAGGAAAGGCATCCCTTCGCGAAAGGGAAGCGGGAAGGGGAAGGCGACGATGGCGGCGCGTTCAGGGCTGTTCATGGCGGTCGGAGACGAGAACGGGATCGTCAGAGGTGCGTGGAAGGGAGAGGAAAGACGCCACGTCCATGGCGAAGAACGGGACGACGTGAACGGTGGCGAGAGGAGACGCTGACGGGCGGAAGGAACGGTCCGAAAGTGATGGCGGCGGGACAGGAACCGGACGGATCGAACGTGGTGAACAAGTACGGGGACATGGATCGAAGCAGAGGCGTGGAAAAGCTGGTGGCAATGTCCATGGGTGGATCGGACGGGTGTCGAATCGCCGTGGGTCGGAAAAACGGGACCGTAGACGTCCTGGAAGGGATGGGAGGAGCTGTGGTGACCAGCTTCGAATGCAACCAAGGAAAAACGACGGTCTCGCAGCACGCAAGAGTCAGAGGCATGGCCTTCCTCGAAGACCATCAGAAGTTGGTGGTGTGCTCCAGAGGTGGAGGAATCGCAGTGCACTCCACGAAGGACAGCTGGGAGTCTGTCTCTAAATTCGACGTGAGCGGTCCCGTGGATTGTGCACAAGTGGATGGAACCAAGGCGTACCTGGCATACGGGGGCGAAGGAAGGGAACTGTCCATCCTCGATCTGGCGCGTGAAGGGACGAAACCGTGGCGTGCGAAGCAGGCAGAGCCAAACAAGGTGGGCGTGCGACCGAGGGCCTGGTTGTCCGCCGTCGATTTTGTGGGTGGAGACCCTCGCATGGTGCTGGTCGGCACCGCTGATCACGAAATTCGACTGTACGACACGAGGGCGCACAAGGGACCCGTCATGGCCATGCGATTTGGCGAGAGCCGAGTGACGAACGTCGCTTCGCAGCCGGATGGATCGGTGGTTTGGTTGGCCAATGCCATAGGCACCCTGCAGAAGCTAGACATGAGGAAGCACCAGCTGGACTCTTGTCTGCGGGGACCCTGCGCAAGCATCCGTTCTCTCTGTCACCATCGAGAGAGGATGCTCCTCGCCTCTGCAGGCCTGGACCGGTTTTGTCGGGTCCACGACACGGTCACCAGAAAGACTGTTTTCAAGTCTTACCTGAAGAACCAGTTGACCGCGGTATGCTTCCTTCCCGAGGAAGGCAACGAGCCTCGGGTGGAGGAGGAGTCGGATGGAGCACGCACGAAAGCACTGCACGGGCGATCGAGGTCGTCCCTCGATTCGGTCGGTAGGCCTCCCGCGAAGAAGAAGAAGGAGAGAGGTCCTCATCGGGACCGGTCGTGAGGCGTTTCTTTCACGCAACAACAATAACCTCTTCGATCCACCACCGTCCTCCCCTGCCATCCTGCCAGCTGGGCATCTCCCCACCCGGGATCCATCCTCCCTTCGAGATCTCTCCCCTTTCCTCGGGGGGAAGGTATCGATCGCTAATCGATATCTTCGTGGGAGACGTTCCTAGATCGGGACAGGGGTGGGTCTCGATGGTGGCCTCGTAACGCTTCTGCAACGCGAATCGACTCCACATCCGACACGCGAAAGGACACGAAACCGCGTTCTTTCGCGCCTTTGGTGATCGTGCAAGAGAGGAAGGAGGTCCTGGGAGGCCTGACCGATCGACATGGCGTCCACTGCTGGACCAGGTGGAGCGCTGGCGCCGCAAATCTTCGTGAAGCTGCAGTGTGGAGACGAGTATCCGCCCAAATGCACGAACCTCAGGTGCGTCGAAACCACGATGCGAAGGAGAGAGAGAGCGGGTTTCGCGGTCTGACAAGCAGCTGACGGTTGGAACCTGAAGGGTTTCCTACGACGAGACGCTCGCCGACATCAAGAAGAAGGTGGAGAAGAAGCTGGGCGTACCCGCCGACAAGATCCAGTTCTTCTGGCACAAGAAGGAGCTGGTAGACTCCGTGCACGCCAAAAGAACCTTGTATGAGTTGGACATGCACACAGGATTCACCATCGGAGGATATGACATGAGAAAACCGCCGCATTACTTTCCAGGAGTCACCAAAGAAGAAGACGGGAGCTTGAGGATTGTCACCCCCGACTTTCCGGTCAAGGGATGCGACAACGTGGAACCACACACGAAAGGGTACCTCGCCTTCAATGGCAAGGATGTGGAAGATCCCAACGTCCTCATGGAAGAATAGACTCCTCGTTGAATCGGTGCAAAGGGGTGCCTCTGTGCGCGTGCTCTTTACAGGCATCGAAACGGTGCAACGATCGATGCTCCATGGTGTCATATCACGGATCCACCTCTTTCTTTTTGTGCGTCCTGTTTTCCCTGTTCGCCCTCCTCCTCTTCCTCTCCATCCGTGTCGACCTCCTCCGCAAGTCTCCCTAAGCTGTCCATGTCCAGCTCCTCGTCCAGGTCCACCTTCTCCGACCTGTCAGCTTCCTCCGCATTGGACCAGCTTTCTGTCCTACGATGATCTTCGTCCTCACCCTCGGACGGGTCGGATTGCCCCAGCACATCCTGCAGGTACGCCTCCGAGTCCGGATCGGTGTTGATGACGGATTGGGTGGGGGTTGCCTCCGCTGGCTCTCCATCTCCTCCGGTGGATGCGATGGTCCCCTTTTCGATCGCGTTTCCCTGTTCTTCTGGTTCGATCCGATCGCCACCTTCGAGGTGCTTGTCCGTGATTCGGAAGTAGACGTCCCAGAACCTTCTGTCGGACATCTTCCTGGGGACGAGCCTGTACCTGAAGTTGTTGAGCCTGGGCGATGCTTGGAGGACCAGTATGGCATGTTTCTCCTGCCAGTCCGTGAGGTAGGTGGCGGATCCGTCCGATCCGGGATCTTCGTTTCTGCTCTGTTCGGTGTCTTGATCGGGGAAGTCTCGGAAGGTCTGCAGCGTCATTTCGTCCAAGAACTCCAGCAGTTCGCTTCCGATCCCGTATTGGACACGTTCCTGTATCTCCTGGTCTTCCGTTTTGCTTTGTGCTCCTTCCACGCGCATGGATTCCACCCCGGTGACCACCCGCTTGAAGGTCTTCTCTGCCGCATCTGCGGTGGCTCTGGTGTTCTCCTTGACGTCTGTGGCGAACCGCTTGGCTGCGAAGCTGGCCTTTTCGGCTGCTTCCCGTGCCGAATCCTGCACGCGTTGTGCCGTCCATTTGAGCCACGAATCCAAGCTGGACGTCCCTTTCTCCTCCATCCCAGGACACGTGCGCGGCCAGGGAGGTCCTCCTCTGCACCCAGAGGATCCCTTGCGATCGAAGGACAGGCAAGAAGGCGCGCAAGTGCGCGGACGCGTCGACGCGAACGCGCGAGGAGGTCGAAGCGGGACGGATGCCTCCCTTCTCCATCCGATCGAACCGAAGAACAGTAAGGGAAGAACTCCCTTTCGATCCGAGGTCCGAAAGGAAGGAACCGAAAGAACCCCACACGTATCGATACCTTCGCAGAGATCATCCTCAGAAAGGATGTAGTTGTGAAGACAACGTGGAAGCGGGGGGAAATCGTGGGGCAGGCACGGTTGTGAGTTCGAGGGGTGAGCTGGAGCGTCGGCAGAAACCGAATCGGCGAAAGGATGGACGAGCGCGACGAGGAGCTGCATCGATGCGCACGCACAGGAAACCTGTCGAGGATGAAGTTCCTGATCCTGGAAAAGGGCCTGGATCCCAACCGCGCCGATCACGTCGGAAGGACGGCGTTGCATCGTGCCGCCATCGCAGGACAGGCCAGAGCCGTCGAAATCCTGCTGGAGAACGGTGCGGAAGTGGATCAGAAGACTCAAACAGGAGACACAGCGTTGATGTTCTCGTGTCTCAACCTGTCCAAAGAAACGTTCCAGCTGCTCCTCCGACGAGGGGCCGATCCAGACCTCAAGAACGACGACGGCATGACCCCGAAGCGACGCTTGGAAACCAGCATCAATCCAAAAGCTGCAGAACTGTACCGGATGCTGCCCACGAACGACGAAGGGAAGGAAGAGGAAATGGAAGGTGACGCAGAAGAAGAACGTCCGACGAACGACGGCCGATCCTCTCCACGTGCCGAGCTCGTGAAGATCGCCCTGCCCCATCCCACCGTCCACAAAGGACTTGCAAACCTCCTGCTGGCCAAGCTAGAACAGAGCGAAAATCCACATGAAGTGGGAAGAGAGGCACTCCTGGCGATGGAAGAAATCCTGTACGATCTGTGCCTAGACAACGTGGACGCAGATCTGGACACAGAACTGTCCAGCAGGGAGTGTGAAGGAGAAACATCTTTGCGTCTGCTGACGAGCGAGGGACTGATTCCCCAAGACAGCCAACCGAAGCTGGTCCGCTGCATGTCCTTGCTCTGGAACATCGACGGAATCGTCATCCTACGAGATAACGCCAAGGAAATCATAAGGATTCTCGACGAAGTGATCAAATGGGCCGTTCAGCTCGATTGAAAGACGACATGCTGTCTATGCAAGTACCGCAGAAAGCCGGCGTTGCATCTTGAGCTCCCTTGGCGGAGTTGAGGATTGCTTGGTCAGCAGTGGAGCCACCGGAGCTTCCTGCAGCTTCTCCAAAGATCTGGAATGCAGGAGTTCCTCCTTTCCTTTCTTGTGCAGAGCTTCTGGTGAGTCTCGCATGCAGTCTGGGTGACATGCCGCTTTCTCCACGATTTTCTCGGTCTCGTCCTGGTGCTTTGCTTTGTCTGGTCCTTGGTAACACTCAAAAGCAATTTCGATTGCGTGTCTCACCGCAGCCACAGTGTTTCCGTTCTGTACGGCTGCCAAGATGTGTCCAAACAACTGGTCTGGCATATCGGACACGGCCAGGAAACAGACCATGAGGAGCTCTTTCTGCGCAAGATCCAATCCTGGGGAGCTCATCACATCCCCGTAGGCATGCAGGAGCATCCAGTCATGCAGCGTTTCGTCGGCATCATGCATGATTCGCTTCACCCTGTCCGAGCGGTTCTTGTAAACTTGCTGCCACGCGTCTCCTGGAAGACCACCTACTTTGCCAGGAGATGACTCTGGAAGCTTCCCAGCCCCCTTCAGCACGAGGAATGCCTTCAGGGTGGGCCCATATCCTGCAGACCTGCACGCGTTCGTTCTCTCATAAGGTCAGGTCCTGTTTCGCGGACAGCGAGTGTTGCATCGAGTCTTGAGCGACGTACATCACCAATTGCCTCAGCGTGGATCTCAATTCTCCAGGGCTTGCACCTGCCTTGATTGCGTTCTCCGCGCACTCTGCGAGTAGGTCCATGGGCACCGGTCAGCGACGGGGCCGTCCGCGGTTCGTTTCTCCTCTTCCCGTTTTCTCGATCCCGTTCGAACCTGGCAGCATCTTCCACTTCTTGGCATCGGCAGTGCAGAAAAGCTTCAGCAGGCATTCTTGTTTGGGAGAGAGCACCATGGTTTCAGGTGTGGTGGTGCAGTTGTGACGGTGGCCTCTACCGTTCCTTCGCCACACCTCCCTGCATGCCGTCGCACGTCCCGCAGGACGACGGATGGTTCCTCCCGTCGAGGTCCGACACGGCTCACCGGCGGAGGCATCGCACCCGCCTCCGCCCGGCCACGTGCCCCCCAACGGTCGGATGGGGTGGGGGTGGGGTCCAGCTTCTTCCCCCCCTTCGATCGATACCTTCCCTTCGAGCTATCGATGGTTGCCCGTCCTAGGTATCGATGGATACCCCCTGGGATCTCGATGGGGCAAGCGGACGTCCCGGTCCCCCTCTCCCCTGTGGACCCGGTTCGTCCAGGTCCACCACAGGGGAGTTTCTTCTCTGCCGATCGTGCCCCTCCCCCTTCCTCCTCCCAAAGGTTAACCTCGATGTAAGCCCCCGCATTCGTATGGACCGTGAGGGAAGGAGACGAAGTTTACTTCGTGTTTCGTGTCGATGGAGGCGGCCAGGCGACGCGTTTCGACGCTGCGCGACCAAATCTGCGCACAGGAGGACGTACAGGCGCAACCGTGCGCTTCCAAGGACGATGGGATGCTGCAAGGACAAGTGGCATTGATCACAGGAGCAGGAAACGGAATCGGAGCCGCCACCGCCGCGCTGTTCGCCCAACACGGTGCGAAGGTGGTCCTGGCAGACGTGGATCGAGACAAATGCGAACAGATGGAACGCAAGATCCGAGGCATGGGCGGCGAATCGAAACCCTTCGTGGGCGATCTCATGGAAGAAGGGGTGCCCAAGAAGCTGGTGGAGTTCGCAGTGGAGACTTACGGCGGAATCGATATCCTGGTCAACAATGCAGGGTTCACCTGGGACGCTGTCCTCCACAAAACCACGAAGGAACAATGGGAGACGATGATGCACATACATTGCACCGTACCCTTCCTGCTCGTGCAAGCCGCCGAACCCTACATGAGAGGGGCTGCCAAGCTGGAAATCGAAGGAACAGGAAAGGCCAAATCAAGGTGTATACTCAATGTTTCGTCCACCTCGGGCACGCATGGGAATCCGGGACAGGCAAATTACAGCACGGCCAAAATGGGAGTGGTGGGTCTCACCAAGACTATCGCCAAGGAATGGGGACCCTTCAATGTGCGGTGCAACGCCCTCGTCTTCGGTCTCATCGGCACTCGCCTGGTGGGGGCAAAGTCCGACGGCAACAAAATACAGGTCCAAGGTAAGGACATACAGCTGGGCATCCCTGGAGCAGGGCTTGAAAAACTTGCCGCGGCCATGAAAATACCTCTAGGGAGGGCAGGGACCCCGGAGGAGGCTGCTGGCGCCATGCTCCTGATGGCCAGCCCGTACGCTTCTTACATTTCCGGACAGGCTTTGGAGGTAACAGGTGGTGGGTTTCTCTAGGTGTCCTGCTTATTGCTAGATGTTACCCAACAGCTGCCTGACGAGTCGCATTTCTTTGTGATACCTCAACCAGTACTTCAAAAAGGGAAAGTCCACCGGCACGGTGTGCAGAAGCCCCGTGCTAAGAGGAGGTTCCACCACATCGAAGAGCACCATGAGGTCCTCGACGCACTTTTTGCGGTATTGAAGCCACCCCTTCAGGTCCTTGTCGCTACTGACATTGTACCCTGTGGCACCAGGTTGCCCTACGCCAAACACCGGCAAACCGGTGAGGGACACGGGTTGGGGAAACCCCTCCGCGTGAAGGAACATGTTCCAGGCAATGTCGTCGCATCCCTTTCGTTCGTGGTGGGGATCGTGCAGGAACGTCTGCAGCTGCTTGTACAGAGGGTTCCCATTGTCCGAAGCTGCTTTCATGATCCTTTTACCCGCAAACCAAGTCTTCCCAATGACCATCCCAAATACCCTTGATGCGTCCTTCACCTTTCTTGGCCTCAGGGAATAGTCCCACGAATTGGTTTCCTCATTTAGGTAGATGGCCCTGCTGTAGAGTCCGACCAATCGATCCGGGTAGTGCTTCCAGACCTTGAATGCTGCTTCGATGGCATCTACGTTGACATAAGCATCGTCATCGATGTTGAAGACCGCTTCGGTGGTGCAACGCTGGTTCCACCTCCATCTTGCGGTGACGTCGTTCCTGCGCGACACAGCAATCTCCACCGGTTTGGGCCAGGCATGAAGCAGCCTGGGTAGATCGGTATCGGCGACGGGCGTATCAACGTCGTTCCAGATCACGATTATTTTTTCCATGGACGGTGCTTGCATGAGATAGGTGATGGTTTGGACGAGCGTCGTGGGCCTCCTGTAGGTCATGATTTGCACCGTGTACATTTGGCTCTCATCCACGGGCACCATCTCTTCGTGCGGCACGTGGAACTCCAGCGGACTTCTCAGATAGTGTATCAACCACACCATTGTCACGAGAGGCATCAAGAGGTTCCTGATCTCCACGGCTTTGATTCCGCGTTTCCTGAGCAGCCACAGCTTCCTCCGAAACGAGTTGGCGTCCTGTCGCACCTTGTCCTCTGGGAAGCAATCCGTGGGCAGCAGGTCTTTCCCACCTTTCGCCATTCCTTCCTCTCCTCCTGCAACGCATGAGACGGACACGTGTTGTGCGTTGTTCTGCCTGCGAGACGCGCGCATGCTTCAAACCTTCGACTGGTCGTCGACCGACGTCGCTTTCGAAAGGACATCGAGATCTCTCTCCGAAGATACCGATACGGATCCCCCCGTCCCGGGGAGGTCCTCTCGATCTTCCGTCCGAAGGTATCGATGGAGCGGGGGTCGGGGGGAGCTCCGTTCGAACCTTCGAAAAAGGAACCTGGGAGGATGGCTCCTGGGGGATCGATCGAAAAGGAAGGATCGGGGGGGAACGGACGGTGGGGATGCTCCGTGGAGGGTTCTCGGACCAATGGGCGGGCGGGAAGAAGGCGTGCAGGAGGAGGGGAGGAGGAGGCCCTGCCGTACGATGGGAACCTGGGGCGATGCCTTGGCCCAGTGGGACGAGGAGACGAGTGGAGACCTTTGAAGCTTTCGAATGAAAACGTGGAACGTGTGGTGGGAAACAAGAACGGATGCCAGGCCACCCATGAATGCACATCGGTGTCCAGCTCGTTCTAGGGACAAGAAGGGGGATCGATGTGGGTTCACTTCCTGGCCTTGTGCCTCCCCACAAAGGAATGGTTCAAGGAGGACAGGCGGGGGAACGCTGACCAACCGTCCAGAACCTACCAATGATTGTGAAGGTGGATGGAAAAGGATGCTGAAATGGCACCATGGATTCCTGTGCCATCTCGAGGAGTCGTCGACGGGGGGGGGTGTACGATGCAGAACGGCTCCACCATGTGCGATGCCACGAAAACCGTGGACGTGGACACGGTGCTTTGAAATCCACCTGCGTTCTTCCTCCAGAAAGGCGAATCCACATCGTCATGTCCAACACCAAACAGAGCGAGAACACGATCCCTTCTACCTCGTGCCGCGTATCGCACCTGCGCACTGTGATCCCCTGAAAAAGCGACGAGGTCATGAACCAGTATTTTTATTCCCATGTGCTGTCTGGCCGGATCGATGCATTTGCATGCAATTACCCAGCAGATCGAGGGCCAGGAACCCTTGAAGCGTGCATACGTGGTAAAAAGAATCTTTGAGGGATCCACGGTGAAGAAGGAGGCCATTTGGAAGTTCGTCTTGGCGTGCGCAACCCAGGTATGCTAAGCAAAACCGCACTCTTCCCAGAAGGGTAGATGTTCACACGAAACCACCCGTTTCACTGACCCTCAAACTGCAGGATGTCACGCTTCTACTGCACGGCCTTGGGGAAGAACGGTGTAGACCGTGGTCGTACCAAGCTGGCCGTGTGCGGCATCAGTAGGGTCTGCAGCGGTGGTTGTGTCAATCCCAAGGAGCATACACGGGACTCTGGCGTACGGTGAGGTACGCTTGGTGTCCGGACCAGGATGGCATGTTGACTGCTTTCCAGGACCTGAGTTTGCGATTCTTGTCCAGGATTTCGTACTGGTCGCGGTTCGGTCCACTGTCCTGCCTTTCCATGACCACGTACTCTGCGTTTTTGAAGTTCTCCAAGGCTTCGAACTCGTCCACGGACCACCGATACCACCTCATGAGGAAGAGCCGCATAAATATGCCATGTGAAACAAGTCCTATGTTGTTGTAGAGCGACGGTCCGAATCCTGGTTTCTCGAAGTCACGATGCAGAGTCTCCAGGAAGGTGGACACACGATCGTACACGTCTGCACCGGACTCTCCGTTGGGGAACCGATAGAAGAACCTCCCGAAATGTTCCCTTTCTTTTTTTATTTCGCTCATCTTGGCAGCCAGCCTGTTCCCAGTGAGGTGTGGATCATGGCACTGCAGGTTCCCGAAATCTTGTTCACGTATCCTGGGCTCCTCCCTGGCGAGGTACTGATTACCTCCGAGCTGCGAAACGACCTCTTCGAGCGTTCTCTTGGCCCTCATATACGGCGAGCAGTGAAAGAACACCTTCTCGTCCTGCACGATGTTCTTCAGCTCTTGTCCCAGCTCTTGGGCTTGTCTCGTGCCGCGCCTGGTGATCCCTACCTTGGGATCCGGCACTTGGGAGAGGATGCTCTCGTCTTCATTGGCCTGGGACTCGGCGTGTCGGATGAGGATGATCCGTTTCGGGCGCATCCTCGACGTTTCGGATCCGACGTCTTTCGCGACTTGCAGCCACCTTCGCCGCATCGCCCACGCTCGACCTCGATCCTCGCGCGTTCGAGATCTCGTTCCCTTCCCATCGATATCTTCCACAACCGCTCGATCAAATATCGATGCCTTCGGCCTCGAGGGGAGGGGGCCGTCCGACTTGGAACCCAACAGCAAGCACAACTGCAAGCCGTCCAAGGGGCGAGGCACACGATGCGTCTTGGATCCGAGGTACGAAGATCATCCGTCCGTGCTCGCCAACGAGAGACGCGCCGAACGCCCGCCCGACCGTGCGAAAGGATCCGATGCAAGCCAACGCGAACGTCCGAACCACGTCGGCGGCTTTATTTCGCCGGGAATGTCGAAGCTCGTTCACGCGGCTCATGGAAGGTCCTCTCGTTTTCGGACGTGTCATTGGCATGAGGGGCTCGCTCCAAAGAATCGACCCTTTTCTCTTGCTCATGGTACATTGTATCGAATGGCAGCTGCTTTCGTTGTAGGCAAAAGAGGAGGTGTTGGGAGGTCGTTCCTCCAGACTTGAACTTTGTACGTGTGAAAGAAGTTGCCACGGAGGGAAGAGGCGCATGAAAGGCAACCTACTGCACTCGAGGGCAAAATCAACTCGATTGCGTTAGGTGTGGAGGGAAGTTATGTATCCCTTTTTCCCTAAACCAGCCCGTGTAGTATGGGAAAGCGTCCATGAATGTCTTTGTATACACGTGCGCCCTCAGTGGTGAGTTACATTTCGTAAAGGAACGACCTTGCACCCCCCCCCTCCCTAGGAAAGGTTCTTCTCCGTCCTCTCTCTCCTTGCGCTCTATTTCTGCCTTGGCCGCTGTGGGAGGCTCAAACAAGCGTACCGAGGCATCCTCCAGGTTGGTTGTTCGCGCTTGGGTTAGGGTCGGACGTGGAGGTGGCTGACGTACCTTGCTTGGCAAGTTCTCAGGTCGGTTCAAGTAAAAGGGGAGGTGCTCGCTCTATGGGTTGTCCCAAAGGAGAAGCACCGTACATGGCGTACCTCGACTACATTGCTATGTGAGGCTGACGTGGACTCTCGTCGTCCATCGGGCGTCTTTGGAGTCGCGTCATACACGTCCGTTTCTTTCCCGGTCCTCTCCACCCTTGCTTCCCCTTGAGCGAACCTTCGAGAAGGTTCGCACCCGGAGGATCCTGGTTCTGCTCTGGATTGACCGAGCCCGACTCGCCCAACTGATCCGTTTCTTGACCGGGATCCGTTCCCGACCGGCCAATCGATCCCCGGGACTATCCGGGAGCTTCGTTTCCTCTGGTCCTCGAGTTCGTTGCCAACGGGCCTGTCCTACTCGGAGCCACTTTCATAGGAGCAGGAGGCTTTCTTGCTGTAGCGCATGGATAGCTGTGGGTGAGGGAATGGGAGCCTGAGTTCCTCGCATTCCGGCACAAGGCAGTCTCTTCCCTCCGTTGCTTGGGTTGCACGGATGCCCGCGCAAGCGAAGGCGTGCAAGGGGCGAGCTCTGCACCATTCGTTGGCTTCCTATCGTAGAATCCTTCCCTTCCCCATCGCTCCGGGAGCTAGTGCCGAGTCCTTTGCGAAGAGCGACCTCCACCCGTATCGGCTCGTAGGAGCATCGGTTGTTTTGGAGGGTCGTGCACGGGCATCTTCCCCATTGCCGCCACACGTTTTTCCCTCTTGGACGCGTGACATCGACCATTCCAATTGGCGTGGACATTCGCGTCCCGCGCGCCGCGCCTTGCCACGACGAACCTGGCCCTCTCCTTGGTCGGATGGACGCACGGCCGCGGGGGGGGGGGGTCCTACACGCACCGCTTCGCTTCGCTTCATGCCTTGGCTGGAGCCCACCCCTCCGCCTGGTGGCGTTGGGCTTCCCTCCCCCCCCCTCGCCTTCGCCTCGTCTCGAACGCCTCCCCCGTTCGTATCGATATCTCGCCCCTCCTCCCTGTGTTCTTCCCTCGTCGGGGGTGGCGGCTCCCCCCCCCCACTGGCCCTGAGGGGGGTGAGGCAGGGGCAGGGAGGACCCTCTCAGACGTACGTGGTCGAAGGGGACGTCCTCGGTGCTTGGCGAATTCGCGACCAGGGAAGCACGTGCTTGGAACGAGCATGGCCATGCCGCAGGTGCGTGGGAAGGCACACGTGGAGGAAGGATGCTGCAGGAGACGAGGCTGACGGCGACGGATGCGGGAGGAAACGCAGGTGCGAAGCAGGACGTGGTGCGCCGCAAGGACGCCGGCCATGGCTCGGTTTCCCAGGAAAAAAGAGGAAAAGAGGTGCAGGAGAGGATGCGTGGCCGTGAGAGCGGAAAAGGTGCGCAACGGAGACGCGGAGGATCGAGGACGAAGGAACGAAAAGAACGCATGGCTGACGACGCGGTACCACGGAACGTAAACCAACCCACCGACGTCCCCACCAGGACTACTACCAAATCTTGGGCGTGTCGAGGAGTGCAGACAAGAGAGAACTCAAAAAAGCCTACCGCCAGCTGGCCAGGAAGTACCACCCGGACGTGAACAAAGAACCGGACGCAGAAGAGAGGTTCAAAGACATCTCCAACGCCTACGAGGTGCTGAGTGATGAGAATAAAAGAGCGGTCTACGATCAGTTTGGCGAAGCTGGACTCAAGGGTGGCATGGGCGGAATGGGAGGCATGGGAGGCATGGGTGGCATGGGCGCATCCAACCCTTTCGATCTCTTCGAATCCTTCTTCGGAGGCATGGGTGGCATGGGTGGCATGGGAGGCATGGGCGGAGCTCGTGCACGCAACCGTCCCGTGCAAGGGGACGATCAGAGGTTCGACATCCAGCTGGAATTCCAACAGGCGGTCTTCGGATGCGAGCAGGAGATCGAGGTGAGCCGCCTGGAGACCTGCGCGACCTGCGACGGGAGCGGAGTCAAGGCGGGCACCACGCCCACCACCTGTACCACCTGCGGTGGTTCCGGACAAGTCATCACCACGGCCAGGACGCCGCTGGGTAACTTCCAGCAGATCTCCACCTGCGGCACCTGCGGTGGCACCGGTCAGATCTCCCAGCCCTGCGAAGCCTGCGGCGGCGACGGCAGGGTCCGACGCACCAAGCGCATCAGTTTGAGGGTCCCCCCGGGCGTGGACAACGGTTCGCGCCTGCGCGTGAGGTCGGAAGGCAACGCCGGCCTCCGCGGGGGTCCGATGGGGGACCTGTACGTTTTCATCAGCGTCAAGTCGGACAAGGAGTTGATCCGGGAGGGCAACAACATCCGTTCGTCGGTCCAGGTGTCTTATGTGGACGCCATCTTGGGCACCACGGTGAAGGTGCGCACGGTGGATGGCGAGGTGGATTTGAAGATTCCGTCCGGCACTCAGCCGGGCACGACCCTGTTGATGTCCAAGCGTGGGGTTCCCCGTTTGGGCAATCCGACCCTGCGCGGGGATCACCTGGTGAACGTCAAGGTGGAGATCCCCCAGAAGCTTTCCAAGGAGGAGAAGAAGCTGGTGGAGGAGCTCAAGCAGCTGAAGGAGAAGAAGCCGGCGGGTCGTTTCTTCTGATCTCCCCACGCACTCTGTCCCCCTGTCTCTCCCACGCAGTCGCACACACCCTTGCTTGCTAGGTTGCTCGCTTGCTTGTGTGTGTGTGTGTGTGTGATGGTGTGGCAGGTACTCTTTCAATACACCACACACACCTCTTCCTTCTGCTGCTCCAACTCCCAACCTGGTCCACTTGTCGCTTCCCATGGATGGACGTGCCCCTTCCATCGAGGACGTGGTCCCGTCCTCGTGGGAGGATGGCAGGAGAAAGGGACCCGATCCTCGTCGGCACACGTCGAATTCGGACCAGAATCGCCGCATCGGTGCATCGACGGTGGCGCACTTTCGCGCGTCTCGAGCGATGGCGTGGCACGATCGAACGGTGGAAAAGGAAGCGTCCACACGTGCAGGAGGTGGAGAAGGAAGCGCCCAGGCGGCTCGACAGGAGCGTCGATCGATGGCCTTGGCCATGTCCCTCCTGCCTGGCCATGGAAAGGCGCAGCCGGAAACCCACGCGAAAAAAGGGAGCTGTGCGCCATGTCGGAGGAAAGAAAGCAGCAGAAGCGTGCGATGGAAGGACATCGAAAGCGGGAAAGATCTCACCACCGTACGAGAATACGTGCCCACCGACGAAAGCGACGGCGAATCGGACTTCGACGAAGACCTCTTCGGAGAACGGAAAAGCTGCTGCACCATCGCATGAATGGAACGCTCCTTGCACGAACACCGAACTTGGAAACGTGGCAGGGAGGAAGATGCAGCTTGCCCGTGGATGGCGCAAGTGGCATGGACGGAAACCGATGGAAGAACCAGAGGTGGGATGCGCTCCGTCTCTTCCAACTCCTGATGCTGCTTCGGGTGGTGATGCAACCCCAATCCAAAAGAACATCACCGTCACCACCTGGAATGGACAGATGCGGTGCAACCCGAACAAACACGTCCAAGGAGATGGATACGCAAGCCCGACCATCCATGTGTGAGGCTCGTAGAACGTGTCGATGCTGCGAGCGTGGGAAGCGCCACCACGTGGATCCAACCAAGGTGCAAGGACGAACCGGGAACGCAAGGAGCGGCATGGATGCGAGAAAGCACGCTTCAAAGAGTGGAGCAGAACCAGCGGTGACAAAGCATGGGAAGGGACAGCATCCGTGCACAAGGTGGGAACGAGAAGGATGGCTCTGGCGACGATTCAAGACGGGAACTGGATGCCAGAGGACAGGATTTTCCAGGGCATCGGAGGGGCAGATGGCTGCAGACCGTTCGTGATGGTTCCGTCCTGGATGCAGGTGGACCAAGGTGACGGTAGGTAGGATGGCCCAGGACACGGCCGGGATGGAAGTCGGGAACGCTTCGTGGCTTGGGAAAAGGGAGAGCTTCAAGGCAAAAAGAAGGAATGGCAGGGGCTGTATAATGTATGGAATAAACTGCAGGGGGTGCTGCGTATCCCCCTATCTACCATTCTTTTCATATGCATTTGCATTTTTGTAAGCAAGCATGAGAGAGGGACCATTGTTGTTGCGAAGTTTTGCATCATGGGTTGGACGAACGGTCAGGAGAGATCCGTCTTCGCACCGTGGCTCCCCATTTTTTGCGTCGGGACGTCTCCCGTTCGTTCGCGCGTGTGAGTACCATCGTGGCAGGAGGTACATCAGGTACCTTTGACCAAGCCTCCTGACCTGCTTCCCCGGTGCACGCGCCTTGCTCGGCCATCTCGACCGTAAGATCCACAGGACCAGTTGACGTCGTCCGACCGACGGGTTCGGGTTCGCCAGGTCCAGATTCGCGTTGATGGTCTCCCCTTTCACTGGCGTTGACAAGGTGTGAAACTTCCTGCACATGTGCCTGGGACTCCCTTCAGGCGTCGCATCCGCCTTTGGCGACGCGCCATCCGCACCACATGCCTCCAGCAGCACCTGCCGTGAGTCCTGCGGCCACGGTGGCACGATAGGCACCGCGCAGGGTCGATGCACGCAGCATGGTGCGCCTTGCGACGCTTGGTGGTGGCGGTTGTTGGCTGCACCACACCAACCCTGCAGAATAAACTCGCCCCGACCCCATCCCTGGGGGACACAACCCCATACCATGGGAATACAAGGTACAAGGTGGAGGAGAAGCTAGAGAGCAGGCACGTGCCATCCAAGGTGGCATGGTCGAGCGTGTGGATGGATGGCGGGGATGGAAAGAGGCGCAAAGAGTGTCTCGAACGCGACGAGCCAAGGCCCTTGGGTGTCTATCCTGATGGAGAGGGAGGTGGGGTGGACCGTTCCTCTCCATTAATCGGGCACAATGTCCATCCGAGGACGGACCTCGCTTCCTTGCATCTCATCTCCGTCCCTTGGTGAGATGGACAGACCGTCCATGACGCGTGTGCCATGGATTCACCTATCACACGTCGTACGATTGAGATGGGCTCCCCATGCTTCCCTTGTTGGACCTGGCAACGCCCACGCGAGAACGCCCGAGGCCGCGTTTCCTTTCTTGCGCCTTCCACTTGTACCTTCCACATCTATGGTCCTCGTCTACGAATCCCGTGGTGGTCATGACCACCACGTCCACTTGCACCATTCGTGGTGGACAGGATGCGGGATTCCATCCTCCCATGTCCACCATCCACGCCTTGCCACAGGGGCGGAATATCGACGGCGTCGAGGCGCGCGTCCTCCTCGGCGCAGGCGATGGCGGCTTCCGACGTCGTAGAGGACGAACCAGAAGGGGAAGCGTGCGTGTTGGACCGTTGGGAGGTGGAAGGAAGGGGATTTCATCGCACCTGGAAGGCATCTGTGCGATGTCGTGCCGCCAAGGAAGCACCACAGCTGGTGGTGTCGGGAAACAGGAAACACTGCATCTACGCCGTGCTGCAACCACTGCCCAAGGAGCTGTACGCAGACGACTTCGAGCTGCTTCGTGGGATACGATCCTCACAAATGGCGCAAGGATGTGGCGATGCGGCCATTGAAGTGCCAGCGCACCTGGCCACCAGTTGCCACCTTTCGAGTTACTCTGGAAATGCGAGTTGGGATGCAGCTTGGCCCATCCATGCGCGCTACCCAGCGCCCGGATCTGGATCAAGAACTGTGATGCTGCACAGACCACTGGCCATGATAGATTGCGGACAAGGATGGCGGCGCGTACCACTGAAAGGCCATCTCTGGCCATCGCCTTGGACCGTGCCAGGCTGCGGGGACTCGTTCGGGAACCTAGTGGTGGCAATCACACTGCTCTGCAACTTCCTGGGTGCTCTCTGGATCACAGACCGCTGTGATGAGAAAAAGGTAGTCACACGAGAGCCTTCTTCAGTGAAAGAGACACCGGGAAGAAACACTCCCAATTCTTCAGCACGCTTGGCCGGGGCTTCGGATGGGCGGTGAAAAGAAATGAAATTTGGATTGACACAAGCGATGCAGTTCTTTCGTACCTCCGAACCCTATGCGGAAGAGAACGCACCAGCATTGCTGCTACTCCTAAGCACTGACCTTCGAGTTGAACTTTTCGGAAAGTTCTTTCTGAATGTTGGATGGAACGACATCATACTTCTCCAAAAACATGGTGTAATTTGCCCTTCCCTTGGTCATCCCTCTCAAAGTGGACACGTACTGGAACATCTCTGACAGTGGAACCAAAGCATTGACGACCTTGGCACCACCAGGCTTGTCTGCCAGTTCCGTGACCATCCCACGCCTAGAGTTGAGATCACCGATGACGTCACCCATGTGTTCCTCCGGAGTGAGCACCTGCACTTTCATGATGGGCTCCAAAAGACGTGGCCCACACTTGGGGATGCCTTCCCTGAACGCGCCGCGCGCAGCGAGCTGAAAGGCAAGCACGGACGAATCGACATCGTGGTACGAGCCGTCAAAGAGGGTAGCGCGGACATCCACCACCGGGAAACCGGCAATCACACCGCCGCTCATCATCTCTTCAAGACCTTTCTGCACACCAGGGATATATTCCTTTGGTACAACTCCGCCCTTGATGTCAGACACAAACTCGAACCCGCTCCCAGCTTCCAGTGGCTCGAAGCGAATTTGAACATCTGCGAATTGGCCTGCCCCACCAGATTGCTTCTTGTGCGTGAAGCGCACTTCCTGCTTCTTCGAAATCGACTCCCTGTAGTTCACCTGAGGAGCACCCACGGTGGCCTCCACCTTGAACTCCCTCTTTAGGCGATCCACAATAATGTCCAAGTGCAGCTCCCCCATTCCCTCAATGACCGTTTGATTGGTCTCCTCGTCGCGAGTAAAGTGGAAGGAGGGATCCTCCTGAGCCAGCTTAATGAGACCAGTGGTCATCTTGTCTAGGTCCGCCTTGGTTTTGGGCTCGATGGCAACCTTGATCACTGGATCTGGGAAGTCCATACGCTCCAGCACGACCGGCTTGTCCTGGTCACAGAGGGACTCGCCGGTGATGGTGTCTTTCAGACCCGCAATGGCCACGATGTCCCCGGTGATCGCGCACTTGACGTCCTCGCGCGAGTTTGCGTGCATCTGAAGCAGCCTCCCAATGCGCTCCTTCTTGTTCTTGTTGGAATTCAAAACGTACGTGCCGGACTCCAGGACCCCGGAATACACCCGCAAGAAGGTCAGAGTACCCACATAAGGGTCCGTCATGATTTTGAAGGCCAGTCCAGAGAAAGGCTGGTCGTCACCAGCAGAGCGGGTCATCTTGACTGTCTCGTCATTCATGGCCGTTCCCTCCACCGGCGGGATGTCTGTGGGCGCAGGCAGGTACCGCACGACTGCATCAAGAAGGGGTTGAACGCCCTTGTTTTTGAAAGCGGTTCCACAAATGACCGGCACGAAGTTTCCATCGATGGTTCCCTTTCGGATGAGCTCGTGAATCTTTTCCTCCGAGGGCTGTTTGCCCTCGAAAAACGCCTCCATGGCTTCCTCGTCCAGCTCGACCACCGTCTCGATGAGCGTTTCGCGGTACTCCTCGGCTTGCTCCTTGAGATCCTCTGGGATATCTATGGTCTCAAAGCTGGCCCCCAGATCTTCTCCCTTCCAGACGATTCCTTTCATCTGGATGAGGTCCACGATGCCTGCAAAGTCTGATTCCGAACCAATGGGAAGCTGCAGGACGAGAGGGGTGGCCCCGAGGTTCTCCACGATCATGTCCCTGGTGCGGAAGAAGTTGGCACCGGTGCGATCCATTTTGTTGACGAAGCATATCCTGGGCACTCCGTATTTGTCCGCTTGTCTCCACACGGTCTCGGACTGCGGTTCCACTCCGGCGACGGCGTCGAAGACGGCCACGGCTCCGTCGAGCACACGCAGCGCGCGTTCCACTTCGAGGGTGAAGTCGACGTGTCCCGGTGTGTCGATGATGTTGACGCGGTGGTCCTTCCACTCGCAGGTGGTGGCGGCGGAGGTGATGGTGATCCCTCTCTCTTGTTCCTGTTCCATCCAATCCATGGTGGCCGAACCGTCGTGCACTTCGCCGATCTTGTAGCTCCTTCCAGTGTAGAACAGGATGCGTTCGGTGGTGGTGGTCTTTCCAGCGTCGATGTGTGCCATGATCCCGATGTTCCTGTACTTCTCCAGAGGAAACACCCGCGCCTCGTGTCCCGAGGCGCTCGCCTGCACGCTCCACGACCGTATGGCATGGCGTGGCGTGCGTCTGGTTCCCTTCTGGACCGTTCTTGGCGCTCTCAGGCCCGCGAATTCCGTCGCCATCGTCGCCATCGCCACGTCCTTCGTCGTGTCGAATGGAGGAGACGTCGGCCGCCACCTCCCCCTTTGGGACCCGATGCGAATCGGGTTCGAAAGGAAGGATCAGAAGGGACGCTCGATCGGACAGTTGGAAGGACGAACGGGATCGAAAGGGAGGGATGGGAGGGGAGGGGCACGGAGGACGAAGGACGCGGAGGAAAGGAAACAGGGGGACAGAGGATCCTCTGCGGCACAGGGAAGGAGGATCCCCGCGTTCCGAACCTCGTCCCGGAACTCCTTTCGCCGTCGAGGACGTCTTGCTCTCCGTTTCGTCCTCGTCGGGTCGTGGGTACGGTCCGGATAGACCCGAGGACCCCCTCTCCCAGTTCGGATCGTGTGTGGCCCTGGGGTGTGCCACGTCGCCTGGACCCCGACGCCCCCCTCTCCCCCCGACACGAAGGGGGAGGGACCGATCGAAGACCGGAAAGACAGGCGGTCCACGAAGGAACGTGTGGCACGTGACCGGAGGGGAATGGGGCGGGGTCGTCCGATCGGTGGAGAAAACACAAGGGATTCCAACACCCCCAGGGACGGGATGGATGGAAGGGTCGGACACAACCTGGGGAATGGGTCGAACTGGAAGAGGTGCGATGGAGGAACCGCTTATTCAATGGAAACGTGCACGGTTCTGCAACGTACGCAACCTGGTTGCATGGGCAGAGAACCCAAGGTGGCGCGGGACGGTTCCAACACCCCCGCATGGATGCATGATGCAAGGGAAAAACAGGACGCACGCGTCGGATGACGGGACCCACACAACCGGCCGCCGAGATTGGAGGGAAAGGCCGAACGGGTGGCGGGTTTCCGCAGGGCCGACGATCGCAAAACAACGACCATGGGACCCCCCGGCGGGACGAACCTTCATCCTTCCATCAACTTGTCCAGCATGAGGTTGAGGAAGTACCTCCCCGTACCTTGCACGTCCAGCCGGATGGCGTCCTGGACGTACCTGCCTTTCTTGAGCTGATACCGATACGTCACCCCGGACACGAGGTATTCGTTCCCTCGCACGTGGATCAGTTCGCCACACTGGGTGTTTTTGGGAAACCGATACACGCCCAGGTCCTTCGGCGGTGGCGTGATCTCTCGCACGTGGTACACCTCTTGGGAGTCTTTCCTTCGGTTTTCTTTCTGACACTGCACCGTCCACGCAATTCGTGCGCGTACGCTTCGGTCAGCCCCTTTTTCCACGCACCCGACGACGGACCACGTCCTTTGTTTCGTTTCCCGTCGCTCGTGGACCGTCCCGACGTCGGGTCCAGCGGCTCACCTTGACCTGCAGTCCGATGTTTTTCCTCCCACCCCTCCTCACCGCACGCATGTTCCTTCACCGCTCCTTCCAGCGCCACCGTTGTCGTGCAGCAGCACCGATCGATGCCGAAGGGATGTGTCGGAACCGATCCACGTCCTTCGGGACCCTCGGTTCTGTCTCTCCAATCGTCCCGATCGAACCCGTCCTTTCGTGCCCTTTCGAACCCGCACCCCGTCCCTTCTCCATCGCGTTCACCACGGTTTTTCGAAAGGTTAACCCGGGAAGAAGGGGTCGCCCCTCGGCAACGGAACGGACGGAGTGAACTCGAAGGGCTCGGTCGTAAACTCGGGACGTGAGGGAAGATACAGGGGAGACGAACGTACTTAACTGGGTGTGAATCGAGCGTCGGCACGGGAAGGCAGGAACCCACCGCCGCAGGTCGTGGACGCGAGAGATGGCGAGCATCCAGAAGCGAAGCACGTTCGGGAGGAGGCTTTCGAATCGATGCACCAGGCACAGGAACGACAGGAAGGGAAGGATCCCGACCTGCGCCTCGCTGGGCGTCAAGGACAAGGCCACAGGTGTGGAGTTTCCCCTCGTGGAATACGTCGCAGGTGCAGAACAGAGGTGCTTGGGAGCAGGAGCAAGGGCCAAGAAGATCGCCTTCGTGGGTGTCAACGTATACGCTGTGGCCCTGTACGTGGATCCGGCGCCTGCCGCCAAGGAGCTCGGACTGAGACAAAGGGGAGGATTCTTCGAAGAGGATGCCTCCGATTCCATGGCCGACGCGCTCCTGGACGGAGCGTTCAACAAAGGATTGCACATCGTCATGGTGCGAAAATTGGATGGGAAGACGTTCGGAGATGCCATCGTGGAAGCACTGACACCACGCCTCTTCGGAGCCGACAAAGAAGCCATCCAGCAGATCTCCAACCTATTCGAAGGGAAGGAGCTTCAGAAAGGCACGGAAATCATCATGGGTTGGAGGGTCGAAGGACAGCTGGAATTTTACGTTCGGCAAGGGAACGGGAAGGTAGTGCAAGCAGCGAAAGAAGGCGTGGTGCCAGATTTGGTGCTCGACCAGGGCGCCATATCGCGCGCACTCTTCTCGGTATACCTGGGGTCCGATCCCATCTCGGCAGACGCAAAGAGTTCGTATGTGGATGGTGGCTTCGAGCTGTTGGAATCTGAAATCGTCAAACGATCCACCCGCAAAGGCGGTAGCGGTTGAATCGAAACTCCACGGGTGATTTCTTTGCTGCAAGATGCAACCTGGTCAATCTCCCCGGCGTGCGAATCCTAGGCCGCGGTCGTGTTGGACGTGCACTGTCTCGTTCACCGAGGTATCCATGCGGTCGGATTTCGCTCCCTACTACAGTGGAGAGACCATGTACACGGTCATGTCTTCCACAAGCTTTGTCTCGGATTCCCCTCCCCATCCGGGGGCATCCTATCCCCATCCACCTTCCAATCCGGTTCCAGCTTGAATTTCCTTCCCCGTGTTTCACAGGCTTAGTCTGTTGCCCATTTGCCGTTTTCCTTGCGTGTCGATGCGTTCGTGCCGCACGAGGTCAAATGACACTCTCGTTCTGGTCCACACCTCGTCCGATGTCGACCACCCTCGCTCTTCTGAACCCGACGTCTATCCGGGTCTATTCGGATCGTCTTCCAATCAAGCTTTCGGGTTCGAACCCAAGCGTATTCTTGTTGTCCTCCCTCGGATTCCTCCGATCGGGAGACGCCCCCAATGGTCTACGGTTTCAACCCCGAGGTTGAAAGGGAACTCCGTCCCGATCGAACCTCGGGTCGACGGTCCGAGGACGGTTCCGACGCTTCGGAGTGCACCCACGTGGCCCAGACACACATAGCTGTGGTACACACAGGTGCCACTTGAAAGACAAACTGCTGGGGTATAAATGCAATCCAATCCAAGCGAAGCGGATTCATACTTGCCTCGTGACGAAGCAGGTGGGTGCGGCGTGGGCGTTGGAGAATCATGCGTGGCACGGCAGCAACGGCGGTGCTGTTGGGATGCTTGATCCCATACATGGGATGGAAAGTGGAAGCCATTCTACCCGAGAGCTTGACCAACTTCCAAAATGAGCACAAGTGCGACCCCAGCGTGTTGCTGGGAGAACCCAGGACGGTGGAAGGCCTGCAGAACATGGTACGGCACGCTCCCAAAGTGCGTGCGGTGGGATCTGGACATTCCTGGTGGGGAGAAAACTTCTGTGCTTCTGACGACTCCATGGGAGTGGGAATCTCCATGAAAGAGCTGGACGATGTGCAAAGCCAGATTTTCGTTGACGAGGAGTCGCAGACGGTCACGGTGGCGGCCGGGGTGACGCAAAGGAACCTGCTGGACCACCTTGCAAACTATGGAGATGGATCAGGATGGACGCTGCCTGCTTTCTCCTGGTTCATCGATCAGACAATTGGAGGTGCGGTGGCCACTAACACTCACGGAACTTCTTTGGAGTGGAAGAGCTTGTCTTCTCAAGAACAACTCCTCAGCATGCGAGTAGTGCTCGCGAACGGTACGCTGGTGGATCTCAGCGACGAGACGTACCCTCACCTCATGAGAGCTATGAGGGTCAATGTAGGCAGGCTTGGAGCGGTGACGGAGTTGACTTTCCACATCGTGCCTCAGCAGGCTATCCGTCGCAAGCAAACCCAAATGAACTTCAAAGAGCTAGTGGGGATCGTGAAGGATGTACAGCAGAAGTACAATGATGGAGTAGAAGAGGATTCGGAGATCATGAAGCTCATGGCCCTGAATGAACTGGAAATGGACGAAGCGCTTTGGTTTGTTCCCACTGATGACGTACGCTATATTGAATTCGAAAGGTTGGAAGTGGAACCGCTCTCTGTCAGTTTCAACGATTTCCAGACGGCGAACGAAGACTCTTTCTCCACACAAGCCACCTTGGACGGAGAACAGTACATTTGTACAGAACCAACGCTTCGCGGTGGAAGTAGGCGCCGTGGCTGTCACAACAAGCTGCCACCTCGCTCCGGCATTACCAGCAATCCTGAATTTTGGTCAAATAGCTACCTGACCGTCGTCCGAGATCGAATCACTCCCGGTACCTTCGCATCCAGGGACAGCTTCCTGACGATGTCTGAACCGCTGATGGCTTGGCACACATACTTCAACGTCTACGAGCAGTACGAGTTCGCCGTCCCAATGTCCCAGGCCGGCGACTGTTTGGAAGCCCTGAACAAGATTCTGTACACCGAAGGCGATGCTCGTCGAGGTTTCCGTGCGCCTGCACTGGTGCGCTTCATTGGTGCCGAGGATAGCTATCTTTCCAATTCCTATGGGGAGCCAGTGATGTTTGTCAACATTGAGGACCACATAAGCCACAACACGGATAAAGGTAACCCATACCACGCTGATGGAAATCCTGACTTCAAGCTTGTTGTAGAAACATTTCTCGATACATGCAATGCCCGCATGCACTGGGGTAAGAGTGGATGGGATGGTTTCCAACCATGCTACGACGGCACAAAGGATTATCCAAAGTGGTGTGACTTTGGTTGCGCTGTCAAGCAGCTGGACCCGGAAAACAAATTCAGCGGAAGCTCTGATGTCTTTGAGTTTAGAGCATTGAAGGATGGAGAAGAGGTACGTTTCGGTAGGACTCTTAGATACGCATTCGACGTTCGCGAATGGATGTACTGACTTTATCGTTCGGCTCACGTTCATGCATGGCGCACAGGTGGATTTCATCGAGTGTTGCACGGATGATGGTTTCAGCAGCCAGTGCGAGTGTGTCTCCAGGAACGATTGCTGAGGCCTCAAGGGACGAGACGCCTCTCCTACACTGATGCACACAGAAAAAGAGGTCGTCACCTCACAGAGCGCACGCCGTTCACTCATGCGTAGCATGTAGATACTCCTGTAGTTGATCTGAACGCAGTTTTCGCAGACCCATCCACGCCATGTGCAATGACGGAGCGACAAAGCGATTGCATCATGAACCTGGCCGAGGACAGTTTCTGTCCAATACATCCATTGGTAGCGCAGCAACGGTCTGTTTGTTTCCTCGCGATCGTTCCCACATTTCGAAGGAGTGACTTCTCGACCAGGTCCAGCCGATCCAGACAGCGCATGTCCACATGGGGCCTTGCACGTGTCCACCCAGCCATCAAAACGGGACCCGTCTTGTCGAGGTCAGATCACACGCATCCGCATCCATACCGTCGGTCTATGAATTCTGAAAGAGTCTGTGAGTTCATCCTATGTAGGACAGGATGATTTTTTGTGCAGTCTGCTTCGCGTACATCTTCGTGGCAAAGGACACCAGAGCGTCCGCTCGGCCCCTTCGTGGATCCTTTTGAAATGCATGGAGGCTTCCCTGTCCATCCGTGTGCAGTTCGGGTTACCGGGAGGGCATCTCCTGCACCTGCCCTTCTTTGTGCATTCCGTTTGTTGGAGTTCGCCTCGATTCCTCTCTCCTTCGCTTGGACACGTGTCGATCCTGGTCCAGATCGGATCCTTCGTGGCACCGACCCTATCCATGTGCAAAAGCAGGGATGTAGGGTCGCATCCAACCCAGATCGGGTGTCCCCCTCCCTCTCTCTCTCCCCCCACAAACACACACGAGAGCCCAGGACCCACAGTCCACCCCCCTGTTCCTCCCCTGGGACCCCCCCCTTCCCCCATCCCCACACAAAAAGATGTTTTTGGGGGCAGAAAAGAGAAGGGACAGTTCGGCACCGGGGATTCCCAGCTGGTCACCCAAGCCAGTACTAATCCGGCTCAACGGCGTTTAACTTCCGAGTTCTGATGGGATCGGGTGCTTTCGCCGTGATATGACCGAACCATGAGCACAGGTGCAATGCCGGAATATAAGTAGTTGTTCCTCTATAGGACTCGAAAGGCAAGCATCGAAACCTTCGTCCAAGATATCGATATGGAGACAGGACGAGGGCACCTCGGCGGCCGTGGATAAGGGAGGCTCCGGTCCGGGGTCCGGGGCCAGCTGCCGCGGAGGATGGTCGAAGTTCGTTCGATATTCCTCTGCGGGATGGGACCATCCGCTCGACACCATCGCCGCAGGTACCACAGATACCGTCGAGCATCCAACAGGGTGGCTATGTGGTTCCTCGGCGGCACAGGGGAAAGAGGCGCGAAGCCGTTCGCGGACACGTACGCGCACGACTTTCCCGATCCCATCGAGCCGAACGCGATGGCGGCGCGCTGCAGCGCGAATTTCGGCACCATGCGCACCTCGACGGCGGTACGTGGACCTTTTGGAACCGTTCGTGGCACATGGCACGCCTCGTGGTGGAGCGGGAGGCGCGATGCGACGCCACAGGACGAGGCACGGCGGTGCAGGAACGGCGGCGGAGACGGACGTCGCTTTGCATCGTGCTGACGTCTCGCTTGCGTGGAACGAACGTCCTACGTGCGAACGCGACGCGTCCGGGGGTGCTGGAACGATTTCGCGGATGCAGAAGCCGACGTTGCGCACCTACGAAGGGTTTCGTGCGGTGAACAACGCCGTGACGTTGCCTGCTTCCTCTTCCGTGCGGTTGCAGAGGAACGGACCCGTGAAGGTGCAGTGTGCACGTATTGCTGGCGTGGAGGTGCCGAACAAGAAGCGGATAGAGACCTCCTTGACGTACGTGAACGCGCGACGGGACGATCGCGTCAACAAAGGACGTGGAACGAGCGAAGGCGACGCGATCGTGGCTCGGGTCTCTGCGTTCGTTTCTTGCTATCTTTCCTTGATGGCGGGATACGAGAGGACGGCGGAGACGGTCGGAATCGCGCGGTTCGAAATTCGGATGCGATCGTGCTGACGCCTGCTTTGTGGTCCACGTTGGATTTGCTCCTTCTTGTCGTGGTTTGGGACGTCATCCACGCAGGTACATCTTCGGCATTGGTCTCACGACTTCTCAGACGATCTTGGAAGACACGGGCATCGAGAACAAGCGCACCTACGAATTGGACGAGAACGAGCTGAAGATCTTGCGTGAGGAGGTGGAGAAGTACATGGTGGAGGGCGACTTGCGTCGTTTCAACGCCTTGAACATCAAGCGTTTGAAAGACATCAGTTGTTACCGCGGCCGCCGTCACGCGGCCAACCTCCCTCTTCGTGGCCAGCGCACGAAGACCAACGCTCGCACCCGCAAAGGCAGGGCCAAGACCGTGGCCAACAAGAAGAAGTAATGGCCTAGTTGTTGCCCCTCCTCGACCCTGCTGGTCGTCCCCTCCCCTCCCTGCCCCCCTGCCCCTCGACATCCGTATCGGTATCCGTTCCCACCCTTCCACATCCGTCCAGACGGTTCTGGCGCGGCGATGGCGTCTCCGAAGGAGAAAGCGCGTCGCGACGCCGACGAGCGCCTTTCGGCGATGGCGAAACGAGGCAGGAACGGTCCACGAAGGGGATCTTGAGGACGTGGAAGCGGCCACGGCGTTGAAACGGGGGTTCGTGGATGCCAGGAAGCAATGGGTGCGTCGGAAGGACGCCTCCAGATGCGCCTCGAAGCGCACACGCGTCATCCGTCCCGCTTCTTTCGCGTGCACGCGGCGCAATTCGGTCCTGGTCGATGGACCCGAACGGGAGGAGGAACTGGAACGAGATGGACAAGAAACGCAAGTGGCACGCGACCGGACGTCCACGGACGCGTGGGACAGGGCAAGCGCCAACGCCACGAGGTGGAAGAGGAACCGTCAAGGAAAGGCAGAATCAAAAGGAAAGCCGACCACAGAAACCAGATTGCATGTGAAGGAACAGGTACAAAGAAAAACAAAAGGTGATGGTGGCAGAAGGTCGCGTTGCCATGAACAACTGGACCGTGCAACGATGCCCCGACCGTCCACTCCTGATTGCTTATGGAGCGAACGGGTGCTCCCTAAACGACGCCGTATCGACGCCAAAAGGATCCAACAGACCTCACCGCTTGCGTCGGATCAAATCCCCCAGATGGGGCGACCTTCCCAGTCCCTCTAACATGTGTGCGGTGGTGTCCAGCTTCATGTCCTCCAGACGAGGCACTTGTCCCCTGGGGCCGTTCACGATCAGCTGGGGTTTCTGTGGCGTGGCCTTGTGCAGCTCCTGGACGTACTTGTAAAAGGCGGTCACCTTGCGTGCGTACTCCTCCTTGGCATCGATGTCTCGCTCCAAGTCGATGTTCTGATTGCAATCCAGGATCAGGGCCGGGACGCCGCCGATCATGGAATGAACGCTGTTGCCGTTCATCAAGCACACTTCGTCCTTGATGATGTCCGGGACGGCAAGAGCGTGATGCTTGATGGCGGGCTCCACGTTCACCACCTGCTGCCTACCATGCATGGGTATGGCACGCTTCAGGTGCTGGAAGGAAGACCCATTGATCAACCACTGCTCGTGCTTCTCGTGCAAACCTTGCAGGTACTCCAAGGTGACCGCGTTCTCCTCCGTTCTTGCCCGGCTCAGCAGCCGGTTGTAGCAGATTTCCGGTTCTGCCCTTAAATAAATGAAAGCGTCCGGGACCAGGCCAGGGAGGGAGGACACGATCGGATCGAACCAGGAATCGTAGATCGAGAGTTCCATTTCGCTCATCCAATGCGCCTCGTGCACCGCGCGCACAAACACCATGCGGTCGGAGAACACGGAACGTTCCAAGAGCCGAAGCTCCCTGCTGGTGTCCCTGCTGTCCTTCTCTTGCATCAGCCGGGTGACGAACACGTAGTTTTGGAACGTGTAGGCATACCTCTCCGGGTTCTCGTAGAACGCATCCAGGATGTTGAAGTGGCTGTCTCCCACGTCCTGCCACTTTCCCACGGGTTCGGGCACGATCTCGACCATGTCTCTCAGTTCCACGGATTGGGAGGCGATGCGTTTGAGGAAGGTCGTTTTACCCACGCTTATGTTTCCTTCGATGCAGAAGGTGAGTTTCTTGGAGGGCAGCAGGAGCGTTCCATTTTGGGAATCGGTGATACCGTCGAGGTAGGTGGCGATTTGCAGGGCGTGCTTTCGGAAGTAGACTCCTATGTCTTGGTGCAGGAAGTCGGCCATTTTTTCTTTGTCTTTGTCGTGTTTTTCGTGGAAGAGCTCCTGCAGTTTGTCCACCGTGTCCAATCCTTTGGTGATGAGGAGTTGTTCGGTCTTGGGTCCTATCCCGGGCACGCTTTTGAGCCTCGCGTTGTCTCCTCTTTCTTGGTTCTGTTCGACGCTGTTGTCTCCCGATTCGTGTCCATAGCTCCTTTGCAGGAATTCTTTCCTGTTGCTCGTGGTTTGGACCAGGAAAGGCCTGGCACGCAAGACCTGTCTACCCCACCTGTCCGTTTCCCGTCGGTTCCACACGTCGTTCGCACGCGTCAGCTTCGTCCATTCTTCGCACCTATGGTTCTGGTTCGTTCTCCAGGACCCGTTCCACGTCCACGTGCATCTTTCGCGGCGCATCTCTCGCGTGGTTCCTGCTCACCTTTCTGCGGTCCTTCGCATGGCGGCCGCGGGACCACGCACCCGGCCGACGGGGTTCCCGTTTCGCATGCGCCTTCTCCTTGTGTTCCACCTTTCCCTCGCGTCCGCCTTTTTCCACAGACGTCGCGAGGTGCGCCTCGATTCGTGGCGTGTGGCTCCAGTCGCGCTTCGAAAGTGGATGGACGATGGCGCACACCGTCGGTCCCTCCTCCTCCCCTCCCCGGAGCAGATGCACCCCCACAGGAGCAGATGCACCGCGACGGGTGGGAGGAAGGGGGGAACGCGCGCACCCCACACGGGAGCAGATGCACCCCGGGGTGGGAAGGGGGTCCCGTGGAAGAGGGATCCGAGGGAAAGGGGGGTTCGTTTCCCCTCCAATTCCGGGTCTCGCCCCTCCCCCGTCTCCCACACACACGCACCAAACCCAACGGTCATCTGTCCGGGGAGGAGGGGTTCGGTCCCAAACACACAGAGGAGAGAAAGGGGGGAGGGGGGGCATGGACAGGTGGTGCTTGAGACACAGGAGGGGCATGCGAGGAAGAGAAAAAGGTTACATCGTGTTCCCTAGGCATGGAAATGGATCAATGGAGGGTCGCGGGATCCCTACCGACCATCATCATAGGTAACGAAGAAGCATGAGGGTGATGAAGTCGTCCTTGGCCTTCTTCCATTCGCGTTGGCGACGATCCACGTCCTCTGGAAAACGATGACGGACCAGATCGTCCACCGCCCGGAGGTGAACCGAACGCGGATACACGTTCGTGCGACGACACAAGGGACACGGACGGTCCGGCTTCACGTCCTTCAAGGTCAACCAATCCGGAACACCACCGGACTTGATGGCACAGGACTCGCAAAACACGTGACCGCAACCCAATGCGACCGAACGATGCAACACGTCAAAACAGACCGGACACGTGAGGTCCTCGTTCACCGCACAAGTGCCCAGCTGCTCCAATACCTCCTTGTTCCGAGGAATGCAGTGCGGACCCGAACGGAGGTGCCAAGCCATGCCCGAAAGCTCGGGACGCAAAGGAGAGTGCAAGAAAGTGCAGTTCTCCTTGTTCCCTTGATGGCAGCGGTTCAAGTACTTCTGACCGCTCCGCAGACCCGTGGCCTTGTCGTACTTCTTCAGTATCTTGCGCAGGGCCACGGAGTTCACAGCCGCGTACTCGCACAGCTTCTCCGCCAGTTCCTCGCACTGCATGGGTTCCTCCTGGAGCTTGGCCGCCAACTTCTTCTTCCGAAACAGCTTCATGCACGAGAACTTCTTCTTCTTCAGCTGCAAGAGCTTGTAGTATTCATTGTGCAGGTGACGTGCGTGCTTGTCAAAGTGAGAAGACACCTTCTGCATCTCCTGTTCGAGGAGCTGGAAGAATTCCTCCTCCACAGCGATCTTCGCCAAGAGATCTTCGGCGTGGTTCAGCGCGAGATCGCACTTGGACATCGCCTTAAGCTGCGGCGAGATCAGGCTTTCGTCCGGCTCCTCGAAGAGGGGTTCGCGTGCGAGGCTCGGATCCCAGCTGCGGCACTTGCGCAGCTCGGCCGGCTTGCTCTGCACGCGTCCGGCGGGATGCAGGACCTTCTTCAGGGTCTTGTACGAGAGGAACTTATCTTGCCACTCTTCAGGCTGCCTCTGGCGCAACGCGTCGAGTTCTTTGGAGAACTTCATCGCGACCGGCACGCGGCTCCGGACGCGTCCGTCGACCTCTCCTTCCCGCGTCCAGCTTTCCACTCGTCCGTGTACCCCTTGTCTTCCTCCTCCTCCGGTTTCGCGCGCGTCTGATCGCGGGAAGCAGCGAAGCACGAGCCGAGCACGCTCCAAGTCGGCGCGTGTCTTTTCGCGACCAGGACGATCTGGTCCGATTTGGAGGCGATCTGCTGGCATGGTCGAGCACGGGGGGAGACCGCCCTCCCATCGAGATCATCGACGCGAGATATCGATGGAAGCGAACAGAGATCTCGATCGGGATCGCGATCTCCCGGAGGTGGGGAAAAAAGGCCACGCCGTCCCATTTCGGGGCGTGTTTTCGAATCCGAGGAGGGGTCCGAGAAACAGAGGGCGATCGATCCCCCATCGGATCAAAAATCGAGCGAAAAATGCCACGCCCCACGGGAATGGGATCATGCCTTCTGAAATCCGAGAAACCTGGGGCGTTCGGCCACCCTCGGAGATCCAGAAGGGTCGATCCCCGATCCGAACCGGGGAGATCCCGGGTTCAAGGCCCGATCGAAAGGAGATGGACAGGTCGATGGGGGTTGTCCATCCACGTGAGAGGAAGAACAGGGCGGTGGGGATCCATGGACAATCAACAGCCTCTGGAAGGGGACTGGGGCACCACCACGAATGAATGAATAAATGAATACAATGTTACAGACGGGAAGTGAATGATAGACACACGAACGAGACCCACGGTGCCTCGCAAGCGGAAGTGTGGATGAGATCTTCAACCTCCCCTCGTGCTTGGATACCCATGATTCACGTGCCAAAGTGGAAAAAAAACAGAGAGACGCATCGCTCCTGATGAAGAGCAGAGGACCATGCCGCACCCCGCAATGACCTCGATGTTCCTGCTTGCACACAACTTGTTAGCGGAACTACGCGGAAGCGTGCCCTCAAAGTTGAAGTACGCGCAAGGGCAGGATCCTCCCCTCACCCAAAGCAACACAGTACTGCCCAGGAAACGAAAAGCTTGACCAGAGGACCTTGCGCGTCAGAAGAGGATTCTATCAACTGCACGACAAGCAAAGGCCCAGAAGAACAATGTAGGGATGAGGTAACACTCGTCCCGACGGGAGGCAGATTGAGCAATGGTAATCAGGGACAATCCAACACATGGCGGCCAAAATGCCCTGCCCGAGGCAGTGGATAGGTGGTAAAGGCGTGGACCAGTGTCGAACGTCCACAAAGTTCGCTTGCCATTCTGGACCATCAGGATTTCTTGCCCCCCTTGGATGCAGAATCGCCCAACAGAATGTCTTCGATCTCGCCAAGGCTGGCCACGTTCTCTGCCTCGGTTGTTCTGTACAGATCTTCGATGCGCGACAACTCTGCTGACCGTTCCTTGACCTCTTCCCCTTTTCTTGCGACAACCTCCGTAGTGTCTTCATCGTCGAAGAGTCCGTCCTCCCAACTCTTTTCGTTGCTCTGAAACAAAAATTCCCTGCAGAAGCGTTTGGCGGCACGAGCAGTGAAACGTTCCTTGCTAGTGATGACTCGTAAGCTCCTGGTCAGGCGCAGATCCTTCACGTGAACCCTTTGCAGCAGGCCAAGTCTCAGCTCCTTCTGGATGGACAGGGTCGAAACAAATGCCACACCAAGGTCGAATTGCACGGCAGATTTGATCGCTTCGATGGAATTGAACTCCAGCACGATGTTCAACCTTTCCGTGTTGATGCGGTTGAACTCCAATGTGCGGTTCTGTACCATCGCGATCGTGGAGCTACCCAGCGGTGCGACAAAGTCCAGGTCGTAGAGCTCCCGCTTCTCGATGGCCTTTTTCTTCTTGGCCAGGGGGTGCGAGGTGGACACGATGAGTGCGAATTCATCTTCTGCGTAGGGGGTGATGACCAGGGCAGATTCAAGCTCACGAGGCACGTCTCCGCCAACCACGGCAACATCCAGCGCTCCCCTCGCCACGTCGGCACAGACCCTCCTCGTGGAATCCACTTCGAGCGCCACCGACACTTGTGGATATTCTCTGTGGAAGGTGCCAATCAATTTGGGCATGAGGTAGGTCCCTGTGGTTTGGGAGGCTCCCAGTCGGATCCTGCCGGTTTCCATGTGGTTCAAGTCGTGCAGTGCTGCGGTGGATTCCGAAGCCAAGTCCAAGATCCGCTCACCGTATTCGTGGAGCAGTCGACCAGCTTCGGTGAGTCGCAAAGGACGCCTTCCTCTTCGGTTGGGAGCAGCAGCGGTGTCGGCAGGCGAGCTCGGTCCCATGGTGTCGAACAGCGGGCATCCCACTGCGGCTTCCAGAGCCTTCACTGCACGCGTGGCGGTCGGCTGGGACGTCCCAAGCGCTCTCGCACCACGCACGAATCCACCACAGCGCACCACGGCGCACAGCGCAGCGAGCTGCTGCAGGGTGAACGGCGGAACGTCCGGCGCTTCGCCGCATCTGGGCGCGTGGGAAGCGTCTGCTTGTCTTGAAACCCTCTTGGAAGCGTTCGGAGACGTCCTTGAGCGCACAGAAGACGCACGAATGCGCCATGAAAGGCGCATCGCCGCAAGACGCGACGAAAAGTACGTCCTTTTCCACGTCTGAGGAGCATGTGCCGACGAGGAAAAGCGAGGTGGACTGGAAACGAAGTACGAAGGAGAGTTTCTTCTCTGCAGTGGGATGGGGATGCACGTCTGCCCTCCGAGACCCTCCCAAGAAACGTACACACACGGGCCTGCGAGGAAACCGCGATGGACGGACATGGATCGCTCCAATGGGAAGATGGACGAACCACGGGTTCTCCGTGCAGAGACGAAACTACATATCTGGGCGGTTCCCAACAGCACCGAGGTCTACACCATGGATGTACAACACGAACCCAACTCGATGGGCTCGAAACAATGCATCAAACGGTGAAGCAACAAGGCCTCTCAAACATGGATCGTCATGACGAACGATAAGTTTTTCCTCCAAGGGAATGGGTGATCTCGTGGGCCAAGCGCGGGGATAAGTCTTCTTGAGGAAGGGAGGCATCCTCCACCTACCTCAGATGAAATTGGCGCAAAGAAATGAAGGGCTCCGTGCAAGCAAAAACTAGACAAAAGGAAGGTAAAATTGGCACAAAAGCGCACGGAAGTACAGCTAGTGCGAAGTCTATCGCGAGATACGGCAGGAGCCAAACGCGCATGAAACACATCAATGTAACGGTAAACACAAGCATAGTCTTGCATGCTTGCAAGCAAAAGTAAGACATCCAACCGAACGAACGTTCTCAGCTACTTACAACATGGCTTCAAGTAGAAATCTCAAGTAGCTCGAAATGCTCATAGAAGATGGCAAGCCAATACGAATAGTTGGGGATGTGCTTCCAAAATGTAGGAGTGGAAAGCATGCGTGTGAACGGAAATGGATATCAAGAAGAAGTGATTGCCTCCTCATTGCGACGAGTGGTTTAGCATTGGTTTCGTGAGCAATGCTATCAAAGCTATTGTTTTGTTGAGCACGTGCTCCCGACTCGATGGGAGAGACATGTTTGGCTTCCATTCGTTGTGGTACATAGCAAGCAAATGCAAGGAAAGAAGTTGTTGCTCCTTTGAAGGCACAACCCGTCCAAACTTACTTTTGATGGTCTCAAAAAGCGTTGATATTGACCGAGCGACACCAATGATTCGACGCGTAAGTATCCCTCGGTTTCAATAGCTACACGGAGCCCATTTCTTCGGGGTGGAGGGGCATTTGATCGACAAACCAAGCAACAGCCTTGAGTGCACGATGAAGAATTCTCACATGGCCCGATTCGAGTATTCGCGTGCCATCTTCAAAGTTGTTCGTAGTTCAATTTAATTACAACCCCAACTTTGTTGTGGCTTTGACAAGAATATCGGAACCATGCCGTTTTGATCGAGGGAAGGAACGTGTTCGTAATTTCTGCACATGTCTATCCTTGTTGTATTACTTCGGCATGCAATGTGGGGGCGTGCGTGGGCACATCTATGCAAACTTGTAGCCACGATACAGAAAGGATTTGGACACACAATGATCTCCCTACTCTTGTGTTTGTGGATCCAAAACTCTGTTTAGATAGCCCCTACGCCCTGTGTACAATAGATTGATGGGAAGAATTTTATGAAAGGCCGTCCGATGCTTGCATGCAGAGACAGAGAAGGAATCGGCGGAAGTGGAATATTCTCCAGAGAAAAACGACTGACCGACTCAACGGTGAAGTAGCCAGTCACTGGCCTTTCATGCAACGGCTTCGATTTTCGTTGTTCGAGCCATTCGCCATCAAAACCTTGTCATCACGACAGAATGAACAGAGAGGTGAGGACAAGGACAAGCGTGGCGATTGCTTGGTGGATCGTGCTCTCCGAGTCAATGTGAAATGTGCTCATGCTACTGCTGCCTTTGAAAACCAGTAGAAAGTAGGCAACCGCCAACAACCAGAGCACAAGATTGCGATATGACTTGCGCTCTCCCAGTTCCACGTACCCGTACCTTTTACACTCGTTTTTTATTGCTTCCACCTCAGCCATGACATCCTCAGCTGTAGGATCGCCACGAGTATTTGCTGCAAGAGCTTTTGTGCCAATCACGTTGGCCCACGTGTGGAAGTGCTCCAGCACATGATTCATGTCATGTGTGTTCACGAGAACACGTGCTGTCAGACCCCTTCTCATTTTCACCACCCCCTTAAATACTTCCACGTTGTCGTAGCAAAGTGCCAGAGTTATTATCGCCATGATCTGTGGGATTGCACAAAATCGAAACACACTCTGGTCTTGCAGCTGGGACATGTAGTTCAGGCAATCCGGGGCATGAGACAGTGCATCTGCGATCATGTGATTCAAACACATCACTGCCTGTTCCTGGTTACCTCCTTCCTTGAAATCTTCAAGGTTGTCTGCATACTGTTCCCATATTTTCCTGGGCCAGAACATGCGTGGTGCGGGTTCCTCCAGGATGTCTTCCAGGTAGTCTCTGATGATGTTCGTCTTCTGCAGGAAGAGTCCCATGGAATTGGACAGTTCGTCCATGGTCCTGAACCTACGGTTTTCCAGGCCCGAGGCCACGAAGAGTTCGGAGAGTCCGATTCCGACGAGTCCCGCCACGTAATGGCAGTATTGGTCGTAGTCGTCCACGCTATCCACTTGTTTGGGGATGAATTCGGCCATCCCTTGTCCCATACGCTTGGTGATGTCTACGATGACGTTCCTGTACTTTTTCTTCAGGTTCCCGAACACATGAGCGACCTTCGGCAGTTCCATCATGAGTTCTTTGTAGTGTCCATCTCCGCAATCGTCCATTCGGAACTCTTCGTCTCCCACGGTGCGATGGAAATGTTCGAGCAGCGGCAGTTTCCGTTCCTCGGGCAGGGCCATGTCGTCTTCGACGGTGTCCAGCGCCCTCAGCACGAGGTAGAACACGCACACGGCGTCTCGCAGCTCCTCTGGCAGCTGCTGGATCACCACTGCGAAGCTCCTCGAGACGGCGTTGAGCATGCCATAACAGAACGCCAAGGACGGATCCTTGGGAAGGTCCTTGGCTCGATCTGCGGCCCTTTTGGTGCGCACCTGCGTGTCCATGCGGTCAGTGTTCGTTCCTGGATCGTTCCTTTCGCTCCCACATCGGTCGTGGATCGCACCAGGGCCGTCCAATCGCCAGGATGGGCGAGCAACTGCGCGACGGCCATGGCCATGGCCGGCATGGACGCCAGCAAACCCTTCCTCTACCCCCCTTCGAGGCCAGGTCTCCCCCTGTCCCTCGCACGATCCGCATCCTCGAAGGGGGGCATTCAGGGATCGGTGGGTCCAGAGGGGAGGGAGGGGCTCGTTCCGCTGCCCTTCCCCTGCGGGTTTGAAACCGGACCTCCCCCTTTCGAACCCGGATGGAGAAGGACTTGTTGAAAGGGGAACGGGGTCGAGAGGGGAGCAGGAACCGTTGGACGACCGTAGGAACCCAGGTTCCGATGGGGTTCCCTTTCGAACCCGGATGGAGAAGGACTTGTTGAAAGGGGAACGGGGTCGAGAGGGGAGCAGGAACCGTTGGACGACCGTAGGAACCCAGGTTCCGATGGGGTTCCCTTTCGAACCCGGATGGAGAAGGACTTGTTGAAAGGGGAACGGGGTCGAGGGAGGATCGAAGGGATGCGCATGGCGACGGCATGGAGGCGTCCATGAGCGCGGTCTGGACGCACGAAACGGAGGGAGAAGGGGAAGGGACGGCGGGAAGGGATCGGGAAGGGGAGAAGGGAGATCCCTGGCGCACCTGGTTGGACGAAAAACTTCAGGAAGACGTGCGAACGGGACGTGTGAGGCAGCTGGACGTCGGACGGGAAAAGGACGTGTGCGAATTCGGATCCAACGACGCGCTGGGACTCTCCCAGCACGAGGAAGTGAAGCGAACGGCGTGCAGGACCGCTTGGGAACGTGGCATGGGTCCACGTGGATCGGCACTCGTGTGTGGACACACCGAACTGCACGTGCAGCTGAGCCAACGCCTGTGCCAACTCACCCAGGACGAACGATGCCTGCTCTTTCCGACGGGATACGCCGCCAATTTGGCGGTGTTGGGCGCACTCGGAGGCGTGGGATGCCACGTCTTCTCGGACGAACTCAACCACGCGTCCATCGTGGACGCGTGTCGCATGGCCAAGCGAAACGGAGCCAAGGTGTCCGTGTATCGACACAACGACGTGCAACAGCTGGATCGATGGATGGAACGTTGCGAATCGCCGAGAAAACTGGTCGTGACCGACAGCCTCTTCAGCATGGACGGAGATTTCGCCGAACTGAAGAGGCTGTCTGCACTCAAGGAAAAGCACGACTTCTGGCTGGCGGTGGACGAAGCACACGCCACTCTCGTCTGCGGAACTCGAGGAGCCGGAGCCGCCGAAGCTTTCGGAGTCGAACACGCCGTAGACATCCACATCGGCACGCTCAGCAAGGCAATCGGATGTCACGGGGGATTCGTCACCACAGATGCACAGCTGCACGACTTTCTGGTCACGCATGCGCGCACGCACGTCTACTCCACTGCACTGCCTGCACCCGTCCTGTCTGCGGCCTTGGCGGCCATCCACGTAGCCACTCGAGACAGTGTGCTCAAGAACAAGCTCTGGAAAAACGTGAAACTCTTCTCCGAGCTTGTCGGATGCAACTTTGCCAGTCATATTGCTCCCATCCTCGTTGGTGGTGAACGGGAGGCGCTGCGGATGAGCGAAAAGCTGCTGAAACTAGGATACCACGTTACTGCCATCCGACCGCCCACTGTGCCTCCTGGTACCTCAAGGCTGCGGGTGGCAATCAGCGCAGCACACTCTGAGGACCAAATAAAAGGTATCGCTGCAGCATTGCAGCAGCTTGGAATCGATATGCATGCCTCCAGGTCCTTTTTCAACCATGCCACCGTCTGTCCTGAACTCAGAGAGGCTCCACCAATACGGCAGACCGCCAAGCTATAAGCGAGCAGGATATTGGCCAGAACTGAAGGTTGTTTGGAATCCAGGGTTTCCGTTTTGGCAAGCATCCCCACCAACACTCCTGTGTTGGGATTTTTCTTGTCCCTGTTCTCTCATCCGCAATCAAATGTTGCGGCTCTACGGTTTGGCGAGGAAGACTCCACCGCAAGGGCTGAGCATGGAAGAATGGAAGGGGCACGGTGGCCACAAAGAGCAAATTTAAATTGAGCATGTGAAACGATTGATACGCAGAGGGGCGCTGCCTGAAGGAAGACATGCAATTGCCTTGATTCTGAACCGAGGCTGCTCATCTGAGTTTGATCAGGTCTCCTGGATATATCAGATCAGGAGTCTTGAAATCTCGCCGTAAGGTCACCTTTGCCTCCACGAGTTTGTTGTTGTCAAAAAGATCGTTCACCTGTTTGCCGTATCTGTTGCTGATGTGATAGAGTGTGTCTCCCTTTTTCACTTTGTAAACATTGGGTCTACAAAACAGCTTGACGATGAACGCTGCCACGGGCAGAATGAACAGCCGCTTGTTTACACGCTTCCAAGATGGCTTCTCGTCTGCTACCACGGCCGTGCTCGTTCCACCCACCGGCGCGGTTAAGCCCTCGAACTTGTCGCGAGAGCTCCGGAACGAGGGCTGTTTTTTGTCCACCTCGTCCTTGAGTTTCGTGAGCTCCTTCTCCTTGTCCTGCAGCTGCTTCTCGAGCTCCTTATTCTGCTGGGCAAGCCTGTTTCTCTCCGTGGCAATCTTGTCCACGCTTGCAGCCGTCCTTGCCCTGGCCACTTCGCTGGCCGGTTTGATGTTCTTTTCGGTCAGTGGCATCACCACTTCGGATCCGGTGGAGACATAGGTGGAGGCCTCGGAGGGCGGGCCTTCCCAGTCCTGATGCCATTGGGTAGCGATCCGGACAGTGAGCACACCTGCCGGATGCAGTTGCACTTGGAGTTCTTTGGCGAGGCCTGTGGGATCCGGACTGCAGAAATCCGCCATGTTGAACTTGACTTTGGCCACCGTCTTGAACTTCTTGCGCACGCCCACCGGTTCCTGGACCTTGAAGGAGTATTCCTTCGGGACGAGTGTGTTCCCGGACTTGTACACGGTCGCGGTGAAGTGCAGGGTTTCGTCCCACTTGGCTTTTCCAGCTTCTACAGGCACGGTACTGGTCTCGAAGATCTTGGTGGGACTTCTCACCATGGCGAAGCGCACCTTCTTCGCCGTGGTCACCATGTCCACGCATTCCACGGGGGAGATGTCGAAGGTGAACTTCAGGGCCTGTTGGCCCGTCAGGCCTGCGCGTAGGCGAGATGCAACGCTCATCGCGACCTGCTGCACGTCCTGCTGCGACAAGTCGAAAATGAATCCGAATCGAGACGCCATGGGCGGGAGAACCCAACCGCCGAACGCAGCACGCGAACCATCGACACAACCCGCAGAGGACGAAGGGAGTGGGAGAAGGAGCCTCTGCGGGCACAGTCCGCCCAAGGGAAAGAGGGGAGACGACCGAGCGGGAGCGGAGCCCGCGGAGGAGCCCGGCCTACCTCCCAGTTTCGTCAGGCGAATATGGGGATCCTCCGCGGGTATGGGACAAATATCCCGGGATACGAAAGGGCCTCGGGATTGATTTCTTGGAGGTCTTCGTGGCCGTTCCGAAAAACCGGGGTTTGACTTAAATCGATCGTAAACTCGGGGGCTGAGCTGGAAGGAAGGTGGAAGGGTGGTCCATCTCTAGTGAAACCACAGAAGGAACTGCAAGGGCACAGGTTGGAGCGGATGGGAGGTGGTGAAGAAGGGAAGGAGTCCCAACCATGGTCGAGAGAAAGGCTGGGCAAAAGCGAACCCATCGAGGGGAGTCCTGAAGGAAAAGGAGGCCACACACGACCCAACGAGGAAGAAAAATACCGGATCCTCAGGGGAGGGAGCAGTTACACCACATCGGTGCGGAAGTCACGTGCCCATTGAGCATGCCCGCCATCCACGTGAATGACATTCTTGAAACCGTTGGTTTTTAGGTCGTAGATGGCCATCAATGATCGTGATGCGTTCCCCCACTCGCCCATCGGCGCCGCTGCTTTCCTCTGGGCCAACCTCTCCTGCGTTGTTTCCAGTGTGCCTCCCGTGGCACACATTATGGCGACTTCTTTTCTCTTGTTGTTCTTCAGGGCGGCGATGACGTCCTCCACAAAGGTTGGATTCCTTTCTGTGCCTGCACGGATGGGAAGACGAACGAGGGAGGTGTCAATCGGAGGTCACGCTCGGCGATGCAAGAAAGTAAGAAAGGCAATTCTCGTAGATCGATCGGTCCTGCGTTCCGTGCTGACGTACCTTTCATTGCGAATCCTGCGAATGCTGCCTTTCTCAGCTTGTCCCATGCATCTTGTCCCGTGATGCCTGAAGTGTACAGGGGCACGTTCACCGCGTTTTGAATGTGACCTGCCTCAAACTTCTCTGGCTCCCTCACGTCGATCAGAACGACCTTTCCCGAAGCCACCTTGCTTCGCAACTCTTCCGGATCCACACTTTTGATTTTCATCCTGCGCAGCTCACCGTGTACTTCCTTCCAGTTTCTCAGGCCTTTGAACTTGTCGTCGGCCAGTTTCTGCAGCTCCTCTTCGAAGGCCGATTTCTTGATGCTGCCTTCGACCATCCTGGCCGGGAGCCTCTCCCACCATTCTCCTATGCTTCTGTCCTTCATCTCCATGATGGAAGGCAGCTCCTCTAGCTTCGCACCGGCACGCTTCCTCCTCATCCATTCCTGTGGCGACATGGGCTCGTCGCTCGCCGACGTCTGTCGACGCTGTGCCCGCGTCGCCAGTCCCCTTTTCCTTCCCGCCGTGTTGCCATGGGTGTGTAGCGTCGAACAGAGTCGCATGGCGTCTCCGAAGTCTCTCGGAAGCGAAGAATGCGCGTCGGATTGCGCGCCTGAACAGATGCGGTTTCGTAGACACGTGGCCTTTTCTGTCCACGGCTCCAAGGAAGATCTCGGGTTCATTGGATCTCGATCCCCTTTCAAATCCCCGTGGAAAGGAAAGCGTTGAAAGGGTCATTGGGGGTCGTACCGAGGGTCGAAAACGCAGGAAGGACGAGAAGGGCAGGGGAGGCCAACAGGTAGAATGGATGGTCGAAGGAGCTGTGCGAGCATTCGATGTACACCGCAGGAGATCCAGTGATACAGTGCATCGGTTGGAGGGAGGACAAGGAGGCCACGGACGGTAGATCCCGGACGTCTCACCAACCGGTGCCAGAAATAAGCCCATCCCGAAGCGCTGAAACACATTGAATCCCGTTCAAAGCTGTGACGGCGGTTCTAGTTCGGAGCGCACCTATCGCGAAAACACCCTGTGTTGTCCCTGAGGCGATCGTGGTGCACGAAGGACGAAAATTGGGACAGCCAAGAGAGATCGCGTGCCTCCTCGATATCTGCAGCTTCCTTCCATCCCAGGGAGACTACCCGGTTTGCGCTATCGATCCATCAACCGCATCCAAGCGCACCCAATAGCATGATGCGTCCACCGAAACCACCCAGTGTCGTGCATAAACGGAACCGAACATAAAACCCGTGAGAAGGGCACAGGGAATTTCCTACGTGTCGTCTGTTTCTTCTTGGATCTCGACATCGGTGCTGCACTCCTCCGTACTTGAACCTGGTTCGAAAGTGTCGCAAAGAACTCTCATGATGGTTACGCGCTCCTCAATCGCACGAGTTATCTCAGAAAGTTCTCGCCGGGCACTGCTGCCACGGATAGACCGGCGAAAAAACTTCTTTCCCATTCGAAAAAGTGCCCGTCCTGCAACTGCAGAAACACCCACAGCCCAAGGAAGCATTTGAACGAGCATGGAGGTTCCTTTCCATGTCCGTCCACGTGCAGCGCGTGCAATGACAGCAAGCAGTGCAACAGCAACTAAAGCGTTGGCATCCTTCCGAGCATCCTCTGCGGTCACCAGCGGAGCGGCGAGAATTCCCGCTGCGTGAGAAAGTGCTTCTGTCTCACTTGCCAGCGCTTCGACGTGTTGAGCCAGTGAGTGATAAGCTCTCCTGCATGTTCAATTCGAGGCCATGGACGGTCCACGTGGATGTTCACATGCGTTTCCGACGACGACTACCGGGTCAGTTACCATCAGACTCCGACCTTGCGCGTCCCTCGATCAAGGTTCATCCGACACGTGGTCCATTGGAAGTTGTTCGGATGCCTTCGACTCCCGTTCAAGCCACCGTTGCTTCACACCCTCCAGCGTTCTCTTCCGTGGCACCTCCCAGGCAGCGTTCGGAACCGAGAGGATTTCTTGCGTTCCGATCCTGTGCATGTGCCCTGCGAATGGACGTGGAAGAGGCCCACGACCGATGGAAGCAAGCACAGCTTCCTCTGGGCATTGGACGTGGAACGATGCCACCATTCGTTCCTGCCCAGTGATCGTGTATCCATCCCTTCACCTCCCGTCCACTTCGCACGCACCTCGTCGCATGCGCATCGCTCACGTGGTGCGACTCCAGCTTCGCACGCAAGCGCTCGTTCTCTTGCTCCATCGACGCCATGGCCATCGTTTCCCGCGAAAACGGGTGGTCGGGGTCGTTTCGGGTTCTCCGATCGAACCCGACCCCGATCCGGTACAGACCGGATCGGATCCAGGTTCAGAAGGGAAGGACGAGACCGTAGGAAGGCGAAAGGGGAACCTGGATCGGATCCATCGAGGGAGGGTGAAAGGAAGGATCGGAAGACCCATAGAAGGGGAACGGTTCGGATTGGGGTTGGAGATTTTTTCCGACGTCCAATGCGATGGCGTCGGTGGAGTGCAAAGCGCTGGGCCTCGTGCGCGTCGAGAAGCTCGCCGATGTGGAAGCTTCGTTGCAGTCGATGACGGTTCTGGAAGGGTCTCCGAGGGAACTACATCGGGTGCGGATGCGCGCCGAAGGACTCCACGCGTTGGAAGTGGTCCGAACGTGGAAGGAGGACGGATACGAGTCCGACGCTCCACCGCAGAGCGTGGTCCTTCGCCAAGAAAGCGATCCCATGAGAGGAGCACCGGCCAAAGCCCATGCTGCGGAGGTGAGGACGGTCATGGAGTGCGAATGCGATCCGAAGGACGACGTGCAAGGCTTCCTGGAGGCGCTGGGATACGAGGTGGCCTACGCATCCGTGTGCAGAGGAAAGGTGTTCCATCTACGACCTTCGTCTCATCACCTTCCCGTGGAAGCCTTCGTGTTCCGTCTGCACAAGGCGTCGGAAAAGGGAAGCGCCAAACGCGCCGAGCTCTTCGCACCCAACTACGCCGTGGTGGAGGCGATGGTGCGCTGCGAGGAAGGGAAGAAGATGGAAGCGTCTCCTGCGATCGCTGCACTGAAAGACAAATTGATGGGCTTGGTTGCGTTGAGCAAGCCGCAGGAGATGTGGACGTGACCTCTTCGTCCCGTAACAGCGCCCTTCGTGAGCGCCGTGCAGAGCAAGGGACGAGCCGCGCTCGACACGACGCACGTCGAGACCGGTCTTCGCTCCACCACAGAGAGGATGCGTTCCGATGGATCCGCTGGAAGCCCTGTCCGTCCACCGGCGTTGCTTCGACCTTGGGCTGTTCCTGGCATCCCATGGCTTCGCGTCTCCACTTGTGCAGGCGCGCTCGCATCGTCGATTATTGCTGCTTGGTTTGCGCCGACGTGGCCGCTTCCAGCACCCTTCCCAGGTTCTTCTTCTGCATCTTGTCCTGGAGGCATGGGATCGGATCGGTCAGCCTTCCTTCGTTTCCATCCGCATGTACCATCTTCTTCGATGATCCACCTCGGGTTCTTCGTTCTCATCCCGTTTCGTTCCGTGGACCGCTTGTGTCTGTTTTTTTCTTCCATGCACGCACCACCACGCAGTCTCGATACTCTTCGAACTCTTCTTGACACTTGGGTTCCAGCTGTCCTTTCAGGAACTCTTCCGTGTACCAGTGGTTGAAGCACTTCTCGTACCTCTTCTTCAGATCCTCGCACGTGTCCTCCTTCCTTCCACCTTCTCCGCCATCGCCATGTTTTGCACCGTCTTGTCCATCCCCCATCGTCGGTCTGGACTCGACCTCCCCCTGGTCCTTCCCCCCCTCCCTGCCCCGAGAGGGGAACCCGTTTCCCCGCCCCTCCCCGCCCCACCCCTGCGGTCCCCCACCGACCGGCCCTCCCCTGCCCCTCCCTCGCGAGGGGGGTCCGTTTCCCCGGGACGAGGCGGGAGGGGGACCGAACCCTGAGAACCGACCGAGACCGACGCGAAGGTGGCGGGATGCACGGCATGGCGCACACGTCCAGGCCGCTCGGCACGGCCTGCAGGCGCGAGAAGGGTCGCAGGAGGGGTGGACAGGAAGGCAGAGGAAGATGGCGACGCGTGGGCGGCGTGCGAACGAAGGCAGGTGGCGCGGACGAGGCGCAGGAAGGACGAGAAAGGGGGTCGAGAGCGAGGCGGACACGCGCCGCATGGCCGTGCGTGGCGGTCGCCGCGGCGATCCTGTCCGCCTGCGGACCCGCGTCCGCGTCCACGGCGGTGTGGGAACGATGGCTGGCCTCCCAGACGCACACCACCGGCGCAGGACTCGCCGTGCGTGCCGCTGCCGCCGGCATGGCGGCGGGATGGCTGCACAGCTTGGCGTCGCCAGACCATCTCGCAGGACTCGCACCGTTGACGATCGGACGCTCGCAAGTGGCGAGTGCCGCGTTGGGAGGCCTCTGGGGAAGCGGCCATTCCGTGGGACAGCTGATCGTGGGAGCCGTGTTCGTGATCTTCAAAGAGCGAGTGGAAGGATTGGTGCCGTTCATGGCCAACTTCGGAACCTCGCTCGTGGGACTCGTGCTCGTCGCCATTGGCGTGGCAGGGATACGGGAAAGCCGAGCCATGGCCGAACACGGGGACGAGTTCGTGGAGGACGAGATGAAGATCAAAGAAAGATCCAGGAACCTGTGGATGGGAACGTTCGCGTCCGGCGTCGTCTACGGACTGCAGCCCGACGCCTTCTTCGTCATCATCCCTGCGCTGGCGCTGCCCACCAAAGCCGCCGTGTTCTCCTTCGTATGCATGTTCGTAGCAGGGACCATCCTCGCCATGGGATCCTACACCGGACTCATCGGGGTCCTCTCCACCGCCCTGGGAAGGAAGATCCCGTGGGTGACGGAGCGACTGAGCCTGCTCGCTGGCGTTGTGGCGCTCTTGTTGGGCATCGTGCTCCTGCTTTCCGGGCTCGGATACGAAATCCCCACGCTTGGAATCCTCAGCTGATCGAGCCGAAGGAGCAATGCATCGAGAACGCTCCGCTGGGAACTGGGCCGTACAACGTAGTTTCGTAGGATCAGATTGTTTGTGCTGTGGATGGCGACCTTGGGTAGAGAGCGCATCGCAACGGCAGGAAGGAAGGCTCATGGGATGGACCTTCCTTCCCGTTGGATTCGTGCAAGCAGCCGCTGGCTGGTCCACGGCCATCCTTAGCACCTTTTAGAGAGAGAGAGAGAGAGAATGGATGTGTAGGTGCCTGCGTTGGAGCACCGGACACCGAACCTGCGACGAGGAGGCATGGCTAGGACGATGTGTCACGCATCGGCACGTCTACCTTTTCCTCTGATTTTCCTTCCACGTCGTCCATGGCCGTTGGTGTTGCATCTGTTCCCATTCACGCGTCCATCTCGACGGGGATGGATCCCCAACACGATTGGCCTGCCATGGACCTTCCTTCTCCCAGGAGATCGTAATCCAAACCTGGTCGTCCCCCTTCCAAACCTCCAGTCCCCATCGATTGTGAAGTTCACAACATCACTTCGACGTGCGTCGGGAACGAGTCCATGCCGACGCTCCTCGCGAGCGCGTACGAATGCCCGTTCGCACAGCGGACCTGGACCGCGCTGCTGGAGAAAGGCGTGGAGTTCGAGGTGAAGAACGTGGAACTGAGAAGGCCCGAAGACGGACAGTACGAACCCGACGCGAAACCGGACTGGCTGATGGAGATGAATCCACTCGGAAAAGTGCCCGCGCTGCAAGTGAATGGAGAACGCGTGTACGAATCGCTCGTGTGCAACGAGTACGTCGAAGAGGCGTATCCTGGGACGAGGATGGCGCCCGAAGAAGCCATGCAAAGGGCCAAAATGAGGCTCATCATGGCGAGGTTCGAATCCAGGGTCGTGCCGAAATTTTACAAGCTGCTGCTCGCGCCTGGACAGAGCGAATCGTGCATCAGCGACATGCTGTGCGAATTCAAGTGGCTGGAATCCATGCTGGTCGAAGGAATGCCGTACTTCATGGGACCGATGTTCTCTCTGGTGGAGCTGGCACTGCTCCCCTTCTTCGCAAGGTTCAACGTGTTGAAACACTATCGCGGGTTCTCGATTCCCGAGAACGGCGATTTCAACAAGCTTCTGCTTTGGTACAAAACAGCGGCGCTGCGACCTTCGTTCCAGAAGACCTGCAGAGAAGTCGAAACCCACTACCAGAAACCATGGGACGACTGCATGGTGGAAATCTATGCCAGGTACGCGGATGGCACTGCCCTCAGCACCAGTGCGAAAGAATTCAAATGAACGCGTCGATTTGAAGGCATCAGAACGTAGCCCCTATGTCATCCATACGCTCAAGCATGTGCTGCAAATCTTGTATAGCGAGACAGCAATGATTGCGGAACACGATGCGGAAAAAGTTCGGGACACCGTTCATGGACTGGTAGTTGATCATGGCATCGCCAGCCTCGTGCAATTTCCCCTTGATGAGCGACGTGATCCTGCCAAGCTGTTCCATATCTGCAGCAGTTGCCTTCTCCCGCCGGAACGGACGCAGAGACGGAGGAATGTACCAGAAGCACACATTGGCATAAGTCCTCGGTTGGACAAGCTGGAACTTCCCAGCAGAGCCAAGGACAAGCTCCTCGAAGGCCTCTGCCATGCTGATCGTGCCATCCACGATTCCCTCCATTCCATGATCGCCCAGATGTTTCCACATGAGCCACAACTTGAACATGTCCGCCCTCCTTCCACACATGAACGACTTGTCCCCTGGATCGAACGACGCGCCGCATTTCTCTGGCTGAAACAGGTACGAGGCCGCAGAGGCATTGCAGGGCAAGAGTTGGTTGCTGTGTTTAGTGATGAATGCAGCGCATTGGGTGGGCGCACCCAGAAGCTTGTGGGCACACCAGGCAATGGAATCTGCATGTTCTGCTCCGGTCATGAGGTGCCTGTATTTACGTGACAGCAACACCGGACCCCCCCAGACGCCGTCTACGTGCATCCACAAGTTGTGCGCTTTACAAATGCGAAGGATGGAGGGAAGGGGATCGTATGCTCCCGTGACGGTTGTCCCTGCGGTGGCTCCAACGAAGAACGGTTGCTTGCCTTGTTCCTTTACAAGGAGGATCGCCCTCTCCAGTTCCTCTGGAACCATGGACCCGCATTCGTCGCAGTTCACTGGAATCATGTTGTCCGTTCCGATCCCCAGGACTGCTGCTGCCTTGGCGTAGGAGTAATGGCTCTGTTCAGAGGAGAAGGCCACCAACGGAGGTCCTCCGTGCAGTCCGGTCCTCCTGATGTTTGGATTGGCATGGTGGCGTGCCACCAGCAGGCCGTAAACGTTTCCCATCGATCCGCCAGGCACGAACAGGCCGTCGTGTTCTTTTTCATATTCCCCTCCGATGGTTCGTGCGAGTTTGCAGAGGACTTCTTTCTCCACCACGACGAAGGCCGGAGCTGCTTCGTAGGTGTGCACGTGTGCGTTGGCTGCCACCACCAGCCAGTCTCCCAGCACGCCCACTTCGTTCGGTTTTCCATACAGTTGGTTGAAGAAGAGTGGATGTCCGCTCTTTGGGTTGGCGTCCAGCACGGCACGGCAGGCCTGCAGCAGCACTTGTTCTTCGCACGGTTCCTGTTCGTCGTCGATCCGCAGCGTTTCGGCCACTCCTGCGATCCTCTGGGCCAATTTTTCGGGGGTTTCTCTCCTTCCCACGCCTCCACGTCCTTCCTGTTGCCTTTCCAGGTGTTCCAGCAGCATGTTCACGCCTTGCTTCAACGCGCCATTCCCCTTCTCTGCCTCCATCGCCGCCGACGCCATCAACCTCCCAAACCTTCGATCCCCTTCTATCTCCCTTCTTTCTATTCCCTTCCTTCTATTCCCTTCCTTCTATTCCCCTTCTATTCCCTTCCTTCTATTCCCTTCCTTCTATCCCCTTCCTTCTTCTGATCCCCTTTTCCCTTTCGAACCCCTTCCTTCTGTCCTTTCGACATCCCCTTTTTCCCTTTCGAACCCCCCTCCCCCCGTGGACCGTCCGTGGACCGTCGGTCCCCTCGATCCCCCCTCTCCCCACCCCACCCCGAAGGGAGCGGTCCCTGGAGACAGGAGGGAGAGGCACCCCCCCCCAATGGGCTCCTCCCATCGAGAAAGGGGGATCCACTTCCACGTCCTTCCTCGCTCCACACGCGTCCATCGCGTGCGGAAGAAGGCGCACCTACGTGGCGCACGTGAAGGTCGAAACGCCGTGCTTCGCTGCGATCCGGACGGGTGGAAGGGCGGACGAGGCCCAGGTAGGTGTCCGAGGAACGGAAAAAAGACGGAAGGGGCCGAAAAGGAGACAAGCACGGAAACGTAAGAGGACATGGCGGACCTACGGGATTATCGCGATTCCGCATTGGCCTACCTGAAAAAGGTCAAGACCAGCGTCAAGCAGTATGCGCTCAACCTCACGGATCTGGAGGTCAAGGTGGAAGAAGCCACCAACAACGAACCCTGGGGACCGCACGGAAAACTCATGCACGAGATCTGCGGATGCGCGTGGAGGGACAACGAAAGCTACCGACAGATCATGGGCGTCATCGCCAGGAGGCTGGAAGACAAAGAACACAACTGGAGACACGTGTACAAGTCCATGCTCCTCCTCGAACACCTCATCAAGAACGGACCGCCCAAACTCATCGACGAACTGCGAGCCAACCTGGACGTGCTGCAGAGGCTCAAGTTCTTCGAATACGTCGATAAAAAGGGGAAAGACCACGGGCTCAACGTGAGGAACCGCGCCCAGCTGCTCGTCAACCTGCTGCAAGACGACGATGCCATCCGAATGGAACGGGCCAAGGCCAGGGCCAACGCCACCAAGTATGGAGGGGTTTCGTCGGACCAAATGAGATTTGAAGGGAGCACCTCCTCCTTCCACGACTCGTTCCAAGCCTCCGAAAGTCGACTGGGAGCGTACGACACCGCATCGTCCTTCGACAAGGCCAACGATCCGGCTGCACCCTACAGCAAGTGGGCAAGTGCCAACTACTCGGCCACCAAATTCGAAGACACGCCGGGTGCCCAGGAGGGAGGGGGATATGGGACAGGAGGTTACGCAGATGACCCGATGGAAGCGACCAGGACAAGAATCGAGAAGCTGAAAGCGGAGGGCAATTTCAACGAGGGAGACTTTGACGATTCTTACGAAGAAAAGGCCAAGAAGAGGCTGTCCAGCACGAGGATCAAACCAGAAATAAGCCAGGCGTTCTCCAACATCAAAGTAACCCCCGCTGCGCCCAAGCCCGTGGCACCGTCGTCCCCTGCACGTGCGGAACACGACGAGGTGAATCTGCTTGATTTGGGTTCTGCCGATCCGGAGCCAACCAACGCGGCCGACGTCGATCCATTTTCACAGCTAGCAGCCAAGGTGGGAGGGCTTGGTGTGGGTTCTGGAGAGGCAGTCGAAGAAGAGGAGGAAGAGGACCTCTTCAAGTCCATGCCACCGGTTGAAGAGGGTAGTTTAGGAGGCGAAGGTGACGATGGCTTCGGTGAATTTACAGATGCGAGTGCAGGGGACACCGGCCCTCCCACCACCAACCATCCGCCTACCTCGAACGCTCGGAGCGGTGGGCCCATCAATCTGGATGAATTGCTGGGCGTACCAGAGGCATCGCAAGCATCATTCGGGATGGGAGCACCCCCTCCCAAGGAAACCATTCAGGGTGGCCAAGCTGGGGGTGATGCAGGTGGCATTCCGAAGGGTTCCCCCTTGGCTGCACTTGGAATGCAAGGCAAGGGCCCCTCGCCGGTGCACTTTCAGAGAGATCACAAGCTAGGGTCTTCCCCCAGCAAAGACCCATTCGCCGGGCTGGCCGGCATTTGAGAAGCGCTGGGTGGGACTGGAGAAATCAAAACCTGGCAGCGAGCATGAAAATCCGATCAACGGTAAATTACAAAAAATGACAACAGGTGGACTAAAATCCTCAACATTTGTGTTTGTGCCGCGCGCCTAGCGTGAACGATCCGATGGGATATCCCTGGCTCTGATTGCCACGCGCTCTGGGTAGTTCGAAGGAGCGCGTGCGATCATGTCTTCCACAGAGCTCAAGGGAATGTTTTCCTTAACCGTGTTGGCCACTTCCTCCAGAGGGGGCCTGAGCCTCTTGACAAACGGCAGGGACCCTATCAGATTCTTCCCTGCATGTAAACCCTTTCCTACCACGAAAAATGCCGCTTTGGGCACCTTCATCACCGCCTCCACGAGCTCTTCGTTCAGGAATCCGACGCCCACGTCGTATTCCTTCATGAGCGCGTCGAATTCTTCCTTTGCGCTTTCGCGCAGGTGTGCCAAGGCGGCGTCTTGCAGCATTTCCCCAGAGTCTTGGAATCCCAAAGACAGAGCCCTCCCCAAGCACTTCATTCCTTCCTCCACGGACCCTTGCATGACGGAGTGGCAGCAGGCCAAATTGTAGTACGCCACCGCTGCTTCTTGGCTCTCTGGATTGAGCACCAGCACCTTTTTGAAGCACAGGAGCGCGTCATCGAATTTCCCTCCTCTGAATTCGATGAGTCCGTGGGAGAGCAAATCTTTCCTCATCCTTTGTCTTTCCCTGGCCCTTTCGTAGCTGGTTCGTAGCCAATCTTTGTCTTCCACTTCCGATTCCCGGACCGCCGCATCGTGCAGCGAGGAGTGGGTGGACGCGACCCTCTGTCCATCCCTCCTGCGGAACCGAAAGGCCACGCTTCCGCTCCTGCCGATGATGGCCGCCATCGTCCTGGCGTGATCGTCGGCGTCCCACATCTTGTCTCCGAAGACGGCCGAGGTTCGGACCACCTTGTCGCCCACCTGCACCCTCCCGTCCGCTTCGGCATGTCCTCCAGGCACGATTTCGTCCACGTAGGTCCCTCCGTCCGCTCCCGTGCAGAACACCAGCCCGAGCGGCTTGCGTAGCACGACTTCGTAGGCGTCTCCACGTTTCAAGGCCGTGCTGGTCGTGGCCGCTTCGCTCCCACCCGAGGCGGCACGTGTTCGTCCCCATCGACGAGGTGCTGCGTTCCATCGCACCTGGCTTCCTGCACGCCTCGCCTGCTGCATCCTGCGAACTCCCTTCCCTTTCCACTCGCGAAATGGCCGAGAGCAACGAACGATGCACCAAGTCGAAACGAGTGATGGACGCGAATTGTCGGGACCCGCCGCCCGAGACCCGATCCGCGCGTCTGAAATCCACCCCAGGGGATCCGGGAGGACGGGGGAGGAGGGGGAGGAAATGAGACGGATGGAAGGGGCACCTCCGGAGGACCACGTGGGCGATCGATGGGGGATATTCGATTTTCGGGAGGTCTCGAGTGGGGTTCGTGGGAAGGAAAAAGAAGGCGGAAAAACGAAAAAAGGGAGGGTTTCTTGCGTGGGGCGACGTTTCCCGACCCGGGAGGGGAGGGTGGGGTCCTCCGAGATCTTCCTCGCCGGCACACGTCCCATCGACGGCACAGATCGCGGGTCGTCTCCCCTTCCATGATCGTCGTTCTTGGCAGGTGCCGCGCAGGGCCTATCCAGACGTGGGATGGGATCGATCCCCGACGGTCCACATCGATCGAGGTGGAAGATGGGGTAGATAAGACCGACGAAGGAAATGGACAACACAACACAACACAACCCAACGTCGAACCGTGGCGTCCTCGAAGGGAAGGGAGGATGGCCGAAAACGAAGGTTGGTGGCGGTGGGAAATGATGGGACGAAGGGAAAAAAAGGTTCCATGCGACGGATCTGCACGCGTGGGGGGAGAAGTCGTCCCGCATTGTCGATCCTTCCCTCGTTCCCGTTTCCCGTTTCGGTGGAGATCCTCCACGAAGGGACGGACCGCGTCCACGAGCTACCCAACAGAACGCGTCCTTCGCGAAAGCGGACCAAGACACACCCACGCCACGAGGATGGGGAACCATCCGAGGGGAGATCCCGACCACGCGACGACGTCGATCCCATCCCATCCCACCGTCACGCGGCGTGGGAATCGGGAAGGCCCGTGCGAAGAAATGGAAGCGAATGAACGCGCGCACCCCGTCCGTTTCCGTCCAAGAATCGAGCCTTGTTCTTTCTCGTCCACGTTTCCGTTTCTCTCCGGTGGATCGCGTCCGTCGTGCGATCGTTCGGTTCCGTCCCTTGGAGGGCGAGGAGTTCGTGCCTCGATGCCAAGGACGTCCATGTCCGACGTGTAGGGCGAGAACGAAGGCCGGTGCCCATCATATGTCTCTGCGTGGCGTGTTTGTGGTGTCCCACCTGGATCGCGCCTCGAATGCCCTCCCCCCCACCACGTCTACCACGCACTGCATGCCCCCCTTTCCTGCGACCTCGTATGCCCCCCTTTGGGGGGAGGAAACGGACGCGATGGAAAGAGCCGTTGGGCACGCCCGTTGGGCTCCGTCCTCGACCGCACCCGCTCCTTCCCCCCACGAGTTTCGATCGACGTCCCTTTCGACGCGGGGATCGGGTCCGTTCCCCGTCGAGGATCGGTCGTTCCCCTTCCCTCCCTCCAACCGGGCCTGGTCCCCCGGGGGGGGAACGGGGCGAGTCCTCGGACGGTCCGACGACTTCGCCCATTCAAACGGTGCAGCGACAGCTGGCCGCACCTTTCGCATCACGTCGCAGCCGAACCGCGCGCTTCGGAGGAAGGAAAGCCAAGGGAAGATGTCGGAGGAAGCGCCGAGAAGCGCCATGGCGGATCTGAGCAACGTGCCCAGCGTCACGCGCAAGCCGGAGTCCCGAAAGTCCGGATCCGAAGTCGGTGCCACACGTCGACGGAGGAAGAGCGGATGGGCGCCTCCGCCACTGGAAGAGGAACTCAGGCAGCCCATGGTCGTGCCCAAGCTGCGAAACGACTCGTCTGCGAAAGGAACCGAAGTTGGAGAAGGTGGAGGAAGAAAACCCAATGGAAACGGGACGATCCAAACACCGTGGTCCACCTCCACCTCCCAACAGTCTCCGGACACCCAGCGCAGGTTGGCGTGCGATTCAGCCAGGAAAAAACGTACCAGGCGCAAAACTTGTGTGTTCGGAGACATGGTGACCGGATCTCCGCTGGAAAGCGTGCTGGACGGTGCCATCGCCAGCCCCAAGGACCAGCCCAGGAGGGACAGACGTAAGAGCATCGGTGGAAACCAGAGCCATGGGCAACACCAGCAGAACCGCAGGAAATCTATGGCCGCGCTCCCGTCGGCCGACATGACGCATGCAGAGATTTTGCGAATGACCAGCGAGCTGGGCCAACTGGCGGACAACCTCCTCCCAGGATCGGAGAGCGCGGAGCAAAAGAAACCGCCCAAGGATGATGCGCTGGGCGGAAGGTCGCTGCACGATGCCCTGAAGGAATCCTGGAAAGGAAAAAGCTACTATGAGAGACTGCAGGAGATGGTGGGCGACACACCCCAAAAAGAAAAGGATTCCCAATGCAAAAGCACCGGGACAGAGCAGAGCAGCTCTGCCGGTGGTTGCAGGCTTCCATCCGATGAAAATGGATCCCAGGACAACGACGTCGATGCCACGCTGTCCATCAGTGCAAGAGACATAGCAAGCGTCCTCTCGAGGATACACAATGGAGCATCTAGGGCAGATGCTCGTTCACTGAAGCAGATAGAAAAGCCCACCCCCCTATCACATGCACGGCATACAAAGCCTCAAACGAGTGCAGCAGAGGAAGAGAGGATCGCTACCGCTCAGAGGGTTGCCGCTATGCAGCAGGCTGCTGCAGAACGAAGAGCACAGGAAGAAGCAAAGTGGAGGGCGGCGGTTGAGGCCCGGAAGCGGACAGAAGAAGAAGAAAGGCGCAAGAAAGCGAAGCAAGAAGAGCAGAGGGAGATGGAAGCAAGGAAGGCATCGTTGCAGATTGTGGAAGTGGACAAGGAGACGGTCAGTGTAGACCAACAGCCTACCCCAAAAGGGCAAACCACCAGTGTAGATTCTGCCCAAGAGTGGGAGAAAATGAAGAGTGAGATGGAAGCCAAGCTTCAGATTCAGGAAGCTTCCGCTCAAGATCAAAGCCTTGAGATGGAGAAGATGAAGAATGAGCTGGCTGAGAAGAATCGTGAGTTAGAAGACACAAGAAGAGCACTCAAGAGAAGCGAGGCTGAACGCGACTCTCACCGTACCCACGCATCGAAGGAAATGACCAAAGCAGAGGCCACTATCAGGGAGTTGAGGGAGCAAGTTGATGACTTGAAGAAACAGAAAGCAGAATGGGAGCAACGCTCAAGGGAAGAAACAGCTGCATTGTCGCAAAAGGCCAAGTACCGTGTGAGGGCAGCAGAGCAGCGCGTGGTGATGCTTTCCGAGCAGATAGAAGCCTTGCGCCAGGAGCTCACTGGCCTGCACGATGACATGCATATTTGAACCATTTCGACACCCGTTGTACCTACCATTCCACATTTGCTCACTTGCCTCTTCAAACTTTGAGATAGAAATGAGGAACAGCGCTTGCGGAGGGGGGTGTTGTGTCAACCTCGGGCGTGGGGTTAGCCTTGAAAGGCAGAAAGAATGAATAGACTTGCAATACAAACATTTGGCAATCAAATCTCGCGTCTGCACCGTGCTCTTTTCGTCCAGAAGTCCTTGAAGCTTTATTTCAATCTTGGGCTTGGCTGATGAAATGCCTACAAAACTTGTGAGGGGCAGCTATGTTCTTAGGAACACACCTCCTTTGTATCCTCAGACTGCTACGTAGGGAGCAATAGTATCCATCGCGACGAGCGTAATGTCGCCCGATGTACCTTCCAGTTTCACGATGCCATCGGCTTTGTCAATGCTTGCAAGTTCCCCAACCTTACCACGATTCTCAGATTGCAAGAGTATGACACGTTGCTTTCTCTGAGGCTGGACAATGGAAAGCTCCGAATATGGGATAGTCTTTTCTCCAGTGGGAGAGAAGGTCCCGTCTGCTTCATAAGCACCAGTCTTGATCAAAACGCCGTCGCCTGTGTCATTCACAACCACTCCGTGGAGCTGGTTGCCATAGCTTACCAGAGAACCCGGCAGCATGAGCAACCTTGAAGGGGCCGTCTTCGTTGCTGGCGGAGGTGGAGGAAACTGCATGGGTTGGCCGGTGAGACTGCCGGGAGGGGCCTGTGGTGGAAGAGGCGGTGGCCCAGGCAACCCCCCAGGCGGTAATGATGGTGGAGGTGGGAATGCATTCCGCGGGGGTGCGGCAGCCTCTTGTGGGCGAACCGCTCCTGGCATGGACGCAGGTGCTGCACTGGGTGGTGGGGGGTACTGGACATTTTCCCTTGTTTGCGGCTTTGTTGTGCTGTCAAAAGTGCTGTAGCCAGTGCTTCTGGGTGGAGATGGAGCACTCCAGCCATCATCTGCAGTGTCCTTGCCGATGCCCGCGTGCTCTTCTGCTGTGAATGCATACCCTCCACCGGGTTTATCGTACGGCGTTGGGGCAAAGCCCGAGTCTGGAAGCACAGAAGAGTATGCTTGTGGGTTCCAAGGAGTGCTGCTGTCCCTCATTGGAGTGGGAGCGCCCATGCTTCCATACATAGGGGTACGAGAGCCAAAACTATCATGGAAGGGTGTTGCAGCCGCGCCGTAGAATGGGGTAGATGGCACACCAGAGTAGCTTCGCACATCCTGCGGTTCCCTGGCATGTCCTCCGGCAAGGCTTTCTGGCAGCTGCTTTCTTTGGACTGTGACGGTCCTGCATTGAGCCTGCAGCTCTATGCGGACCGTAGTGTCTGTAGCATCGACAATCTTGCCCTTGTACCCCTTGTATGGTCCCTTCATTACCTTTGTTTCCATCCCGACCAACCCAGAATCGCGGCGTGGACCAGAAGATCGACCACTGTAGGCTCCTGGAGGCGGTGCCGCATAACCACGTCCCCCTCTGGTGGGGGAATGCAACACTTCCTTTGAAGCATGTACCATATTACGGCCTGGTGACATGAGCTGTGCGGACATACGACCAGGCGTACGAGATGCAAGTTCGAAGCTTTGACCTTCCGAAGTGCCACCGTGGACGCGACAGTTCCTTGCTGGCACACACATCACTCCTCCATTTTTGGTTTCGCCCCGGCACAGAAGGAAAAGACTGCCCCTTTGCACATGCATGACTGTGCCCGTCAGTGAGGAACTGGCAGATGCTCCCATACCATCCAAGATATTAACGATGTCCCCAGCTTTCACACTGTTCATGTGTGCGTCTTGGGCAGTTGCATTCTTTGCAAAGATCTTCCGCTTGATATCTTTCAGCTCACAAAGCCGGACATCTGGCTTGTCCACACGGCCCTGGTTGGTGAGGACGTGGCACCTCTCTCTCTCCACGCGAACGATGACCCCCACGGTCGTGGCATCCAAAGCCACCAGATCGTGGAGCTCGTATGGTCCAAAGGTGAGTGCTCCATCAGAGACCTCCACACAGATGGCTAGGTCACGAACGAAACACTGCATCTCCTCGCGGCTCGAGTCGCTAAAGATGGACGCGACACCAGGCCCTTCGTTAACCTTGACGATAAGCCCCGTTTCTCCCGCATGTCTACCTCCCATGACCTTCACATGATCTCCCACGGAGAAGAACTTTTGGATCTGGGCGGGTGCAAAGGTCAGTGGCTCTTTGAGGTCCTCGTGCATAGGCATGATTTCCACCTGGCTATCCTCCGTGCGACGGAGCACTTTGCCCTTGAGGTGTTTCAGGTCGCCTTCTCGCACGACCACCACATCTCCTTTGGTGAAATCGGTCAGCTTGCTCTCCCCCTCTTCCGGCAGGGCTGCTGCCAACGAGGCAAGGTCTGAAGTGGGCCCGTTCCCGTTCCTGTCTGTTCTTTGCGTGCTGAGCTGGAACTTCTCCAATTCTTCCAAGGTAGGCACGACACCATCCACCTTGAGGCTCCTCAAGGATACCTCCTTGTACATGAACCCATCCCGGAACCGTTGACCACGGAACACCTCGAAAGGTTCTCCCGTGTAGGGATCTCTCATGGTTCGATCCAGCGCCAGCCCATGCGTGCGCGCCTCGGACGCGCTGAACATGCGCGCTGGCGGGCGGACGGATGCCTTTCCTTTCTCAGCCCTCCCTTCGATTTTGGCCGCCAAGAGGGCAAAGTCGATCCGGGGAATGATTTTGACGGTGGCTACGTTGTCTTGTTCTCTCACATCCACCACTTGGACCAGGTCGCTCTTGTAGGTCCCGCTCTTGACGCGTGCCCAGGATCCGGGGGCAAGTTGCTTTTCCATCCTGCCAGCAGCGGTGAGCACATCCACCATCTCGCCCAGGGGCACCAGTTTGATTTTCTGGTAGATGATGCGCAGTCCCGCGATGGCTTCCTTGACTTGGTTTTCTCTCACCGCTTCCACGTAGACGTATCCTTTGAGTTTGTCTTGGCTGACGGCCGAGCATATGGACAGTGGTTTCCCTTCGTGGGCGAGTGCGACATGTTTTTGCATGATGCTGATGGCTGCTTCTCTCTCGTGTCCCGGTTTGCACCTCACCATCCACAGCTTGGGATCTTGCACGGTGGGCAGCAGTCCTTGCTGTTCCACTTCGTTCTGATCTGCTTCTTCCAGTTCGAATTCTTCGTACCTTTGGTTCCCTTTCCCGTACCTTTCTTCGATGAACCGTTCCAGCTCTTCGTCGGTCTGTTCTTTTTGCCTGGCTCTGCTTTCCATCCTGGCGTGCATCTTTCGGATCTGCCCTTCGTCGGGCAGGTCTCCTTCGTCGTCCATCAGTTCGCCTTCTTCGTCCCATCCTTCGTCTTCGTCCTCGTCCTCGTCGTCGCCCACGTCGGCGATGTCGTCGATGAAACGGCTCCGCTTGTACCGCTGCGTCTCCTTGCGTTCGCCACGCGTGCGTTCCTCCTCCTCCTCCTCTTCCTGACGCGTCTCCCGCAGTTTCGCGCCTCGTGCGTCAGCGGATGGCGCTTCCAAAGCGACGGATGGGCGCCGACACGTGCGACGTCGAAACCCTACGCCGCCTTCGCGTCGCCAGGGAAGGCTTCGGCGCGCTTCCCAGGCGTCCGTCCGCTCCTGGACGGTCCTGGGAAGCCTCTGAAACGTTCCCATGGCGTTGCAAACGCGCTCGCGATGCGCCTCACCTCGTCTTCTTCGTCCGTCGCGGCGTGGGCATCGTCCTCTTCGACGCTGGGATCGTCCTCTTCGCTGGCTTCGTCCACGTCGTCCACGAAAGCATGCTTCCTCTTGGTCCTCTGCGACCTCTCCTCCGATCCAGAAGCGATCGCATCGCTCGGAACGTCCGCCATGGACGAAGAAGCGCGCGCAAGACGCGCCACGTCCTCCGCCATCGCCGTCGCAGGGAGAAAGGACAGTTGTGAAGGTCCGGCGAGGTTCACAACCGTGTGGATCCCCTTCCGATCCCGAAACGGGAGGGGGACCGGATCGAGCACCGTGGCGGATCCCCACCCCATTGAACCCCCGATTGAACCCAGGGACAGTCGGACTCGAAGATGGGAATAGATGGACGAGAAGGTGGGATTCGTGGGACCCAGGTGGGTTCGATGGAAGGGGAGGGAAGAACAACCCAGGAGGACGTGGGAGAGGCGCGATGGTAGCGAACCACACGGAGTCGAAGATGAACGAGAATGCCAAGAGGGGATCCGTCGAGAGAAGAGAGACGCGTCCCGTCCACCCAGTACCACCTTCGCGAGAGGTAACAAGACCAAGTGCATACGGGGACCCAAAAGGAAAGGGAGGGGGGGCACCGAGATGAAACGGAGCGCACCCGCGTTTTGGACGAAACGTTCCTACGCAATGAGGGAGGGAAACGCACGAGACCGTCGGTAGATTCCTCGCTCATCGACGAGATGACTTTCACGAAGGCAAACGAAAAAACGACAACAATGCACGATGGTGCTTTCTCAAAGGACCTCCCCAGGCACCGTTGCGTCCACACGCTCGAAAAACAACTCTTGCAGACCCTCCACGCAGGAACGCGGTCGAGAGGAAGGGTCTCCACCTCCGGGCATTCGTCCCTTGCATTCGCATGGCTTGTGCCCCATGAACGCCATTTGACACCCGTCGCTCCAAGCGTCGTCGACGCGAAGGGTGGAGTTGGTTCGTGCAAAGTTTGAAAGTCACACGGTGGTGGCCTTGGATGGATGCCGTTGTGGGCACTCGAATGACGACGTGTTGCGGTGCACCGATCATCGCCCAAGGTTTGCACGTTCCACACCGCACCCCAATCGCTCCTAGGGTGCACGCGTACGTATTGGGTCGTGATTGGGCTACGGTTCCTATTTTCTCGCACTCTCGCTCCGGCTTCGCCCTTTCGTTCACCGGCATGGGAACGCATACGTACATCGTTTCATCATTGAGTGCGCGCGAGATCTTGGATTGGCATGCGGACTACCGATTCGTTCTCCTTGCTTTGGTTCGAGCCGATCGGCGCCAACGGAGCGTGTGTGTCCATCGGGCGATGCACCATCCCGTTCGGGCGTGGGTGTTGGACGCTCCTCCTCCTTGGGTTTTACACAACGTCCCACCACCATCCGTTCACCACCGTCCATTGGGGTTCGGTTTTCGCTCCATCTCGGCCAATCCGATCGTTGCTTGTGGGCACGGGTTGTGTGGAGGGGAGGGGGGAGGGCGGGAAGCCAACCTCTTCGTGTCACGCCTCCATCGCCCCGCCTTTCCCCTTTCCCTCCCCTTTCGTTTCCTTCGCGTTTCTCCTTCGCCCGTCGAGCACCCGCGTCCCTGTGCCGCCCCCCCGGGGACGGCAGGAATCCCGACCCCATCCTCCCTCCGCGCCTGTCGCTTTTCCGTCTTGGGGTCGGGATGTCCGGATGGCTCCCTGGCCAGGGTCGCTTCTCCACTGGGTGATGCATGGCTTGGTGGACTGCACCGCCGTCTTTCGAGTGGTAACAGCGCATCCGAGAGATGTCGCGGATGACTTCACCTGCGTCCTCTTCGGCCAGGGAAGAGAGGATGAGGCGGGCAGCCGTGGCGGCCAGGACCGCCTGTCCAAGGGTGGCCCACAATCCACAGGATGCAGCGGCTTGGAAAGCACTGGGGGACGCGGCCGAGAGCTTGGGACTCGTGGACGAAGCCAAAGTGGCCTTTCGTAGAGCAAGAGAAATCGATCCCACGTTCCTCAGGGTGCCTCCAGCACCAGGAGACAACCAACCGGCCTCCAGAGAGGTCGAAAGCGCCAGGAGAGCCGTCACAGCCATCATCATGAGACACGGGAGAAGATCCAAGATCTCTCCACAAGACGAAGAGAAACTGCAAGCCCAAGGCAACGCATGCTTCAAAGCGAAAAAGTACGAGGATGCCGTGATGGCATACTCCAGAGCCATCGCGTTCTGTCCGGAACTGGCGTCCCTCTATGGAAACCGATCGGCTGCCTATTACATGCTCAAAAAGTTCAGAGAGGCTGCCGTGGATGCCACCAAGGCCTGCAAACTGGATCCATTCTATGTCAAAGGGTACAGCAGGGCAGCAAAGGCTTACCTGTGCCTGGGAGACGTAGAACAAGCCAAAACACAGCTCATGCAAGCAAGAGCCAAGGGAGCGGACGTAGAGCAGGACCTTAGGTCTATCTCCATTGTAGAAAAAGCCAAGACCATCAACGGAAGCACCTTGACTCAGGAAAATATGAGGCTGATCGAGAAAGCCATGGAAATTGCGCCGAATGTAGAGCAGTTCAAGGTGGCCATGGGTAGGGTCCTCCTCACCAAGGGAAAGCACCAAGAAGCCCTTGCCCTTTGTAGAGGACTCAAGGTGGATGGAAACAAGCATGCCTCTGAAATTTTATCCATACGCGCGGAGGCCAGCTACTTGATCGGAGATACCAAAGCCGCTGAGCGCTATTTCGCTCAGGCCTTGGCGTGTGACCCGAAGAATCTGCACGCCAAGCGTTTCATGGACGTTGTACAGACCGTGCAAAACAATAAGCAGAAGGGAAACCAAGCGTTCCAGCGGGGAAGGTGGCATGAAGCATATCAGCACTACACTGCAGCTATGAGCGTCGATCCGAATGTTAGGAATAGCCTTGTAGCCCAGTGTGCCTGTAATCGTGCGGCGGCACTCATCAAGTTAGAAAACTTAGAAGATGCTCTAGTTGACTGCACGTATGCCGTAGAACTAGATGAAATGTACACAAAAGCGTACCTGCGAAGAGCCCACATTCACTTGGAGCTGGAAAACTTCGAGGACGCACTGCGTGACTTTGAGAAGGTACTTGAGCTGGACCCGCACACCCCTGACATCAGGAAGCTCGTTAAGGAGGCCGCAGACACGGTGAGGAAACACAAATACGTGGACTTCTACCATTTGCTGGAAGTCCGCCGCACAGCTACTGAAGTGGAAATCAGGAAAGCCTACAAAAAAGCCTGCTTGAAGTACCACCCAGACAAGAATTCACACCGGACACCAAAGGAAAAGAGGGAAGCAGATAGGAAGTTCAAGCACCTGCAAGATGCATACAACATCCTCCTTGACAGCCAGAAGCGTGCACTGTACGATCGTGGGTTTTCTGTTGAGGATATTGATTCGGGCGTGGCAGATGCCACGGAAGATTTCGGGGACATGAATATGGGTAATGGTTCAGGGCATCGGTACGGCAGCTCGAGCTCTTCTCACGATGGGAAGCAGTATTCCAATCGTGGGTAGCTGTAAAATCGTCTGGCCGCTTCCGTTGCCATTTGTATGCGAAATCTTACACATAGTCTTTTGGCCCTTCGACCCCCCCCCCACCCACACACACACTTTTGCTGTATGCTTGGGGAAGACCTCTACTCAAGTATACTCACCAATCATTAAGAGCTGACGCCTCCTGCAAGCACAGGGATTTCTCTTGCTTTGTTCGACCCCAATGCATGAGCTCCCATCCCTAGAATAAATACACCACCTCTCCTAAAAACTGCAATCTGGTGCTCTATTCCACAGGTAAGCATCCTCTTGCCATGATGGGTAGTAATTTCCAAAAGCAGTATTTCCTTGAGCCTGCAAATGGTATTCCTTGTATCATGCCTCTGATTGGACTCCCACGGCAGCCAGGATGCCCAACATCTACTTTGATGAAGTACAAGACAAATGGCTCGTGCATGCGGAGAAGCGCGCAGCAACACTGGACAAGCAAAATGTTGGGTGGTCATTCAAAAGTTGCCAATCTGATCTACAGGACAAGAGATGGCTAATCAGATGCATCCTGCTCAAAGTTAAAAGAAAACTTCTTGGAACGCTGATTCAAATCGCCTGTAGTCAATGCAAAGTGATTTGAAATTGCTGAAGCACCGCCCATCACGCTCCGTGTCGCCCAGTTACAAACAACGACCATGAGTTCTACGTACAATGACAGAGGGTCTACACCAGCACAGATTCAGCCCGCATGCAGCTGCTCCACAGGCCAGACGCAAAAGAGATTAGAGTTTGTAGAGGAAACGATACGGTGTTGAGGAGTGCAGTTATAATATAGTTACCACTTAGCCTTGTCGACCACATCAGAAGATCTTCCACCACGGCTTCTCAATCTCACATCCCAGCTCTTCCAACTTCTGGAAGGCTTTTGCAAAATCCGCAAACCACAAGTCCTGATCGTTTGCGTACATTTCCACATACTTGCGAAAGTCTGAATCCCAGATCAATGCCATGTCTGTTGGAAGCATCATGAGTTCTCCTGTTGGGTCCTCAAATTGGGGTGGACCGTTCCATTTTTTGAGAGTCCAAGTGTTTTCGAGGAGTTCTCTAAAGTACTCGTTGGAGAAGGTGGTTTTCATACGTGTCCACGGTCCTTTGTACCCGCTTCGATCCGTGTGGCACTCCCCAAGGGCGTGTGCACCTACGAGCGCGACGATCTCCCGGTCATTGAATCCCATGCGATAGAAGATGTCTCTAACGTGCTGGGTAGTGCCTGCAGGTCCACCTTTCTCCCCGTCTGGCAGACGGCCATCCGGTGGACAGGATTCCGGTCCTTTGTCCACACGTCCAGGTCTCCAGGTGATGGCGGGTCCGTCCATCTCTTCGATGGCCACACATCCAGCATAGGTCCACAGGTCCGCGTAGGAGATCTGGGGGTGTGCTTTCTTGATGGGTTCCAACACGTTGCGGGCCAAACGAAGTCCTGCATTGGCACCAAAATCTGCTTCTGGCGTGAAGCGCATGGTCGCCCCGTTGGAACCTCCCGTGCCAGTGGTCTTATCGTATGTGCCGGAGGTGTGCCATGCCAACCTCACCAGCGTCGGTCCCATGTCTGGATCGTCTTCGATGACTTGACAGATCATCTTCTTCACTTCTTCCAGATCTGCTTCTTGCTCCTTGGCATGTGCCAGCGGTGTCCAAGCAGCAAATCCAACGGTGGTGACACCCAGCACAGTCCATGCCGCTGCTTTCGAAGCGAATCCTGCGGTTCGAGCGGCGGTTTCTTCCACCTGTGCGGTTTTTCCCGACGCTTGGGATGCAAACGCTGCTCCACATCCACCGCATGTCGAAGACGTGTTCCCGTCGCGGTCAGCCATTCGTCCTCGGAAGCGGCCAAGTCGCTGACGGCGCGTGGCGCACCTCGCACGGCCGCCTTTGCAACGGTTCGAGCCGACCTGGCCATGGCCATCTTCACGTCCTCCTCCGAATCACCGACCGAATCGCGAAAGGAAACGCGAGTGCGCGCCGCGGCGTGTGCGAAACTGCGCGACGATGTCGACGACAATGGCGATGGCGTATGGGTAGAAGGGATCTCTCCATCCGATTCGAAAGGGAAGGATTGAAAAGGAGATCGGAGACGTTCGAAAGGGAACGCCGGTGGGGTCGATGGGTGTGGGAGGGGACAAGACCGAACTCGATCGATTCGGATTCGAAAGGGAAGGTTTGAAAGGGAGATCGGAGACGTTCGAAAGGGAACGCCGGTGGGTTCGATCGGAACCACCGGTCGGTTCGTGAAACGTGGGTAGACGCGAACCGTGTCCGAGAGACCGCAGGACGCGGACGCGAGCGGAGGAGCGATGGGTGCTTCCGAAGACAGTTCGATGCGTGCATAGTTCGACACGCACCCATGTTGGTGGTGCACACCCATCCACGGATCCAGGGAGTGACAGGATGGAAGCAGAGACGGGATGGGACGGGACGGGGTTGGGTCCACAGGCGAGGTGTGCGTCGGATCGCACACCCGATCCGATCCATCCGAACGATCCCGTGGATGTGCACGTGCAAGCCCACGGGATCGTTCCATGTTCCGGCCACGAGACGCGTGTGCGTTTCCTCTTCCTTCGCACGAGCGACGTGGTGCTTGGTTCCGACGTCGACCTGCATCCGATTCGTGGAAGGAGAGGACGTCCGATGGGAAGCCTTGCATTTCCCAATGCCCCCCTTTTTAACCGCAGGAAAGGGGGGCATTGGCCTTCTTCTGGTTGCTTCGACCCTGTCTCTCCCACGACGCCTGGGTTCGTCCCGGTCCTTCTTTCCTGCATTCCGATTGGTGCAGAGGTCCCCCTGGGGCGAACGTACGTCGACCACAGCCACTCGCTCGGATAACGTCACCCGGAGGGGGGGTCTCTGCGGTCACCGGTGAAGAAAGCGAGAGGAAGAGAGCACGGTCGTACGCCGGGATGCCCGAACGAGCGACGTGGACCGGCGAGGATCCACGTCTTCCGGACGTACGGTCGTCGGATCCCCCCGACCGCGCTTCGATCGTCTCAGTTCCTCCGGTCTCGTCTTGTTCACATCAGTCCGTGAGGGGATGGTTTCAGCCGCGTTCCACGTACCCTCGTTTCTCCATCCCCCGTCGAGGATCCTCTCCGCACCCCACGTGCCATCGTCTTCCTTCCGTATCCCGTCGAGGATCGGGTCCTTCGTGGGTGGATGGTCGGTATCCTTCCCCACCCCACTCCCGTTGTCCTCACCCCCAAGGTCTCCTTTTCCCCCGATCGACCCTCCCATCGAACCCGTGTCCACTTCCCTTCCGAAAGGGAGTTGGGTCCGGGTCTGTACCGACGGTGCGAAAGGGAATCCCATCCCCATCCATTCCTCAGTTGGATCCGCCGCCTGAGACCCACGTCGCCGAACACGTCTCCGCGTCACACCGTCGCTCCACCCACCGCCATGGCCACTGCTCGCCTGTCCGCCGTGTCTCACGTGCGTGGAACCGCACTCCGCAGCCCCGTGGCGCGCCTGCAACGCTCCACCCGCGGAGCACGCCTGCAGGTCCGCGCCTACACCGTCACCCTGGTGACGCCGGATGGGACGGAAACCATCGAGTGCCCAGACGACACCTACATCCTGGATGCAGCTGAGGTGCGTGCCGAACGTGAACGAAGATGGACGGGAAGGACTGGACCCGCGACGATCGCAACGAAATGCACGAGGGAACAGGTGTACGATCACCCACAACCCCAAGGACGAAAACCCTCGTCCGAAGGAAGAACGCCGGTCGAGACCGATGGAACGGAAGTGGACCTCCTCCGTGCGTCGCAAGACGACGACGACGACGAAAGAACGCGTGGAGGGATGGACAACTGACGCCCTTGTGCACGTGCCCCCTCGACGACTCGCAGGAAGCCGGAGTCGATCTGCCCTACTCGTGCCGCGCTGGAGCGTGCTCCAGCTGCGCCGGTAAGGTGACTGCAGGAACCATCGACCAGTCCGATCAGTCCTTCTTGGATGACGATCAGATGAGCAATGGATTCGTCCTCACCTGCGTGGCCTACCCTACCGCTGATTGCACCATCGAGACCCACAAGGAGGAAGATCTCTACTGAAGAGGGTGCACTGAATTTGGAACGGTGTGTAAGGTAACTGGGAGGGTGGCCCCTCCCCGTTTTTGGTTTGTACGAATTTTCGCCGCCATGTTAACCCATCTATCCCACTCGATCAACCCACTCCTGCGAAACCGCCTCTGCTGCAACGGGCTACCCCTCACACGACCACATCTCCTGGATGTGAGTGGGTCTTGTTTTATTTCATCACACCTACCATGCAGTCAATTCTGTCGTTGCTTCCAACTACCGGTCCAGGGGAGAGCGGAACACGTGTCGACCGACCTCCGTGCCGCTTTGCGAAGAGGCACAAACACGGAACACTGCCCACTGCCAACCTGGGCCATGATAGGCAGTTGCTCAACAACCCATGGGCTGTCCCCAGACTTCATCTGACCCCTGCCGTCGCACCCCTCGACAAGGCCGAGAGCAAGTGCTTTCCTTCCTCGACTGTCAACCATCTCAGGGATGCTACGGTGGTCGTGTTTCCTGGGACGTCATTTCTACAGCTTGGACCAGCCAGAGCCTCTTCCTGTTCATCGTAAAAGCATGTAGATATGGAGATGGCCTCTTTCAGTGAACGCCACCGCACGGATAGTGGCATTCCGCTGTGCTCCCTCTTGGGGGCAAAATTGTCCATGGCTGCGGTTGCTGCTTCTATATCTGCTGCAAAAGCAAGGGTGCCTTCCTTGCTTATGGTTTTGGTGGTGGCAAGGACGTTACGGCGAAAGAATTCTTCCACGCATGACGCAATGACCCTCCAAATGTGCAAGTATGATGCTTGATCAGTTGCTTGGCTGATTTCGCTTAGATCCTCGTCGAGCAGATAAAGTGCTCGAAGGAGGTCGGCATCAGGTGTGTCAATGCTTTTGCCGGTCGCAGACATCCGTATACCCGCATTGCGGGCGTAAGCCTTGGCCTCCCTTCTAAAACGACGGACGACCTGCCCAGCTACTGCCTCAGCACACCGATCAGCTTCGTCCATTGCCGAGCGAACAATGTCTTCAAGCAAAAAGCCACTCTTGTTGGCGTTTTCACTTCCACCCAAATAGGAACCTTCAGGTTGATTCCTTCCCCCAAAATTTTTGCCTTCATTCTCGCTCGACAACGCGGTGGCTTCCTCCAGCTCGAGAAAGAAAGGCTCGTCTTCCACCTGGCTGATCACCTGTGCGCAACTGCGAAGGACCTTGCTTGCAAAAAGGTCCCCTCCTGCCTTTGCTGTAGTCCGAACCAAATCCATCGCACTGCCTATCACAGAGAGCACAAAATTGCCCCTATCTGCCGACTGCTGCAGGACTGACGCACGAGAAACAGCACGCAACAAGACCTCCCACAGCGACTGTTGAACCAGGTCAACATCATGCATAACATCGGTCATCTCTTGGACGGCCGTTTCCTGCTCAGCATCCATCCATGCGTCCAGCCATGGTTGTCTATGCATCACTGTAGAAAGTCCTACCCAAGGCGGCGGTGATCCACAGCCATGTTCCAGGATCCAACCACCATCCTCGTCCGCTGCTGCTTGCGATCGTGCATTGTGGGTGCTGTTTGGGGCAACTATGGACGAGATGACTGCATCGCTGTGCCGAAGCGTTTCTGCACGAAGGACCCATTGAAACGGGTTGCGATCCTCTTGCTGAGCTTGACGTTCCTCCCACGCAATTTGGAGATGGTCTCGTATCTTCTCGCACAATGCTCGGACATACTCTACACGGCTCAAAGCCAATTCTGTTTCCTCAGTGCCTGTCTCTACACACTTTTGCTCCATGATTTCTTCCGAGGGAAGGGCACCGAGCACAAAGGTGGCTATCAATTCTGCAGCTTGTTCATTGCGCTCTCGCATTGTGTCCAGCATTTTCTCGATTGCCTGCTCTACCGCCTCCTCTCCCGATTCTGTAGCACGATCCGGTGGAGGAAAGAACGAAGACCAAGAAGACGCGTCTGCTTCCGCGTGTGCACACGCGGCCAGCCGACGGGCATCCTCTGCCGTGTGCGGTCTCGCAGCTTTGGCGACCTCCAATACCTCTTCCACTGCACTGCATCGTCTCAGGGCTTCCGAAACGATCTCATCCGCGCTATTACGTGCTCGAGTCGCGGCCAATGCAGCTGCACGCGTGGCCAGGCCGTCTTGGACGGCCTGGTTCGCACGTGTCGAAGCTTCTTCGGCGTCTTTGGCGGCCGCTTGTGCTGCTACCAGATCGGCCATGTTTCCTTTTCTTCCGGCCAAGAAGCTCCTACATGCCAACTGGGCTTCCTTCTCGGCCCGAGCTGCATCTGCCGCGGCTTCGACGGCGTCTGCACATCGGAGGAGCACGTCCATGGCTCTGAATCGCCTTCCGACCGACGCTTCCTTTCGTTCGGGCCCCGTTTCGCTCCTTTCTTTCGCTCCTGCGGCATTCCTGGCTCGTCGTGCGATCTCCAGGCACACCTCCGCCCGTCGGGAAGCGGCCATGGCGGACCGCTCTCCGGCGCTCGCCATGCTGCGCGTGCTGTGCGTGCTGCGCGTGCTTTGCTCCCACACGAATCGACCCCCCCCTATTTACGAAAGAGTTAACCTCTCCCTGGATCGTGTCCCTGTCCGTGCCACAGGGAAGGACCGGGTCGGGGAGGAGCGAGACCGAACGCGTGGCCGACACGTGCGGGACACGCCCCGGACACGTGTCCGAATCGACGGGTTCGAATCTGGTTTCGACCGTCGTCCATAGACCGTTGGGAAGCCTTTCGGTACCTTCCCCGGTTCAAAACGAACATTGAAAAGGAAAGGAAGAGGGTCGATGGGGAAGACGTGTGGGGGTTCGAGGATGGATGGCGCAGGATCCCAACGAGAAGGGATCCCCCACCGTGGCCTCGAGTCGGGAATCGAACAGCCACATGAAACCCTTTTTCAACGTCCTCGATTGGGGCGACGTTCGAAGCGCTCAAGAAAATTCTGCGAAAATAGTGACGCAAACGTTCACGAACATCCAAAGACCATCGAAACCGACACTTTGTGAATGTACGTCGTGCAACGTTCGTGCGCCCAAATGAACGTCCGTGGCGACGACCAAGAAGCGAGGAGCAGCATATCCGAACAATTGCGATTGCTTGTGGTGAAAGCAGGGACGGCGCTATGGCGGCAGTGTTGGCCGCGAAATCGATGATAGCAGGTAGTGGTAAGGTGACCGGAGACGCTCAGTTGCACGCATTGGCATCCGCCCGCATGTTTGCTCAAACACAAGGCCATCTATACCTAAGATGGTTGGGCGCAAACGATGAATAGCTCATACCTCTTTGCTCCCCAACTGCCACACGTGTTTTGAAGCTTAACTCTTGCGGGATATGTAGTTGCGTTAAATCCACGTGATCGTCCGGTTTGCTTCTTATCGAGTCCTTCTTGGAAAGGGACAAACGGGTCCCTATGTGGGTTCGGTCCCAGGCTTGCATCTATATAGGAAATAAGCGAGTAGAACATCGCACTCTGGGGAGGACAAAGGCCTCCCTAGACTTCGGAAAATGTTTCCTCCCGCCTTCCCGTGACCGCCTTATAGGTGGTGAAGTGCTCCAAACACGGGAACTATGGAGCTCTTGGCCGAAACGAAGTGATGAGGGTCAAGGTTGCTCAAGGTCGAACTCGTGCTAGCCTATCATGGAGTCAATCAAATAACATGGGGGAAGAGACCACGCGTTGCTTAGGCTAGCCCACTTGTGGGCGAGCGTTGCTCTTTAGAACGAATAAAGTTGAACATTGGGTTTTGTTCACTCAAGCAAACAGGTCCCTAGTGAAGGATCGGACTATCACCGAGCAAGTTGTGAAAGGCTCGCGATCGAATGCATGCTTTTTATCACTAGAGGAGGATTGTGGCGAGATGGGCGCTGAAGGAGGGCTAGGCACAACGTTTCACGCTGACGAACCCTTGGAATCGGGATACCGACGCTTGCGAGAGCCTCTAGAAGGTGTTATTTTCCCTTGCAAAGACCTTGCATCGTCTCGGCATCTTCATCGTCCAAACCCAAGGTATTATCGTAGGGTGAAGCGCTAAAGGCGATGGGTTGGTGTGTCCATCACCCCAAGTATATTCTCACCAAGTGCAGTTATTGAAATGATTCAGCAGAACATTTGACAATTCTATTTTTAGACTACACTCGATTGTTCTCATGTACAATAGTTGTGCAACGAAGAAGAGATGTTCCGCGCAGTTGGCACAACCTATGATGGAATCGGGGCAACGCATCGAAAGCAAACAACTTTGTTGTCTCGTGGCGTTGAAGGCAAGTCTTTTTCGCAAAAGAAAACACGTAGAGTTTCTTGGCAACGAATTGGCAGAGAATGCCGTTAACCGAAAGGGCCCACGTGAACTATACAAGCATGTTGGCTCGCGAACACCATTGTAGGAAGGTCACAAGTAATAGCTACATGTTGAAAAGTTTGCACACTTGAAGAAAACGAGTTTGTGGTGTCAAGGACCCGTTCCATCACACACCAAGGGGTAAAAGAGGAAAAAGTTGGACACTCCGGTGATTGCCCCGCGTTAGACGCGGGCAATCTATACAGCTTGTAGAGAAGGCACTTCTTTTAAGACACCAATCGTGCTACCGCAAACTAAGGGCATTGCTACACACTTGCAAATCAGCACACCCAAGATTGAACTTCCAAGGTGTTTCCCACGGTTTCCAAAGCGTGGAACGTCGAAACTTGCATGTGCTTGACATGTCGCAGTATGATTCGCCATTGCAATTCGAAGTTCTTTGCCGTACACAAGCCATGGATGAGTGGGCATCTAGGCCCTCTCTGATATTTCCCATCGCTTTTTGAAGCGACTTGACCTACGGCCTTTCATCCAAACGAGTAATTTGATTAATGTGTACATAGGAGCGTGCATTTGTATCTGCCAGCCATGGGAATAGACCCATGACAGGTGTTCATCATCAGAAGGTGCAAATGCTTCCAAAGTACCCATTGCCATGAAAGTTCCAAGTGTAACTTCATTTGAATGAAAAATGCACTTTTGGGAAGCAAGTGGTGGTGACCAGAATCATGCAGCTGAAATGGTCCTGCCTGGTGCTTCATCATGACCTTGAACAATCGACTGAATGCCAGTCACAACCTTCATGTGGAGTTCCTTGTTCTCCTCTCTATCACTGCTTTCAAGCCCTTCACGGGCTGTCATGTTGTTCAGCAATGCTTGAAGGTCTTCTTTCACAACAGCAGGCATGGATAGAAACCTCTTCTGCAGCATGTCTAGTAGTGCGATGCTGCCAGCAATCATTGTTTCTTCCTTGTTGTCCCATGATTCTGCAGCGCATGACGCAACGGTTCTCATAAGTTTGGAGGACCTCTCGCTGGCCTTCGCCGGTGGCCAACCAACTGCAGTCAGGATGGCGTGTGGAAGGGCTTTGCCAAGATCTTCCAATGCCTCGGCTGTCTCCCACTTAGTCCCCAAGTCGGAAAGGACTGGCTCAATCCACGAGGTTGTGCTGATCTGGAGAATGGTTCCAAGAATGGAAGACAGCCAAGGCCTGATTGTGGCAATATATTTTGTGTCCAGGGTGGCCATTTTCATCACTTCTTCTACGATGCCACTTAATCTTACCTTGAACTCCGTGCTGCTTGGGTTCTCGTCTGTTTTCTGAAGCCTTGTACCAGACACCGCTACGAACCTTGCAGAGTGCCCCAAGGATTTCTGGCCACAGAAGCGCTTCTGCTCTGCAATGTGAGAAAGAACTGATGCACAAAACTTGGAAGGCAGGAGAAGATTATCGCCCTGTAGGATGTTCAGTGTTGCTGCTTCACTTAGCAATGCCAAGGCTGCATCTATGGCAGGAGTAAGTCCACTACTGTCATCCTCCCCATCCTCACCAACTTCTTCGTCTTGGTTGCTTGCAACCGAAAAATTGGTGCGTTTGATTCGCTTGCTTCTTCTTTGTTCCGGAGCTTCCTGTAGAGCCTTAGCTCGCTTCTTTGGAGTGCCGCTTTCAAGCAGCTTTGATGCCCAAGATGCAACGTCCACCAAAGCAGCTGAGGCAGAAGTGTCTTGTATTCCCAGAGAGTTTTGTTTATAGAGATAAAGGTGCATGGCTGCCTTGCCATAGGTCAAGAAAAGCTGTGCAAGGCCTTTAGACTGTCGCATGTCAGGATTTTCTAAAGCTGCAACAATGACATGACGAAGTGCTTCAAGTGCTTTAGGTAGGGCTTCCATCTTCATGACAAATGCGCGCGGCCCTTCATTCTGTAATAGAAGTTGCAAGTAACCTGCGGCTACTTCTGGTGTCACATTTCCGGCAGAAGTGGCTCTTTTACTGCCACTGACATCACTTCCCGCCCACTTCTTGGTTGTGCCTAGTGCTGCGAGCAGGCCGTCCAAAAACTCTTCAGCTTTGTCAGAACCACAAATGCAGGACAATGTTTCGGCCACTTCCTTAGCGTAGTCTGAAGTACGATACAGCTCCGTTGTGCCGGTACTTTCCATACTGACGAGCGTGTGGTCTAGCTCTTTAATCAGATCTCTGACTGCTGTTGCTGGCATATGTCTTGCTATTCTGAGGATAGAAACACGTCCAAGACTACTTGGTGCAGATGATAGAAGAAGCTTCAAACACCCCTTCCCAAAAATCATTTTCATCTTACGCTCATCATAGTAACTCTCATACAAAGTTTCACAGAGCGTGGCTATGCCCGCTGCAATGCCCTCCCAACCATTGGTGTCTATCTTATCCGATCTTCTTGCCGAAGCGTCGAGAAGCAACTTGGCCGTTAGATGTTCCACCAAATCCCACAACCTGGAGTCATCCACTACCTCTCCCAACACATACTTGCAGAATGCAATGCCTGCAGAAGGCGACCGAAGGAGGAGCGCTGCCACACGTGACGCAGCCTCTTCTTGGCTTGCCGAAGCGGGAAGATAAGAGGGCGACAAGAGCTTTGTCAACTTCACAGCTACTTCCGTGCCATCTGTTCCCAGTGCCTGCAATATCTCTTCGATGGGAACAATGTCATAAAAGTGGATAGCTCTAATTCCTCGGACAGCGAGCAGAACGTCTGCCATAGCTGACCTCACTTTTGCCGATCCATCAAACAATGCAGGCTTGAGTCTTGGCAAAACAGCCTTGAGAAGTGGCTGCGCCAATGGATTTTGTATCAGGAGTGCAATGCTCTGCAAGGCCGCAGCACGGACAGCAGGAGAAGAGGCATCGCGCGCAAGATCGTCTACCATCCAGGCCAATAGTTTGCTTGTTGTGCCTGCAGGTATCAGCTCCCAGAAGATGTCCAGCACATTAGCAACTGCAAAAGATGCAGATGCACGAACAGCAGGTGCGTCATCACGCATGGCATCACTGAGAAGCTTAAACTGCTTTTGAAGCAACCTCTCGTTGGTTTCGTTGTCCGAATCGGGTTCTTGTAATGGGAAAGCTGCTGCCAGTAAGTCCACAGCATTACGGCGAACAGCAGGGTTGGTGACGGCAAAAGCACGGAACAAAAGAGGCTCGTACAATCTTGTCAACATTGCATCCACCCCTCTCTGCTTTTTCTGGGTGTGTACCCCATCAAGGACCCTTCGCAGAGATGCAGCCAGGGTAGGAGTGCCCGCGTATACGGCTGCTCTCATGAGCTCCTGGACAACTGAATGCTCAATTTCAACCAGGCAGGGTCCAGCAGCTTCTCTCCATGCCCTGTAGATGATTTCCCCGTAGGCTTCGCAGATGGATTTCCTTCCACACGGGATTTGATTCTTGATGATGGCCACAAGCTCCCGCACCATTTGTGGTTGTAGGTGGAAGGTGCTCGAGATGAACCGTTTCCCTTCCTGCACCCTGAGGAAGACGGGTGCAAAGGACGCCCTGAGCAGCAGCCTTTTCAGGCTTGCGATGGACGTCGCATCTTCGTAATCGAAAAGCTGCAGCGCCTCCCTCATGGCATAGCATCGTTTGACGTCCGCTGCCCTTCCTGAGGTCAGGGCTTTCACCAGCAGGTACGGGATGGTTTGTGGTACGAGTGCTTCTTTCTCGTTGAGTCCCGCCGTCCACCACGCTTCGCAGAGCCTGGACACGGACTCTTGCACGTTGGGTTGTTCGGCAGCGGCGAGCAGCGCACCGTCGTGCAGTTTGACGACGGCTGCGACGAGGATGGGCGGTGCATGGTGTATCCCTTGTTCTACGAGTATCCTGGCCACGACGGCCACTTGTTGCAGCGCAGTCCAGTCCGGTCCTTTCTCCTCTTCCTTCTTCGCGGGCGTCAGCGGCATTTCCACGTCTTCGTTCGTCCCTTGTTCGCCGCTTTCCATCCCGTTTGCGAAGGCCAGCGTCACACGCGTGTCCATGGCGGAGTAAAGCCTAGGCTTGGCGCCCTTGGGCATGGCTTGCAGCACTTCTTTGAGTCCTTGCAAATCTCCCATGTCCACGTCCTCTCCCTCTTCCCACGCGGAAAGCAGTCCTTGAAAGGTGAGTGGCGCGTCGTGCGTGGCCATCGCCGTTGGCGCCATCGTGCAAATGACGCCCTTCGGTCTCCCTTGCCCTCGTCTTGGGGACCCTGGAAGTGCGTGCGACGCGGAGGAAGGAGGGAATCCGACTTGGAAATCCTCTGCGGTCGAAGGAGGATATTCGAACCGGAGGGGGACAGAAGGAACGGTCGAGTGGCGTGACCGAATCGAAAGGGGAGGATAGAAGGGAAGGTGTGACCGAATCGAAAGGGGAGTGACCGAATCGAAAGGGGAGGAGAGAAGGGAAGGTGTGACCGAATCGAAAGGGGAGTGACCGAATCGAAAGGGGAGGAGAGAAGGGAAGGTGTGACCGAATCGAAAGGGGAGTGACCGAATCGAAAGGGGAGGAGAGAAGGGAAGGTGTGACCGAATCGAAAGGGGAGTGACCGAATCGAAAGGGGAGGAGAGAAGGGAAGGTGTGACCGAATCGAAAGGGGAGTGACCGAATCGAAAGGGGAGGAGAGAAGGGAAGGTGTGACCGAATCGAAAGGGGAGGAGAGAAGGGAAGGTGTGACCGAATCGAAAGGGGAGTGACCGAATCGAAAGGGGAGTGACCGAATCGAAAGGGGAGGATAGAAGGGAAGGTGTGACCGAATCGAAAGGGGAGTGACCGAATCGAAAGGGGAGGAGAGAAGGGAAGGTTGGTGGAACGATGGGTGCGAGATCGAGCGGTACATGCCGAAAGAAATCCAAGCTTGACACCGTCCGTGATGGAAGAGGAAAGGTGGTAGGATGGGAGGGCGACGTGTTTGTCCATGCACGCAACCACAACCGTCCGCTGCAAACACGGCCATGGAGGGGGAAGGGATACATGGTCTGGCACGTCTCCCGTCCACCTTGTGCAAGTGGAAACCTCCTTCTGAACGTACGTCTACCCGTCCGGTGACTGTGCGACCTTTCGTACCCTGATCCTCAGTACGAAACGTAAGCGTGGTGTGACGGGTCTCGATCGGTGGAAAGGCCAGCTTTGCTATCGGTGCGATCCACCGTGCCTCGATGCCTGCGTCGATCGTCCTGGTGAACGACCTCTTCAAGATGGCTTCGAACCCTACCCTTCTCGCAAGAACACTCGGAGTTCTCCACGATCCCCTCTGGTGACGCGCAGTCCTTCGTCCAAGTAGGTGACGTCGAAAGACGAGCTGCGTGTCCAGTCGGGAGGTTGTAGGAATTCCGGAAGGGTAGGCAGCTCCAACTGCGTCTCGCCCAGTCCAACGCGCACCGTTTCCAACGTGATGGTGACGGTTCGTGGCATGTCGATCCGGCACTTGTGCTTCAGCACTGCGCCGACGGTGTCGTTCGGGAGTGCGTTGTCCAGCCAACCGCTCGTCAGTCCCTTCCTCCGGCCTTGGTCTCCGACGTTGAATTCCACCTCGTGATCCACCTTTTTTCCTCCTTCGTAGAGGACTTGGTAGGCCTCTCCAACCGCGTCGTACGACCTTCCCATGGGTCCACGAGGCAGTGCGTTGGAATAGAGCAGCTTCCAACGTCCCAAGAGGGCCGATTTCTTCCCCGTTTCGCGCAGATCCACGGCCCTGGACCTCCTTTCGAGGTTCCGTACGACTTCTTCCACGTATCCACGGTCCGAACGACGTGTCACGCCGCGCAGGAGGTGCGCCTCTCGGCCCGAAGCGGCGTGCGCCATCTTCGCCATCCGTCGCCAGAGACCTGTCGGATCCACTCCCAAGAAGTTAACTTTCTTCGTAAACATCCCGGGTCCGGACGCCCTCCCCGCCCCTCTCTGGAGAAGAAACTCCCTGGTCGTGGATGGGCTAACTTCCCCTTCCCCGGGTGGTGCTGTTGGGTCCTCCCCACCTGGACGGGTGGTGGGATCCACCCCGGACTTGACTCGTGCATGAATCCAAGGGGTGTGGATGTGGGTGTGAAAAAGGAAGGAAACTCCGTGCTTTGGTTCGTGCTTTGGTCCGTCCAAGAAAAAACAAGTGAGAAACCACACGTGGTGGACGCATGTACGAGCAGCAACGCTTCTTGCGCGCGTCACCCGCACATTGGTTGTGCCGAAAGGCCCACCAAACCGTGGTTCGTGCTCTGCAACATCTCCATGAGGAATTGCGGACCGCAGCACGCCAATAGACGGAAGGCACCCAACGCTTCCGTTCTACGTAATCCGAATCCGACATCGATCAACATGAGAAACACTTGCCTGCACAAGGGAAGAAGAAAGTGAAACTGCTCCAACAGATCGTGGAAAGGACGTCGTCATTGAAAGAGAGTTCGAAGGTCAAGAAAACATCTCACGGTGGAAACGTGCCGTCCTTAAGAAGAAGAAGAAGCCTAAACCAAGTGAAAGGGAAAATGCCGATTGCAAAGTGAAACCGAATCCGCAAAGAAAAGAGACAAAAACAGAGGCTACACGCAAACCTCTTGAGAGCACATTGTGGAGGGCCACGAGGAACCTTGCCAACACCGCTCAAAGGGCGTGGTTCTCCGTCGGTTGGGAATCCAGCACGCAACTCGCGCTTGTAGACGCAACCGATAGCATCGGAGCACTGCAAGTTTAATTCGCACGTTGGTTGGTCGAATACAAGGCAAAAAAGACGAATTAATCGATCCGAGCAAGGTGAGGCTGGCAAAATTTCCTTCCATGGGACACAAATTGGTTGCGGGGTGTCCAATCCAAGCCGGAGAAGTGGTGTTAAAAATGTCACACGCCTTGTGGTTTCCATTGTCGGTAACGTATGCTTGCCAATTGGTAGAAGCCAGAGTGCCACGATACGTGTCCCACTGAAGCGAGGGCAAGAGCATTTGACGTCTTGGGGTGTGGACATTGGGCCGAACTTGGATCAACACGTGTTGTTGGGGCTATACGTACTCTTTGAATATACCGACAACAACTCCTGCCTACACCCCTACTAACAAGTGCTTCCTTTGACGTGCGACACGCCCATGTTTTGGGACGCGCGGCGATGGCATGAACTACAGGGGACGAAGGCAGCGAAGGCCACATCGGACTTTGAGTCATTTACAAGGGCGGTGCATCAATTTATTTTCCGTGGAGGGGGTATAACCTATTCTTTGTCCATTTGGTACTTGAGTGTCATATTGTCGAGAGTAGTGTTGGAAGGGCGAGGATTGCTGTATCCACACACGCTTGTGCCCTTGTTTGACTTGCTCCATCACTGCTCTCAACCTACCTACTTCCCCATTTTTGGCATACACCGGGAGGGCTTTGATATCAAAACTTTGTAGAATCACGGTCTAGGAGAACAACATTTTATTTCCTATGGAGATGTCCCGAACGAGAAGCTACTGCGTCTATAAGACTTCACCTCCCCAGATATACTACACGAGGTTTGTGAGCTATCGCCCAAATGGCCGGAAGCGGATGAGGAAGACCCAATGCACTTTACCAAGCTGATATTCCTTCGTGAGTGCGACTTTGGGAACGATGGTCCAATATCAATCAGCCTGGCTAAGAAGAGGCAAAAACTTGCACACATGATGTGGCGCATCAAAGTGCTCCAACTCAAGCCCGAGGACTTGGAGCCATGGCGTTGCCTTCAGGGAATGTCTCCGTCTCCCAAAGATCAGGAATTTTTTCAGACCCGCAAGCTGTAGAAACGAAGCATCCTCTGCTTTGGATTAATCGAAGATGATCAAAGAGAGACTTGACTAATATGCCACGAGTCTCGCAGAGGATCGAAATATGATCAAGTAAGCAACTGTGAATGTAGAAAACTTCATGCATGGACGCTTTGAGTGTGGGATTGTAGAATGGGGGGAAAAGTTGTGCTACAGCCGGTGCTGGGCGATGTAAACACAACTCACAGTTACTAGGGAAAGCAATCGAAAAAGTAAGCTACGCGTCACATAAAATCTTTGTGTACTCAAAACCAAGGTCAAGTACAAGCACCAATTCGCTAGAAAAGGAAGCCCTTTATTTAAAAGGCAAGCACAGATGTAATAAACCATGTTTGGATATCGTTGTAATTTCAAGAATCACTTTGCATCCTCCACACAACCTCTGTGCATGAAGCCCTCATCTTGCAACCGTTGAGCGTTGTTCGATAGGAGGGATAGGTGGGATCCATCCCCAATAAGGAAACGCTCATTGTCATACCACGCCACAACCTTGACCATGTCATCCCCCATGACCATGGCGAGCGAAGCATTCACCGAAGAGGACCCGTCACTCATGTGAAAGTCAACAACCACCAGCAGTTCCTCACAAGGGACCAAGATTCCCTTCATGGGACTATCCAAGGCCTCGTGGAAAGCGTTGTTCACTTCCTCCGCGGTGAGACCTTTCTTCTCCACGTTCACCACCAAGTCCACCACGGACACATTGGGAGTGTTGACACGCAATGCGATCCCGTTCAGTTTTCCTTTCATGATAGGGAGACGAAGAGCAACTGCCTTGGCAGCACCCATGGAGGTCGGCACACTGTCCGAGGCCGTTTTTTTGGCTTTGCAAAGATCCATGTGGGATGCATCTAGGATCCGTTGATGGCCACTTTCACTTTGGCCCTGGTCACCTCGCGGGTGGCCAATGTCGCTTGTGCACTCGTTCGAAGGGAGAGTCTCTCGGATGGCTTCGCACGCATTGCAAAGGTGTTCGTGCGCTTCAATCCGGTGAATTCCATGTTGAAGCTTCACCTGGTTTGCCACGACGAATTGGTTCCGTGAGCTTCCGCTCGTCCATTCGTTCCCGTGCGCCTCAACCAACTTCTTTAGACCCACCTTCCGGTGGAGAGACCTTCGTCCCGCTTGATGCGGGAGTGGAACGAGCGGAAGGCCGCGCACATGTCGATGTCGCATATCCATGCGTTGTGATGGACACGTGTGGTGGAGGTTTCGCCACACCTTCCCGATCCGACGGGATCGAGACCCCCCTCGAGGACGAGCGAACCGAGGATCCCTGACGGGAACGTGGACCAAAGGGGGGTAGACGAAACGGGGGTCGAAATGCCTCTCTTCTCCTCGTCGGGGACCGACATCAATCGGTGGTAGTGTCCAATGCGAGTATGGGCCTCTCGGGCAACATCGAGATGGGACGCAGAGGAAATTCTCGTTTGGATAAGAGGAGCGGAGAGACGCCCCAGGTCCAAGAGTTAAGCCAAAGTTAATTCGAAGGGTGGACCTGGGACTCACCCTCTCGGTGTCCCTCATCAAGGAAGGGGGTGGGTCGCGATCGCCTCGGTTAAGGCAAGAGTTAAGCCTATGGGACCCCCACGTGGGAAGCACGTGAGCCAAGGTAGGTTGCACCCCCCTACCATGGTGTCTACGTAGCCTGGCCTTGCAGCCGTCAAGCATGCGATGGTGATCCATCGCATAAATGGATAGGCTCAATCCAGTGGAAAAGGAAGATTGCATCGCAACGAGCAGGGTGGAAGTGCCGTCCGTGGTGCCGGAGTCAAACTTTCTTTGGAATGGTGGAAATCGAGGACCTCTGTACTGGACTTGGGTGGCAAAATGAACATGTTGACATTGCTGCATCACAAAATAATCGGGAACCTGAACCTTGGTAGACGAGCGTACTCCTCCTCGAGGCTGGTCATGCTATCCGTGACAGCATCCCTCGCACCATCTCCCGAAGCCAAAGAGCAGCGCAGAGGTGGGCCCAACTACAACCTCACGCACGGCTACTTCAGGCCATGCTTGTTCGACCGTACCAGCACTTGGTTGTGCCTCATGGTCCAAGGCCATCTCGGCTCGCAGCCGTCTCGTCTTGATACCATCCGAATGCCATCGCCGTCAACGCCTCCGGACAGAGCACTGCCGTTTCCTTCTTCTCGCTGTGCACAGGCTCTTCAAAATGAATCGTTTGCTAGGACGTTCTTTGCAGCGGTGATTGGTTATTTCAGGGTGCATCAAGGAGGAGCACGATCCACACGCTGTCGCAAATCCTTGGCCAGGACGTAGCAGTGCGGTGGATCTATTCTGCGATAGTAGTTTTCGATCTTATCCACGATCTTGAACCCATATTTCTCGTAGAACGCAATGGCTTCTTCGTTGCTGATCTGCACATGTAAGTAAGCTTCCACGACGTTTTCGTCTTGCAGGCAGAATCCAAGCACTCTCTGCAACAACGTCGTGGCAATCCCCTGCCTCCGATACGGCGCGAGCACGCCGAGCGTCATGATGTACAGTTTCGCCACGTCTACTTGCCTTTCCAGTCGACACGCGATGGATGCCACGAGCTCCTCTTCGTTGAAGGCGAGCAGCGTCACTTCAGGCACCACGCGACATTCGTCGTAGAACTTCGCCTGGTAGTTGACCGGGAACATGGCCGCGTTGAACCGCATGAGCTTGTCTACGTCGTCCTCTTGGATGGGCACGATCGCCATCGTCTTTCCCGCCTCTTCGATGCCCGCCATCGCCGTTCCAGGGATCACTCGAAGGACATCTCTTGCACCGGTTCCGTTTTGGACGTGGTGTCTTCCTTGGGAATGTCGAAATGAGGAACCCGTACCCAGCCAACCTGGGTTTTATGGCAGGCCAACTGCACCTCCTCTGGGCGTGCAATGGAACGACTCCAACAGGACGGGCACAGGATGCAGGAGAAAAGGCATGTGTCGATGGATAACGTGGGCCATGGGCATGCTGACGGGGTTGTGCATGGGAGGTGGCATGGTCAACAGGAGGATGAAACCGATGCATTGAAGGACAAGCTCGCCGTATCCACCCCTGCCTTCGTCAAGGGAGCTTCTCTCAATGCAACGTGCGTAGTATATACAGTAGAAGGACGGGCGAACCCGTCAAAAACGCAAAGATCGACGCGATCTGTATCATCATGATCCCGTCTTCTTCCTCTTGGTCATTGCCCACGTACATGGTGTTCCACGACCCAGACAAACGATCAAAGTACTTCTTGTAGGCGCTGTCCCCGACCCCGTAGCTAAAATTCTCCGCTTTCAGGAACTTCGTCGCTTGCACCATCCCCCAGAGCATCCGATCTGCCTGTTTCCTCGTTTCGTAGCACCGATGCTTCAACAGCTGCTGGTAGAGTTGTCTGGCCTCGTCCTGTTTGCCAAGGGAATCCAGGCAGATGGCCTTTTGGATGGCGGCCTTTCCACCAGGCATGCTTTGCATGGGCACGATGTCCAGCACGTCCTGGTACACCACTATGGCATCCATCAGCCTGCCTGCATCCATGGATTTCGTCCCTTTCTCCAGCAACTTGTCGCAGGCCTGTTGTTGTTCCCAGCTCACCTCGATGCCAACCTGCCGCCGGTATTCCTGCATGGCTTCGGCCACTCTTTCCTTCCTCTTGGTCGTTTCTTCTTCGCTTTCCAGCTTCTGTCCCGGTCGTATGGTTCTTCCACCGCCGTAGGTCTCTGAGATGTTCTTCGGACGTGGATACATTCCCCACGTGCTCACCTTGGGCTTGTAGTCCTTGTCCACGCTGATGACCTCCACTTCCCGCTCCTGTTCGATCCGTGCGCGTTCCACTGCCTCCGGACGCGTGTCTTCGCGCCTCCCTCCGCGCACGCGCACGTCCAGGCGAGGCGCAGGCGAGGCGCGCGCCATCCCGACGCGACACCACCTGCACGTGTCCTTCGGTTTCGGTTCCCTTTCCCCCTTTCAAGATCCTTCCTTTCAGAAGGGCGAGTCCTTCCGATCGATCGGTGGAGACCTCGGGTCTGGGACCCTCCGTCCCTGGTGACACGTGGAGAGGATGGGTGTGGGTGTAAGTGTGGAGAGGCGATGGCGGTGGTGGACCTCCAATCCTGGTGTGGAGGAATGGATGGACGACGTGCGAGGGGAGGTCCTGGATGAAGCAAGAGGGACGCTTCCACGTCCAACAAGCAAGAGACGGCCAAACGTCCATCGCCATAGCAAAGGATGCCCGCCCTTCCCTCCCCTCCGACTTAACACCTTCCCAAAACTCCGATCCACCAGGGCCATGGCCAGGAGTTAACCTCACGTGAACATCGATCTCCCTCCCCTCCGACTTAACACCTTCCCGAAACTCCGATCCACGAGGGCCATGGCCAGGAGTTAACCTCACGTGAACAGGATCGATGGGGGTTTGAGGGGGATGACGACACGGTTGGGTGGGACGAGTGGAACGAGATTCGGATGTCGACGATGCGACGAACGAGCGCGTGCTTGTTCGCCATGCGAGGGCCCGCGAGAACCTGCAGGGTCCCTCAAAGGGGTGCGAATAGGACGAGGATGGACGGTGGGACGCGCGGGACGAAGGTGCGGACCCGAAACGCAAACGGAGACGGTGGAACGGCCGGACGTCCCACCTTCGACAGACCGGACAAGGCCTTTCCGCTGTACATGGCGGATTTCGAGGGACGAGACTGCCGAAGCATGCTGTCCACGGTGGACGACGACGATCCGCTGTGGACAGAAATACGAAAAGAAGCCGCACGGGACGCCGAAGGAGAGCCCATGCTCAGCTCCTTCCTCTACGCCTCGGTGCTCGTCCACTCGAGCGTGGAAAGCGTCATCAGCTTCGTGCTCGCCAATCGACTCGCCGAAGCGTCCATGCTCGCCACGAAGCTGAAGGAGGTCTTCGACGAAGTGCTGGCATCGGATGCGAACCTGCGAGAAGCGCTGCGATGCGACCTCCTGGCGGTGAGAGACAGGGATCCAGCCTGCACGTCCTACGTCCATGCCCTGCTGTACTTCAAAGGATTCCACGCATTGCAAGCACACAGGATCTCCCACACGCTCTGGTGCAGGGGACAGAAGGTGATGGCCATCGCTCTGCAGTCTCGCATGAGCGAAGAATTCGGCGTGGACATTCATCCAGGAGCCTGCATCGGGAAGGGGGTGCTGTTGGATCATGGCCAGGGGATCGTCATCGGGGAGACGGCCGTCGTGGGAGATCGAGTGTCCATCATGCAAGGGGTCACCTTGGGAGGTACAGGAAAGGATGCCGGCGACCGACATCCCAAAGTGAGGCATGGTTGCCTGATCGGGGCACATGCGGCCATCCTCGGGAACATAGAAATCGGACACTCGTCCCTCATTGCCGCCGGATCCCTGGTATTGAAGGATGTCCAGAAGAGGACCATGGTGGCGGGATCGCCAGCCAAGGTCGTGGGTGTGACGCGTTCGGAACCGTCGAGAAGCATGATCCACGAGATCAAGAGCGAGGTGAGGGGCAAGTTCTGCAAGGAGTGGGAGGAGGCCGTGAGGCAAGAGACGCAGAAAGAGAGGGCCTTGCGAGAGAATCCAACGATAGATTGGACGATCTAGCAACCTTGGATGCCACGGACGGTTCCGTCTCAAACATGGGTGGGTTGTAAATACATGCACGACGGGTTCGGCTTTGCGAGGACGGGAGCTTTTCCATGGACCACGCGCCTGCCTCGATTACAAGTAGGTCGCGGTACATCGGCAAGCTCGTGCTTTCGATGGCCCGCAACGTTTCCCTGCGCATGCACACTAGTGGAGCGTTACCTTCCATCCTTCCATTTCCGCTCACTTGAGGGGGATGAATCGCGAGGAGGTGGATGCGCCGATCCCTGGTCTTCCGTGTCCGACGGGTTTGTAGGTGATGGAGAACTCTCCCAGGTAGTGTCCGATCATTTCTGGTTTGATTTCCACTTGGTTGAAGGTCTTTCCGTTGTACACGCCCACCACGGATCCGATCATTTCCGGCACGATGATCATGTTGCGCAGGTGCGTGCGCACGGCGTCCGGTCTTTCACCGTGCGGCGCTTGTTTTTTGGCGATCCTGAGTTTCTTGATGAGGGCCAAGGATTTCCTCTTGAGTCCTCGTTGGAACCTGCGCCTGGCCCTGGCGGGGAAGAGTTCCACCAGTTCGTCCGTGCCCATGTCCAGCAGCTTGTCGATCTCCACGCCACGGTACGTGAACCTCTTGAACGTCCTTTTCTTCGGCACGTCCGCCTGCATCGTTTCGAACGTCGTTCTCGTCCTACCGTCAGTCCGGTTCCTTCCCTGTCTTTTTTTCGTTTTGTTTTTTCGCGTTGGCGCCGCCAGGGTTTTTCCCCTCTTGCTCTTCTCCTCCCCTTGGTCCACGTCCCCCCCCTCTCTCTCTCGCATCCTTTCGTCCCAGGTCTCTCTCCCCCATCGCGTCCATCCTTCCCTTCCCTATTCCTCCGGACACGTTCTTCCACCTCCTCCTCCTCCCAGGCAACGCACCATGGCGACTCCGAATCCGATCCGTCTGTGGCGCGATGGAGGCGGCGGATCCTTCCCTCAACCCTCCCTCTCAACCCTCCCTCTCAATCCTCCCTCTCAACCCTCCCTCTCAACCCTCCCTCCCTCTCTCCCTCTGTCAACCCTCCCTCTCTGGGTCGCGACCCTCTCAACCCTCTCCAGCTCGGTCCACCCTGGGTGGATCTGCCCGCCTGCGTTCCTCCGCGGGCATCGATCCCCTCCCTCCCTCCTCCCCGGGGCAACCCCTCCCGTGTCGCGCAGAGGAATCCCTCCCCCCTCTCCCCCACCCCCAGGCGGCGCCTCCCCCCTCCCTCCCTCTCAACCACACCCACCGAGAGAGACAGGGAGAGAGAGAGAGAGGCAGTGGCAGTGGCCATCGCGTCGGCGCATCCCAAGTGCACGTATTCGCGCGATCGGGAACGTAGCTCGGACCGAGCCGAGGGAGAGGAGACGCACCGAAGCACCATGCCGTTCGCCAGGTTCGTCCAGATCGGACGCGTGGCCCTCGTCAACTACGGAAAAGACTACGGGAAACTCGTGGTGGTCACCGACGTGATCGACCAGAACCGGGTGCGTGATGGACGGAACGCAGACGCGAGGGAAACCGTGGGAGGACGCGCGGCGGAGACGGATCGAGGAGGTCGAAGGACGAAACGAGGTCCTGGGTGATCTACGAAGCGTTCGAGACGGAAGGGCGGAAAACCCGTCCGAAGAAAAGGGACACGAACCAGGGTTTGGCGAGGTGGCGGCGGACTGACGCGAGGTGAAACCACGACGATGCGCGACGAAGGTGCTCGTGGACGCACCGGACATGATACGACAAAGCTACTCCCTCAAACGATTGGCACTCACCGACTTCGTGGTCGACGTGCCACGTGCCTGCAAGAAAACCACCCTCGTCAAAGCGCTCGAGGAAGCAGGTGCGCGGACGTGGCGATGCCCAAGCGCCCAGGCGCGAAACGAAGGAAACGAAGGAGATCGGAACGCTGACCCCGAGGACGAAACGACGCGTGCGCGAACCAACAGACGTCGTGAACAAATTCAAAGCGACCAGGTGGGGGCAAAAGCTGGCAGCACGCGAAGCCAAGGCAGACACAAGCGATTTCGATCGATACAAGCTGATGGTGCAGAGGATGAAAAAGTCCGCGACGATGAAGAGGGAACTGGCGAAGCTGAAAAAGCAGGCTGCGTAGGACCGCATCCGCTCACCGTAGGCTCCGTCACTTGTAAACAGAACTCCTCCACGCGAGGAAATGTTGCCCTCTGCTGCAAAACGAAGCGTCGAAATGCCACGATCGCAAGAACGACAAAGGCATGCAAGGATGCTCCCACCATGCCTTTGGTGCCGCTGGCCCGGAACGACGCCGGGACGAACGCGAGTTGCTCCAGGCTCCTCGTTGGTTCCGTGCGTTGGACGGATCGTCAGAGCGGAAGACAAGCCTTGGACGGCGCCGAGACCCGTCGTTTCCTGAGTCATGGGGGAGCTGCGCATGGTGGGTCACTTCCCGTGTCCAGCATGGGTTTAGGGCTCTCCTCTTATGGTCTTCCTCATCGGACACCCCCTCCCGCGGGAGGCATGGAAGACGCCAAAGTGTGGCAGCTTCCCTGGCTGCTGCCATTGCCTGACTCCTTGGGATCTCCATCGCCTTCTTCTTTCTTCCAACGCTGGTGTTCCATCCATCTGCATCGTCCACCCGGACCAGGTGGAGGCACAGACGATGCCCCCTCCTGCTCCAGTCCACTCGAGTGACCTCGGAGGGACCACTGCAAGTGTCGGTTTCGGATACGCTTTACGTGTCGGAAATCGATGGCCGTCGCCAAACCGCGATGGACCAAGGCCAGACGCGCGACAGGGAGGCACGCCAACACGCACGTCGTCGCAGCACGTGCAGCTGAAGGTGTCGGCATGCCTAGGACCCCGCTGGAGATGGTGCGACAGGCCGCGAAAGCCGTGTCCGAAGCGACCGCCTGCGGTTGCCGTCGCCAAGCCGTGCAGCTGCTCCTTCCCATCAACCAAAGAGAGCTCAACTTCCTGTCGACGGAGCCCATGGACTATCCGTGCAGCCTGTACGACGAGTACAGGGCCGCTGTGAATGTGGTCAAGGCGATCTTGGACGAGGCCGAAGTCGCAACGAACGACGGTCCGGTCCAGTTGAAGGAGATTGGAACCAGTGGAGTGGAAGGAGAACCCGCCGCCATCCTGAAAACCGAATCAGGAACGCATACCTCCCTGGTATTTCCCGTGTCGGACCAGCTGGACACGTTGAGAAAGTTGGATGCAAAATGTGGCCAAGAAACGCTGATGCTGGTCAACCCCCAATGGAACCTCACCAGAGGCAACTTGGTCAGTGATTTTGGAATCGGACCCTGGAAGAAAAAGGCAGAAGACTTCATTGCGACGTTCGAACCGGTTTACGTCTTGGAAGAACACAGAATAGGTGCTCCAGGGTCCCTGGATCCCGTCTCGGGGGAGTTCGCCGGAAGGGGAGGAGTCGTCAGGCTTCTTAAAGCCTACGGTACTCCTTGGCTGCTCTACCTCGTGGGCCAATCGGGAGGTCTACTTTTTCTTCAAGAATTCCAGGTTAAGCCCACTTACAAGGACATGGAACTGGCCATTGATGCTTGGAAAGCCTCGGGCGGCTCCTCCGTGCCGTCGAAGCTGGCAATGGACACTCCGACAAGGGTAGAGGACAGCAGGGAACTGCTGGCCGACCTTACACCCGGACAGGTAGAGGCCATGGACAAAAAGTCGCTTCAGATCGCGCTTCAAGCGTTGCGTCTCCCAACATCTGGCAAGCTGAGCAAGTTGAGGGAAAGGCTGCTGGAAGCGATGGATGGAAAGCGACACGTGTGAGGATTTCCCGGCGCAGGGACTACAAGCTAAAACAACAGCAAGTGAAGATCCTGTCACAACATTCGCAGGGTTCAGAGGGGATTCGGTACAATTTTGAGCATCCTACGACAGTTTATTACAGACAAGGTAAATCACATGGGACCTGTACGTCCCTTCTATTTTTTTTTTCCATACAGATTTTACAGCACGCCCTTTACATGACCGAGCATGTTACACGTTGCCCCCACGTTCACTAGGTGCTAGCATTCGGTGCTCCTTTGTGCAACCCGCCGAACACGTTTGGAATACTCTGAAGGTTCGTTTTGAAGCAACTGTGCAGCCTCTGGATTAGCCGGGCTGGAGGGATTCGGATCCGTGAGCAAACTCTATGCAAAGGCAACACACGAGGATTGTCAGCTCCGTACGTTATCAAGTTGATGCCACCGCCGGTCTTGTCGATTCCGCGCGACCACGCGTGCCTGTTCGCTCACCTGAATGGATGTCAGTACGGTGGAGATGCTGTGGCAAGGGCTCCACCGGTCTTGGATGATGTCCATGCACAGTGTGCCATCGCTGTACACGTTCGGATGGAACATTTCGGAGGTGAACCGCACCCGTGGTGGTTTTTCCGGATACTGATCGCTGAAGGTGATGCGCAGGGAGAACACTCCACCTTCCCACGGGGTCTCGTCCGGACCAAAGACCGTCGCGTTCCAGACGAAGAGGTTTTCTTCCGACTGCGGACTCGCACTGCATCCCTGCGCACTCCGAGTATGCGTGGACGGAGTTCCGACGTTTGCGTCAGCCACGTGTTCGTTTCGCACGCGTCTTTCCTTCGTCCTCGATCCGTCTTTTTTCTCCGCTCCTCGTGCACGATCGCATCCGTCTCTTCATGGCTGCAACGCATCGTTCCCGTCCGCATCTTCTCGTCCGTTCCTTTCGTCCACGTTCTCCCGACCGTCCTTCGAAAACCTGCGAATCTCGTCTTCCAACGCGTCCCTCTCTTCTCCCACGCACCTCTGGCGGCTCCTGCTTGATGCTCTTGAGGTCGGACATGAGACGAAGTGCTGCGGGTGACGCCATTTCGGCTGCGATTCGCGTGCACGTGCGTCGAACTTGGTTGGACGCGATTCGCCTCTGAGCACGTCGATCGTGGAGGCAAAGGCTCCTCCCCGCCCGGATCGAGATCTCCGAGAGAAGATATCGATTATGGAGGGTTTGGATCGAGATCTCGGGGGAAGGTGTCGATGGGGAAGGGCAAGGGATCGAGAGCTGGATGGAAAGGTGTCGATGGGGAAGGGCAAGGGATCGAGAATCGAGGGAAAAGATATCGATGGTGGACCCAGGAGGGGGGGTCGCGGGTGGATCCCCATGGATCTGGATGGGACAAGTGTCGACACATAAGGAAGAGGCAAGTGCTGGGAGCTTTGAGATGGGACTGGTGCAAGGTGAGAGCGGGAGGCAATCGAAGAGGAACGAAGGTGGAACGTACCATCCATGGACCATCCGTTCACGCCGTACTGGAGAGAAGGTCGATCTGGTCCTGGTGGGCCAGAAGCAATCGAACAGCATGAATTGGATGCCTTGCATTTCACCATGGATTCATGGATGACCGACAGAATCGACGGAAAAAAGACACTGCCAGCAAAATTCGGATCCTGTGGATCCACAAACGACGAATAGCGGTTGAACAAATGGCCGTGCGGGAGCCAGCGAGGGTCTGGGAGCTTCCTAATCCAGATGCTGGTGTTCGACGCCAAGACAACCCAAAGAAAGCATCTCGAGATCGTGCTTGGCGAGATGGTGGGGCCTTGCAGAAAGCATCCGTGAGCGATGCTGCCTGTTCGTCCTCCGCTGCTGCAGCATGTGAAGGCGTTTTTCGAACTGGGATTTCCCCTGCACTTCATCGTCAAAAGAGTTGATCGCTGAAACAAGGTACCGTGTCTTTCCAAGCCAGCAGAGCGGCTGACAGAGTTCCGGCCATCAAGAGGGTCTACCACCGTCCGTAGATTGAATTCGGCCAGTTGCATGACCAAAAGCAGCATGCCGACTAGATCTGTTCCACTCCAAACACGCATGCGTTGATACACGTCACTGCCTAGGATTTCTATTCTTCTTCGTTCTGCCGTCCTTCCATCGTCTCCATACCTCCTTCGCACCCCTGATCCCATCCCCTGCCACCTGGCACACTACACGGGATACAACACCCCCCCCCCCGCCCCTTTGCCAACACACAGCGATGAACCGGCACACAACAACCTTGCCTGGAGGCGTCGCCCCGGCCACCCCGGCGGGGTCGGAGCGATTGGATATAAAACTGTGGATGTTTCAACAAGGTAAGACCATTCCTGTCCGGCCATCAACAGTGACGACGCGACGATGGAAGATGGCGATCCTGGCGACCCTTGGATGGAACTGCAGCTTTCAAACCAACGTCATCGCGCCCCTGGAGGCGGTGCTGGCGCTGAAAGCAGGCGTGAACGCCCAACATGTCAACCCATGCCTGCAGCAAGTGGTGGTGTGAGGTGAAGGAAACACACCTAGCATACCAGGGAGAACGTGCGCGTGGATATCCGGCTTCGCAATGATCCAAGCAACGCTCAGATTGAAAGCAGAGGTCCGTTCCAAGGAGGAAAGCAAACTGAAATTGCTCGGTGAGCACGGGACGGTCTCGGTGTGTCAAAATGCAAACTGCTACGTGAAGTTCTTCAAGGGGTGCAAGATACCACTGTTGATCCCGGTGGTTGCCTCGTGGGTTCGAAAGCTGCAGACTGAAGTGCCTTTACAAGTGCCGCTGGATGTTTTTGAAGAACTTACTGTGGCCGGTGGAGACTTCGGGCTGGCTACTTACAGATGTAACAAGGAATGTGCTTTCAAAACAAGGAAAGTGTGCAAAACGGATCCTTGCTCCTTCCGTGTGGAGTTCTGTCAGGCTTACGACAAAACCCACCACGTAAACTTCCCGGACAATGTTCGGACTTGGAACGCATGCTTCAAGCTGCTGAAGGATGTTGGCGTGAGCAAGGTGAGCTAGCGGGCTGCACTGTGGAATTGTCAGGAAATCGATCCATACAACTTTCTGAACGGGCTGAGCGGCAATCAAACCGATCCCATAGCTCCGGAGTTTCTGATGCCCGACATCCCCTTCTCAGTCCTACAAAAAACCTATCCAGGAGCCAATGCTGCCAGTTATCCCATGTGTGTGGATTTGAGTTCCTGCGATCTTAGGAAAAACCAACATTCCATGGCTTCGACCGTGCATGTGCCACGTTCTTTACTCTTTCAAGCATTTTTTGCCGTTGATTGGAATGCATTGCTGCAGTCCTGCCAGGTAAGTGGAAGATGGCTCCAGAATCCTTGCGATGGAAAAATCGGTTGGGCTGCTACAGCTGTTTGACACAGGGTGGTTGGCGTGCCGCCAAAACCATGCGATTTGGGTGGGGCATCAGCAGGAGGTAGAATTTTGTTGAAGGGCCTGCAAGTGCGATGAAACAGGTGGGACAGAAACACTAGGTGGTAGATTTGAAAAGTACGGTCGAGAATGGTTACGAGGGAAGGCTTTGACATTGCCTTTGAACCAAGAAGCAAAAAGCTGATGAGAACTTACAAAAGGTTGTCCGAGCTGCGGTTATTGGACTGTTTGTCCAATAGCATTCCTAGAGAAATTCCCCATACCAGCCCTCTACCATCCATGTACTGGCATCTGAAATCTTGGCATGCGCGGTGGGATTTCTGATCTGCAAGTTTCAGAATCAGCAATCACTCAAACCCCTCTTGCAAACATCCAGAGGTCTCGAAACCGGAAGGCTCTTGCCTCGTCTCTCCGTGCTTCCACAGTGCACGGACACACTCTTCCCTCTTGAATGTGCGGGCAAGAAGCTCCCGGCCCAGGCAACTGTACAATCTGTCTTGCGCGGAATTGAAACTCTCCAATCCTGCAAGCTCCACCATCGTCATAGCATTCGCCAGACCAACTGAGCCATGGCCCAACCTCGCACTGAATCGGCTCCCTCTCTTCAGAGGTTGGTGGTGTTTCGACAGTCGGAGGTGGTGGTGTTTCGACGGTCGGAGGTGGTGGTGGCAACAGAATCAGTTCTGGGGGTACCTCTTCTGGTGCTGGCACCTCCTCTTCTACGGAAGGTTCCGGCGCGGGGGACTGCGCTGCCTCATCCTCGATTGGTGGAAGCCAACGCAGCAGCCGTCCAACATCTAAAACTTTGGTGGATGATCCAGTGAACTCTGACATGGGGTCTACCACCTTGTGAACAGTTGCTTCGGTCATGATGGCATCGGCCACTTCTTCGTAACTGGCTTCAGGAAAGCCTTGGAGGTATAGCGACGCTGCAGCTGCAACCAAGGGAGTGGCCATTGAGGTGCCAGATAGCACATACGTGGAGTTGTCTGAAGTGTACCAAGCGCTTTCTATGTCCTCTCCAGGTGCAAATATGTCCACACAAGGACCAACGTTGCTGAACGGACTGACGGTAAGGTTTTCAGACATGGATCCTGCCGTCAATACCAATTCAGCAGATGCAGGAGACACGTCGCATGCATTTTCTGGTCTTTCGCCTCTCGGATAGTTGCCTGCACTTGTCACCACCAGAACCCCCGTACTCTTCACCAAGTTGTCAATGGCCTCATTTAGGGCGGGGCTCTTCCCACCGCTGATGGACATGATGATCAGGGCTGGCCAGTCCGGGTTCTCCAGCAGCTGTTCCTCAACCCATTCCAGACCGTCCAGTATACCAGACAGAAACCCGTTTCCCATGGAGTCCATAACCTTGACTGGATGTATCGTCACATTCGGTGCCAGCCCCCTGGTGGTCCCGCAACAGATCCCTGCCACATGCGAGCCGTGTCCATTGTCGTCCGAATTTTCGAGTTTGTCCTCTATGAAGGCATTGTACGAGAGCCCCACTCTTCCTTCAAACTCTTCGTGTGTAGTTCTCAGTCCTGTGTCTACGATGAAGACGTGCACCCCTTCTCCTGTATATCCTTTATTTGCGAAGGCATCTGCCACAACCTCTGGTTCATCAAGCACCATTTCCGCCGGGGTGATGGACTGCAGCTCCCGTTCCATGATCCTAGCATCCACGCTGTACTCCTTGTCTTCTTCTATCGATTGGATCATCGAAGCGAGTTCTTCGTTTTCCTTCATCAGCTCCAGGTCCAGGTCCGATTTGGCGTCGAACAGGACCATTTTAAACCGTTCGAAACGCTGAACCCCTGGATGCATATCTGTCGCCGCTTTGTCTTTCCGCTGGGCTGATTTCCAGCCCCTTCCTTCACACAGTCCATGCACATGCTTTGTATCGTCGTCTTGTCTCTCCGCTCGCTCGCAGAAGCGCTCCAGTTCGGCCAATGGGACGTCGTCTCGAAAGCTCAACACGAACTTCGTACGTTCGTGTTCGGCCTGCACGTACGCCGCCAGCCAGGCCAAGACGCCGAGGATCGCTCCACGTGCGGATACCATCTTCCTTCCTCTCTACACCTTCGAATTTGCGCGATGGGAAGCTTCCTGCGGTGCTTTTGATGCTGGTTTTCGTCGAAGACGTGTCGACGACGGTTCGGAACCTCGAAATCGACGATCCGAACCCGAACGTTCCCCTCCCCCCCCCGAATGGCGTCTCAAATCCGACCCATCCTCACAAAGGCCCCTGCCGATCGGGCGGGGAGGGGTCAGGGAAGCAGCATGAGTGCGTCTGAAATGCTCGAAGGGGGGTGGAGGGGACCTCGAAAGCTCCGATGGTGATAGACCGTTGCACCGGATGGATCCAACCAAGACCTAGGGAATGGGGGAAAGGAGCAACACCCATGCTTCATGGGAGGAATGGATTGATGTTGGCATGAAAAACGCACAGGCACATGTATGGGGAGAGGGAACCCCTCCTGGAGAACGGAAGCGATGGAACGACGGGGCACGTAGTGCCCAACCATGGGATGAGTGACAAGGGACAGTCGTACAAGGAGAATCCGATATTCACCGTTCCTCAACCTTTCAAGGTCCAACAACATCAATCAGCAGTACCAAAGGTGCTTGATTTCCATCAGCCGTCCCGAGGACGCCAAGGGTGCCTGTTGGAAGATGCCCTTCGTTTCTTGGAACGTGGGGGAGAGCGTTCAATGATCCAGCATTACGCCGCCCAAACGAGAAACGGAAGTGGAAGCTCCTCTCTGGGCGTAGTGAGCTGAATCCAATCCATTCTGCCATGATGTTGTAGCCTCTTCATTGCCGGATGAGCAAACCACGGACGGAAGCATGGGAATACTCAGCAGGAAGGGCATGCAACATGGATGGCTTGCGCCCCACGTTGGCGTTACGATCCCTTTCCTCTGGAAACGTTGCCAAACACAACAAAGTCGCATCTTTGACCTTTCAAGTCCACTCTACAAAAAGACGGGCCAACCCCGTCAAAGAGGGATAAAATACCATCCTTACTCGACCCTGTATGGACGTTCTCTGATGCTAGACCTGCAGGCAGCGCCCATGCTTCTTTCTTCAACGATGTGCATCACGTCATCTCAATGTGGTTGGTAGCAGCTGCTCTTGAAGAATACCTAAACAAGCATAGAGGCTGCATAGCACAATTCCATGGTGGTGGGCTAGAAAGCACAGCTCTCATGTGCGGTCATAGCAGTTGTGCGAGGAAACTATTCGTGCGTGATCTAGGCCTGCGCCTCATGCGTAAAATCTGGGGGTGACCATTGTTCGAAGAGGAGGAACATAGTATTTCTTTGTTCCACTACCAGTGACAACAATGTTGGGCGCCTACGCAAACTTCAATTTGTGACCTGCGCAGCGCACCAGTCTCCATCGGAATGAACATCAACTCAGGTTCAAGGTCGTGGCATGGTCTTTGAGTGCGCACAGAGTCCAGTCAGGGACACCCAAAACAGTCCCTGGATTCAGCAGCACACAAGGACGTGCTCGCTCCCATCATTTCCTCCACAACAACAATACGGGTTTTTCAAAGGAAATTCGGGAAGAGCGTTTGACACAAGGCATGACATTGCTTGCTGCACCTTTGCTTTCTGGGCAAGCCAGGAGGGTCAGATTGCATGTGAAAATATTTGACCGACGACTCCTGGTTGTGCAATCAGGAATGCATGAACACTTTTGAGGCGTTCCCAATGAGGCTTCGTGAATGACAGATTCAACTTCAAACCGGGAGGGCGATGTTTTGTCCCAGCTGTTTTGCATAGCACGATGATAGCATGCAGACTACAACCAAAACCTCAGACCCTTGAGCGAGGGCAATCAACACTGCGTCTTGCTCGCACAGCCAGATTCTCTCGTGGGAAAACTTTTACATCCAAAGTACACGAAGGAGACTCTAGAATGAACGCAATCGAACCCATCCATGCGATATGCGTAAAGTTGCAAAGCAACGCCAGTAGCTTGCCGTCTTTGAGCAGACATAGGTACAAGCACCCGACCCAATATTTTAACGATTGCCTGAATGGCGTCATGCTTCGCACGTTCCAGCAGCACCATTGCCCATTCTGACAGAGAGACATTTCGTCAAACCAGTGAAGAAGAGACACAACATGGAGCTCGGAATGCCGATACACGAGATGCAAAAAGGAAACGCGGTATATTCATCTTCGTATCCACACTCAACACCCTGCCCATTACCACGGGGTCCAGCACCACGTTGGACCCCTGCTTCCCCTCCGCAAGCCTCGATGCGCCATCGCACTGTCGTTGCGGTTCAAGTTGGGGGATATTGGGATCCATGGCTAGGAATGGTCACGAGGTGCCGGACTACTGCCGGTGCTGGGTGCGTCAGCAAGGCTGCTGGTGACCCCTGTCACCTTTGAGAATGGCAGCTCCTCTCGATTCTCCGCCAAGGCTTGAACATTTCCCTCCAGCACGTTCCTGGGCAGCTTGCCGATCGCCTCTCCCCGGTCCTTTCCTTCCCCATCAAGGAACACAAAGTGTGGAACACCGTCCACTCGAAAGGTAGACACTTCAGGTGCCCATTTGCTGTTTTCAATGTTGAGCAGCACGAAGTTGACCCGATCCCCATATTCCTGTTCCACCTCGTACACTTGCGGTGCCAGTTCCTTGCACACTTCGCACCAGTCGGCGTAGAACTCCACGACGGACGGTTTTCCGTTCCTCGACGCCACTTCCAGCGGCGTGGAGGAGTTCGCGAGCGTGTCCAGGTCCACGCCGTTTCCCAGCTTCGCCACGAAGAACAAGGTTGCGCCCAAGGCCACTGCACCGGCCGCCAGCGCTCCTCCGGGTGCGCCTTCCGGCTCCTGCGAGCTTCCAGCCGCACAGGATACATTTCTGCATCGCTTTCCTTGCACCGAGGCTCGCGAAGGGCCTCGTGGGAGCGCGCAGGCGGCGCGCAAGGCCATGGCCATGGCGATGCGTCGGTTGTGAAGGCACGTTCCGATGTGGATAGGAACACGTTTCCCTTTCGTCTCCTTTTCGAACCGTTGGATTCCTTTCAAGGCCGTCCAATGGATCCCTTTGAAACGCGGGATCGAAAGGGGAGAGGGCAGGGAACGGGCCCGTCCCGACCCCGCCATCCGAACGAAGCTACGAATATTCGCCGTTCTCTCGAGATCTCTTGCCAAACATAATCGATATCATAAGGTTCCTGTCTTCGAGATCTCGAGATGGAAATCTCGATCCCCCGGCCGGGTCCCCCACGGTCTCGCCACGTCTCCCCGACCCGATCCCTCCGCGATCTCCCCGTACCCGCAGAGGAGTCGAGAACGCACCTCAAGCGTCCTCTGCGAGCTTGGCTCGACGTTCGGCCGTGGTGGGGGGTCTTTACAGGTGGACCCTGCTGCGCCTCTCATTTTCCATCCATCGCGACGAAGCACGCGCGCACGTGCGCCATGACGGTCTCGAACGAAGCGAAGTGGGACGTGGTGATCGTGGGCGCAGGCGTGGCCGGTGCAAGCCTGGCCACGCAGCTGGGACGAGACGGGAGGTCCGTGCTGGTCCTCGAACGCGACCTCAGCGAACCCGACCGGATCATCGGGGAATTGCTGCAGCCTGGCGGCTTCCAGAAGCTGCAGGAGCTCGGATTGGAGGAGTGTGTGGAAGGGATCGATGCGCAAGAAGTGCACGGTTACTGCATCTTTCGTGATGGCGAACAGTGCGTGATCCCCTACCCAGAGGCGTACGTGGCGGAGAAGGACGGATACGCACACGTTGCAGGACGGTCTTTCCATCACGGGAGGTTCATCATGAAGCTTCGAGAAGCCGCGGCCGCCGTCCCAAACGTCGAATTGAAGCAAGGGACGGTCAACAAGCTCCTGGCGGAAGACGGGAGCGAGTGGGTGGACCACGAGACCAAGCCTCAAAGGGTCATCGGAGTGTGCTACACCGATGCCCAGGGAAAGAAATGCACCGCTCGTGCGGACCTCAGCATTGTCTGTGATGGGATGTACTCCAAATTCAGGAAGAATTTGAGCAAGCCGGAGATCGATCATCCATCTTTCTTTGTTGGCCTTATCCTGGAGAATTGCAAGCTGCCACAACCTAACCATGGGCACGTCATCTTGGCGGACCCATCTCCGGTCCTTTTCTACCCCATCTCTTCCACAGAAACAAGAGTACTTGTGGACATTGCCGGTGAGCGGATTCCAAGCACCCAAACTGGCGATATGGCGAAATACATGAAGGAATCTGTTGCACCCCAGGTGCCCGAAGTCCTTCGACAGCCATTCTTGGATGCAGTCGAGAAAGGAGGCTTTCGTAGCATGAGGAACACCATCCTGCCTGGTAAACCCCTTCACTGTCCTGGCGCACTCCTTCTGGGAGATGCCTTCAACATGCGTCACCCTCTCACGGGGGGAGGTATGACCGTGGCCTTGTCTGACATCACCACACTTGCAGACATGCTTCGCCCGCTTCCTGATTTTGCAGATCTGGAAGCTTCTTCCAGGACCACAAAGGCCTTTTATCACAAAATAAGGCCGATTGCAGCCACAATAAATACGCTGGCCAATGCCCTGTACAGGGTATTCTGTGGCGGGTCGGGCAACAAAGCACACGATGAGATGAGGGAGGCCTGCTTCCATTATTTGAAACAGGGAGGGGTGTATTCGGAAGGGCCCATCTCTCTCTTGTCTGGGTTGAACCCTCAGCCTGTCGTGTTGGTCATACACTTCTTTCTGGTTGCATTTTTTGGGGTAAAGAGAGTGGTCAGCCACTATGGCTTGGCGGGCCTTTGGTTGGGATCTCAAGTGATTGCATGTGCCACGGCAATCATCTACCCCATCATCAAGAGCGAGGGCCTGCTGCACTTCATGAGAGCTTGTGCATCTGCACCTCGCCCACCGCACTCCAAGAAGGATCTATAGTTGGCACGTAGCATTCTGTACCAAACGGGCTGTCAATCAATGTTTATTTTGTTACTTGCATGCGGATTCCTTTCCAAATGGAAAAGTCCAGTGTTCCATATTGAGAGCTCTGGCCAACCGATACGCATGCATGCACCCGGACCGAATTTGAGTGTTGTATGGAAGGATTCCTGGGTCAGAGCCCTGCCTCAACTGCTCCCGCTTCCGGACAGTCTTCGCAAGGGTGCTGGTGAGGTACCTCGTGAAAGGATGGGGAACACTTCCTCTGCATTTTGCATGCTTGCGGGATCCTCTGGGAGGTGCTCTCCATCTTCCGTAGAGTACATTTCCACCTGGCCCAGCCGTCTGAGTGCCCGGAGGGGCTTCATTGCTGTCTTCACCACTCTTCCCTTCACCTTGTCCCATTTTTCCCCATGATCCTGGACTTGTTCCATGAAGTCCTGCTGCACGTCAGAAAAGTCAAACAATGCTTTTATGTTGTCTGCCATACTTCTGATGGGGATCGGATCCATTTCGTCTCTGTACTCTTCGGCCCCGAAGGCGAAGCAATGCACGATGGCTGCAAAGAACATCTCCACGCAGATGATGAAGCTCTGCAGTCTGGTGGTAAGTTTTTCCACGGAGTCTCCTTCCTCGACCCCAAACCATGCGGCGATGAATCCAAGTTCCACCAGAGCGGCGACGGCGATCCCTTGCCAGTAGGTCAAGAAGATCACGGACTTGATGCAAGCAAACTTCAGGAAAGGTTTGATCCCCGCCAAGTCCTCCCGGGAGGCCTTGTAGAGGATGACGAGGCAGTAGAGGGCCCAGAGTTGGCTCACAGCGTTGGCCGTGGAGAGCCAGAAGTAGGCGTAGGCCGGGCTCAGGTTACCTTCATGCAGCTTTCCGATGGATTGGAGCAGGAAGGCCAGGAGCGTGGTGATGGGCCTGATGATGACGTAGTTCATGACTCCTCTCTTGACTTTGCGGAGGAACCCCGCTCCCATGTTCCAGGGTCGGAGCACCCATTTGAAGGGCCACAGATGTTCTTGTTGCCCTCCTTTGGCTTCCAGGACTTCTTCGTAGGTGGTGAAGCTCTGCCTGGCCTGTTGCTGCAGGTAGGCGAGCAGGAACCACACGAAGGATTGCAGTGCGAAGGCTTCGTAGAACATCCTCACCGCATCCAGGTACCTCGCCGATTCAGGACGCAGCAGCATGAAGAACGAGTCTACGGCGTAGATGGGCACCATGAGCAGGATACGGATCACGTACCTCTGCAGTTCCGGCTGCACATATCCGGCGTAGTGTTCGGAGACCTGATAGGCGGCCAGCAACACGCAGAGCACGACGAAGGCGCCGGCCACGAGCTGCACGCTTCCCAGGTCTTGGTTTCGCACCAGCAGCCACACCGAGGCCAGCAGCACGCCGAGGGTCCCACAGGCGAGTACGGCGATCAGGCACGCTCTGAGCACGGCTTTTTTCCCTTCTGCCATGCTGCACCTCTCCTTTTTCCCTTCACCTCTTCCCTTCGCTTCGCGTTCTTGCGCTCTTGGCTCCGTCTTTCGCCATCGTCAACTTCGTTTGTCCAACTTCGTGATGGTGGGATGGTTCCCTGGTGCCTCCATCCGACCATCGACCGAAGAGGAATGGGAGTTTCTTCTCCAGCGGGGTTCCAGGAGAGGGGGGGGTCGGGGTTCCTTCCATCTCCTTCGATCCCCTTTTATCGCTTTCCCTTCTATTTGCTGTGGATCCCCACCCCCGACCCTGTCTCGCACGGGTTCGTGGGGGATCCCACGGCTTCGCACACGATCAGATGGGGTGGACAAGGAGACAAGAACATGGACCAGGACAAGGACGGCATGGAGATGGCACAAGAGAGGGATGGATGGCATTGGGATTCCACAAGAGAGGGATGGATGGCATTGGGATTCCACAAGAGAGGGATGGATGGCATTGGGATTCCACAAGAGAGGGATGGATGGCATTGGGATTCCACAAGAGAGGGATGGATGGCATGGAGATGGCACAAGAGAGGGATGGATGGCATTGGGATTCCACAAGAGAGGGATGGATGGCATTGGGATTCCACAAGAGAGGGATGGATGGCATGGAGATGGCACAAGAGAGGGATGGATGGCATGGAGATGGCACAAGAGAGGGATGGATGGCATGGAGATGGCACAAGAGAGGGATGGATGGCATTGGGATTCCACAAGAGAGGGATGGATGGCATTGGGATTCCACAAGAGAGGGATGGATGGCATTGGGATTCCACAAGAGAGGGATGGATGGCATGGAGATGGCACAAGAGAGGGATGGATGGCATTGGGATTCCACAAGAGAGGGATGGATGGCATTGGGATTCCACAAGAGAGGGATGGATGGCATGGAGATGGCACAAGAGAGGGATGGATGGCATGGAGATGGCACAAGAGAGGGATGGATGGCATTGGGATTCCACAAGAGAGGGATGGATGGCATGGAGATGGCACAAGAGAGGGATGGATGGCATGGAGATGGCACAAGAGAGGGATGGATGGCATGGAGATGGCACAAGAGAGGGATGGATGGCATTGGGATTCCACAAGAGAGGGATGGATGGCATTGGGATTCCACAAGAGAGGGATGGATGGCATTGGGATTCCACAAGAGAGGGATGGATGGCATTGGGATTCCACAAGAGAGGGATGGATGGCATGGAGATGATTGGTGAAGCAATGGATGATGGGATGCACACGCATAGAGAGAAACAGGGACTCCAAGAGAGTCCAAGGAGAGACCGAGAGAGGAGCATACCCAAAGAACGTGTATGTATGTATGTATGTATGTATGTATGTATGTATGTATGTATGTATGTATGTATGTATGTATGTGTGTGTGTTTATGTGTGTCCGAAGCCAGTTGGGAGATGGGATGAAGCAGAGGGAGTGGCCCAGGGAGGGACAAGGAGGGAGATCGAGTGGTGGTCGAGGACGTGGACGATGGGATGCGGCATGGAAGCGTCGCAGTGGGCGCTGCTGCACGGACTCTCGGTGGCCAGCGGAAGCAGCAGCACCTCCCATCCCGCTTCGTCCAACGGATGTGGATGGGAACAAGCCGCACCCGCGCCGGTGTCGATCCGTCCCACGCCGTTTCCAAGGAAAGCGTTCCAACAAGCCAAACACTTGGCCCATTCAGCCAACGTCGCCATGAGAACCGCAGCCAACAAAAAGGAGTTCCTGCTTCAAGCCGTGGCTCCTGCTGCCGAACACGATCCCTTCACGAAACGACTGGTGGACCTGCTCGTACAAGGAACCGAACAGGACCGAACCAACACACATACATGGAAGAAAAACCGATTGGGAGTGCTGAGAGCAGATTACATGGTGGACTCAGCCACCCAATCGCTGCTGCAGGTGGAAGTCAACACAATCGCAAGCTCCTTCGCCGCACTGGCCACGCGAACCACTGAAATGCATCTGACCTTCAACCCGAAGGATCAGGAACAGATGCCCAAGAATGAAGCCCTAGAAGGAGTCGCAGAGGCACTCTCTACTGCTGCAATGGCGTACCAAGAGGGCAAAGGCCATCCAAACGAAGAAGGAGGAGAAATCTCCGATGTGGTGCTGTTCGTTGTGCAGCCAAACGAAAGGAATATCTTCGATCAGCTGTGGATTGCAGACAGGATGTGGCAGCTGTACAAGGTATCGACCCTGCGTGCCACGCTAGAGGAGATCGCAGACATGTCAAAGCTGGATGAGAATGGAAGCCTTTGGATGCATGGAAAGCGCGTTTCTGTCGCGTATTTTAGAGCAGGATATTCTCCGGATGATTATCCCTCAGAAAAAGAATGGGAAGGACGCGCGCGCATTCATGCCAGCAATGCTTGCGAGTGTCCTGACGTGGCCCTCCATCTGGCTGGGACCAAAAAGGTGCAGCAAATGCTGGCTGTGCCGGGCACGCTAGAAGGACTACTGGGTGAAGAATCACCCCACGTGGAAGCCCTACGCGAGTGCTTCGCAGGGCTATGGAGCTTAGATGGGCCATGTGGAACGGAAGCAGTGCAGCTTGCACTTGAAAAACCCAAGCAATACGTTTTGAAGCCCCAACGGGAAGGAGGAGGGAACAACGTTTATGGGGAAGATATTGTACCAGTTCTGCGCTCCGGGATAGGCTTGGGGGGATATATTCTTATGCAGAGAATCTTCCCTCCACTTCATCGAACCCCAATGCTTCGAAATGGAAAGGTTAGCGAAGTAGATGCTGTCTCTGAGCTTGGCATCTATTCTGTGTTCCTTGAGAAGGATGGTCAAGTCCTGCTTGATAAGGGAATTGGGCATCTTCTGCGTACCAAGGCGGCAGAGTCAGACGAAGGAGGGGTCGCAGCTGGATTTGCAGTATTGGACAGTCCGCTTCTGGTTGAAGATGAACCGTACTGGGCAAGCTTTTGACATTGAACAGCTCGAAGCAGACAAGTCGTGGTACAGCGCGGAAGCTCTTTGGCATTGTTGTATTGGGACGACCTCGCATTTGTCCATATATTTGCCCGTTGCCCCGAGGCAGAAACGAGCGCCTATGGACCTTTGCTTTCTGCAAAGCAAACATCTTGCCAGCATGCCTTGCTTTCTTTTCGGTTCTGCTGCATCCAAACTTGCAGAGCATATAGGTTCCTGGCGAAGTCATTCTTTTGTGTGGCTGGCCACACACATCTGTTCAAATTGCAAGCGCAGAAGATCTGTGGCCATCAACCACGATATGCCGCAATCGGCCAAGTGTCTTCTTCAGTGTGGACACATGCATTTGTCCCCATTTCTACCCGCTTGCCCTTTGAAAGCAACCATTCAAATGTATCCTCCTCTCCTTCCCACAGCCAGACTTCCTGCACGCTCATTGTCGTATTGGCTTGTCAACAGTGTTACAAGCCCTCGCGTACGAGGCAGTCTTGCTCCAGACGCGGTTGCTCTTGCACTAGATGTCCTTCCTTCAAGTTTCACATGAGCCAGGCAGTGTGTTACGAGAATACGAGGGCAAACGTGACTTACTTCACCATCCCGGCAGCCTTGCTCACTTTCGATTTGTCCCAAACCTGGTATACTGCTGTAAGCAAGAATATCAGTACTAGCGAGCCACCTTGTGATGCAATTTCAGCTGTGAGTTTCTCCTGGTATTGACCACCTAGACGTGGGAAATCAGAGAGTCTGTCCACCCTTTTGACAGTTGACGAGTAGAGCAGCTAGTTTGTACAGTTTGCCAGAGGAGCACCAGATGTGTGAGCGGATCACTTCAAGTTGAAGCATGACCAAAGATGCCCGATCATTCACAACAAAAATCTATGCTTTCAGGCGAAGCAATGACAAGCACAGCCAAATATACAAAGACTGTCCTTGCAAAGATTGAGCAGACTTTCTCAAGAGCCTTCAATTTTTAGAAACAGTGCCACATGCTGGTCAAAGTTTACTGCTTTAGGCAGACAGGAATTGTAGCGCAGTTGCTGCAGTTACCAATGAATCTTTCCACATAGCTCCAATGCCTTGAACACTTCTTCCATGCAGTCGTCACCAAAGCCAGCAAAAGGGCCATTGCCGACTTTGGTTTGAGAATGTCGGATTCTCAGAAGTTCTGCAACTACCCTCTTGAAAGGCCCGGGGAAATGCTTGTGCATGTCCTTTGACCAGATATTGACAGCAGGATAAGGTACAGCAGGTTTGGGCTGTCCATAAAATTCGTGTATGGTCACGCCCTCCAAGTACCCAAAGAAACGCATGAACACCATGATCAAGTCCCACACTTTGTACTCTCCTGGGTCTGGTATGGTACATTGTGTGTTGCTATTGCAGTTTCTGTCCGGAAAGATAAAATGTTCTTCTTGCAGGATGTCACCATCTTCTGACTCCGCCTCAAAGCAGAAAGGTCTACGAATAGAAGTTGTCATCTTTCGCAGTTTTTTGCCACCCGCTTCCATGACTGCCCCAAGCATGATTCCGACCTCGTGGTACTCTACTTCCCTGTAATTTTCAAGCCAAACTAGCACTCGGACATTGTCCAGATAGATGTTCACTGCAGTGAAAGGCTTTGCACTTGGATATAGTTTGTACTTGGTGGTGTGGAAGACGACATTGGACATGGATGATGCTGTAAGTTCTTGCACCATTTGACAACTCCATTGCCTAACGGCAGCAAGGAAAGGTGTGCAACCATATTCATCCTTTTTGAGGGGATCTGCACCTCTCCTCACCAGCTCCATGTAAATTTTTGGCTTGTCAAGACGTGCAATTTCATGCAACACGGACTGATCTTCCGAGAAAAATCTATCCAGAGCCGGTGAATAGTTCGAAGTCAGCAGGTCAACCAGTCTGTTATCCACAGAGAGATCCTCGTGCTCTAAGGCCTGGATCACTGGTGGCTTTGACCTATACGATATTGCTGTCCCGTTGCCACCGGCCTTCACCAGCATGGAACAGGCTTCCAGGCATTTTTCATAGGGACGCACACTGGTCATGGCCTCGCAGATCAAAACGTTCCACCACATGATTCCCAAGATCCCATCGTTGCCTCCATTGCGTTGCTGCGGTGGAGGATTCCATGCTTTCCATCCATTTTCGATCAAGTGCTGGAGAAGGGCTACGTCCCCAATCTCGATGCACGTTGTCAACTCCGCAAATGCTTGAGATTTCGGATGACCGAGATCTACCAACTTCATCGACATTGCTGGCTTCTTCGCGCCTATACAGGCAAGGAGGACGGTCACATCCTCTTCGTGAGTTACGTTCTCCGTGTGGATAGGAAAGAAGTCGAACAGCTGCTTCCTTTTGACTTTCGTGCTTCCTTTGGACGGCCACGCCTGTATGTCTTCCTGGAAGAACTTTTCCAGCCGAGCTGGATTGTCGTGTTCTTCGCTGACCAGCTTCAACACCTCGTAGCACAGCCTTTGTTTCACCAGGTGCTTGGTGACGTCCATCTTTGCGACCTCCACTCGAGAACGTCTCCCGCCACGTCCCTGGTTCCCTGCAATAGCCGCACCGGCAGGACTTGCACGTGTTGGATGCGGTTGTGTCCTTCGTTGTGTCCCCACGCGCATGGGTTGTGTAGGGTCGTTTCAACTCCCCCCACACAACCCCACACAGCTGTCCCTTCCCACCCCGCAGGTGCCCCGATTGGACACAACGGTTGTACCATCGAAGCGGGGCGAGCCATCCGGTTCGTGGGCAGTGGCGATGAAGTTGGAGAAGAGAAGGGATGGGTGGTCAGAAAAGGCACCTGCACGAATGAGGATGGAGGGATACCACATGCCACGGCCAGGTACGAGAGAGCTCCATCCCAAAGCGCACACCCATCCCCGGGGGAACAATAACGAGGGAAAAGGCCAACCGAAAAAGACTGGCCTGATGGATGAGAACCGATGATCGGATGCCGGCGGTATATTGCATGAGACTTCCCGGTTACCAAGGGCAGATGGTTCGCAAAAACAGCTACAACTCTTGTCGAGTGAAACCGACTCCGCAGGCACGAGACAAGGCCGGTCGTCCTGGTGACTTCACCAGAATCTTGAAGTGGAAGGATAGTTTTGATTCGCCAAGCATCGTCAATGATCTGCATCCAAACCATGTGACAAACTGTCTCTCCAAAAAGAGGAGCTACGAGCGTGATCTTGGCCAACTCGGGCATCGTTCCTACCCCCAGTCTATCACAGCAAATCCAAGTCCATGAACATTTACGAAGAGCCAAAGCGTGCCCGGCACATGATGAACTCAAATGTGCGTAGATGAACCCTTTCTGTGGCTACCAACGCCATGGTTGCAAATTGATGGTTCGCTCCGATGATCAAAATGCATCGTTTGAGCACTGTCCTTTGGTACTTTCTCGAATGCACAGAGCGAAACTCCCTGGAGAGGTTTTGAGGAAGAGTACCTGCATCCTGCATACACTTGCATTCTGACCAGACCTGCCAGAGTGTAGTATTAGGCATTGCCGGAGTCCAACCTCATCGATCTTCTGGGAATGGTCCGAAAGAGGGGTGACCCGCAAGTGCGAACAGCACAAGGATTCAACACTAGCAGGTGGTAAATGTTGCCATCAAAGGATCAGAGCGTGCACATGTTTTATTGCAAAGAAGACTTCCATACGTCTCTCCAGTCAAGTGCTTCAACTGTCTACAGGATTGGATCCCAATCGCCTGGATTGCTACGTAGCTCCAGGTACCAGGAGAAAGACAGACCCTCGGTTTCCGATGGCAATTCGAAGGTCCTCGTCCATGTAGACAGTATCCAACCAGGCTTGTGCTTTCTTCCCCAGTAATCTGAATGGTACGGGATACGGAAACTCCACGGGTCTGCCCAACTCGTTCAAGAAAGGCAGGTGAGTGAAGCGAAAGTGTCCTCCATCGAATCGAAACCGTATCCTCTTCTCGCCCTCTAGTGACTCTACCACTGCCTTCAAGCACAAGGTACCTTTGATTTGCGAGGAAAATTCCACAATCGTTTCCACGGCTCCACCATTTCCTCCAACCTGTTCGGGTAAATATAGCACTTGCGAGATGCCTGTCACGCTGCGTTGATTGCCCACCACCAGGCTTTGCACGGGGCTTGGTCCTCCTTCCAGGAGGTACTCCTTCCAGCTTTGCAAGGAAAAGAAATCAGCAGCTTTTTCTCCTGGTTTGTAGGTGCAGATCAAGCTCCATTTGCCAGGCAGGCGTTCGCTTCGGTTGGGTTTGGGCGTAGGATTCCTGTCCATCAGGAACTGGACCAGATCTTCCACGCGTCGGTTGGCTTGATTTCTCCCAGCGAGGTCCTTTCCACTTCTGTCTCCCAGGATTCGCATCAGCTCCACCTTCGCGTCTTCGACGTGGTTCGAAACCGACGCTCCATCCGACGAAGTGGATCGAAGCTCCCGGTGCCACCGGTGCCATCCCATCCGTGCAGGCGTGTTTCCCATCCACACGCCCGCTTCTTCGCTCTTCTTCCTCCACACCGGTTTCCTACGATGCCCATTCCGTTGATGCGTCCGTAGGGATCCGATAGGGCCGCGTTCGTTGCGCTTTCGAAGCTGGCGATGCGTTGCTTCGTGCGAAGACGTCGTCGCCATCGCGCGCGCGAGTGCGTGCACTCGAGTGCCCCCTCGGTACCGTATGCCGCAGAGGAGACCTGTTAAGCAACGACCGGACTTCCTCTGCGGGATCGGTCGGACGTGCCGACCTCGACCCTATCGAATCGCGTTCGCCCCGTTTCGAACGGAGGCATCCTTCCTTTCGTTCCTTTGAAGCGTTCGGGTCTGCGTTCGGTTCGTGTTTCCCTTTGGAATCGGGGTTGGGTCCGAGTGTCTGGTTTCGGGAGAGAGATGGGAGTGGTCCAGTCGGGGACCACATGGAGTTGATGTACAGCTTCCCCAGGTGGAAGCCAGGAGAGAAGATTCTTTTTCTGCAACGGTTCAGGACGACGTCCTTCCCTTCGATGGCGGGTGGATCGAATGGTCCTGGATCCACCTAGCCTATCCCACGGAACGAAGGTGGAAGGTCGACGAAAGAAGGCGTGCATCCTTCCCTTCCCTCCACCGCCACGGGGCTTCCCTGGAGATCCACCGATGGATGGAAAACACGCCCCCATCCGCGTGTGTCTGTGCACCTCATCTAGGCTCGGTTCGATGGTGGGACCCATCTGCATCCATCGCTTTGTGGGTGCAACTGTTGGTGACGTGGAGACGCCTCCATGTCCCAGCTCAGCCACGGGATGGACACGCGAACCACCCCCACCTGACCCTCCCGAGGATAAGCGGTAGATTCTGGGATCAATACTGCCGGACCCGAAGAGGACGGGAGACTTGAGTCCCAGGATCGAGCAGGAGATCTCCGCGGGATCCTCCGCGAGCCACGACGCCCGATCCGCGGATCTCACGCCCGGTTATCCACCGCGTCCTCTGCACCTCCCGCCTCCCTCCTCCCTCTCTCCCCCTCTCCTCTCGCCTCCCTTTCCCCCCTCCTCGCCGTTCCCCGCAGAGCATCCCTCCCCTCCCGTCTCAACCTCCCCCCGATCTCCCCTCGCCCGCCCTCCCCATCGGGTGCGTTTGAGACGCGCACCAGGATCCATCCCCTGGAGGCCCCACCCAGGAGGGATGGCGTGCTTTGCCTCGTGCTTTGGTCGATCAGAAATCGATCCAAGACGCGAAAGTGACGCGCAACTTCGGCGTGCACGAGGCCAGGATGAAGGCGAACGTGCAGCAGACGCGTGCTGCGGGCGGCAGGAAGGCCGTGGGAGGCGTGAACGGCACGAAAACGAGCCGATTCGCACGCGGAACGCGTCTCGTGAACGCCACGAAGCCGACGGGATGGAAAGTGCCTGCGCGAAGGAACGAGGTGCAAGCCATCGCCACGCCGCCGAAAAAGAGCGAACCCGTGGAAATACCGGACGCGGAAGACGCCGGACCCAGAGGTATGTTCACCAACACCGATCCGTCCGTGCGACGCATCGTACCGGACGCCAAAGGTAGGCCGGTGGTGAAGATCGTCTACACCGTGTTGGAAGCCCAGTACCAGAGCTCCCTCTCCGCCGCCGTGAAGCACCTGAACGAGACCCGGGAGGAGTTTTGCGTCCAGCTCTCGGGATACCTGCTCGAAGAACTGAGGAGCGAGAAGAACGTGGCTGAGTTTAGGAAAGATGTCCAGGAAGCCAACATCTTCATCGGATCCCTAATCTTCATTGAAGAGCTGGCTGAAAAGGTCCTGGACGTGGTGCAACCAGAGAGAGAACGAATGGATGCCGTCCTCATCTTCCCTTCCATGCCTGCCGTCATGCGACTCAACAAGCTGGGATCCTTTTCCATGGCACAACTGGGCCAGTCCAAGAGTGTCGTGGCCGATTTCATGAAAGCCAAAAAGGCAAAGGGAGGGGGTGGCTTTGAGGACGGAATGCTGAAACTGATCCGCACGCTGCCAAAGGTGCTGAAATACCTCCCCTCGGACAAAGCTCAGGATGCAAGATCGTTCATGATGTCCCTGCAGTACTGGTTGGGCGGATCCCCGGAAAACCTGGAGAACTTTGTGACTATGATCGCAAATACCTACGTGCCAGCACTTCAGAGCAACACGATGGAATACGCGGACCCAGTTGTTTTCCCTGACGTAGGCATCTGGCACCCGATGGCACCTGCCATGTACGAGGACGTCAAGGAGTACCTGAACTGGTACGACACCAGGAAAGATCTTAAGTTTGCAAAGGATGCGCCTGTGATTGGTTTGGTTCTTCAGAGGACCCATCTTGTTACTGGTGATGAAGGCCACTACAGTGCTCAAGTGATGGAGCTGGAAGCAAGGGGAGCAAAGGTCATCCCCATATTTGCAGGTGGTCTTGACTTCAGCGGCCCAGTCGATAAATTTTTCTACAATCCAGTTACGAACCGCCCGATGGTTGATACCGTAGTATCATTGACAGGATTCGCCCTCGTCGGGGGACCAGCCAGGCAGGATCACCCCAAGGCGGTGGACTCCTTGAAACGCTTGGATGTACCCTACATGGTGGCTTGCCCCTTGGTCTTCCAGACCACCGATGAGTGGGTTGACTCCAGCCTTGGTCTTCACCCGGTTCAGGTTGCCCTCCAGGTCGCCCTCCCCGAGCTGGATGGTGGCATTGAACCTATCATCTTTTCTGGTAGGGATTCCAAGACTGGGAAGTCGCACTCTCTCTACGACAGGGTTGAGGCAGTTGCTGCAAGGTCCATCAAGTGGGCAAGCTTGAGGAAGAAAAAGAATGCTGAGAAGAAGCTGGCTATCACTGTTTTCTCATTCCCGCCAGATAAGGGTAACGTGGGAACTGCGGCATACTTGAATGTCTTTGGTTCTATCTTCAAGGTCTTGAATCAAATGAAAACTGAAGGGTACAATGTCGGAGACCTCCCTGCAACTGAGGAGGAACTGATCGAGTCTGTGCTTCACGACAAAGAAGCTCAGTTCGCATCACCAGACCTCAACATCGAGTACAAGATGCCCGTTGCTGAGTACCAAAAGCTTTGCACGTACTCCGGGGCACTGGAAGAGAACTGGGGACCTCCGCCAGGTAACCTGAACAGCGATGGTGCTAACATGCTGGTTTATGGAAAGAAGTACGGAAACATTTTCATTGGAGTGCAGCCGACCTTTGGTTATGAAGGCGACCCCATGAGGTTGCTGTTCAGCAAGTCAGCAAGCCCCCACCATGGCTTTGCAGCATACTACACTTATGTGGAAAAGATCTTCAATGCCGATGCAGTGTTGCACTTTGGAACGCACGGTTCGCTTGAGTTCATGCCAGGAAAGCAAGTCGGCATGTCAGAAGGTTGCTACCCTGATTCACTGATCGGCTCCATCCCGAATATGTACTACTATGCTGCAAACAATCCTTCAGAGGCCACCATTGCAAAGCGCAGATCATACGCCAACACAATATCCTACTTGACGCCGCCTGCAGAGAATGCAGGTCTTTACAAGGGCTTGAAGGAGTTGTCCGACTTGATTAAATCGTATGGAGAATTGAAGGACAGTGGACGAGGTATTGCTATCTGCAACACAATCATTGAGACTGCCCGCCAATGTAATTTGGACCGTGATGTGTCACTCCCTGACGCTGATGCCTCTACTCTTGAAGCTGAAGAGAGGGATACCGTCGTCGGGAAATGCTACCAGAAATTGATGGAGATCGAGTCCAGGCTTCTTCCTTGTGGCTTGCATGTGATTGGCGTGCCGCCCACTGCTGAGGAAGCAGTTGCTACTTTGGTCAATATTGCAGGCATTGATCGCCCAGACTTGGAAAAGCCCGTGAAAGGGCTTCCTGGTATCCTTGCTAATTCAATTGGAAGAGACATTGAACAAATCTACCGCAGCAATGACTTGGGTAAACTGGAAGATGTAGAGCTTCTGCAGGAAATCACTATGACGTCCCGAGAGGCTGTCACCAAGTTCGTGGAAGGCACAATCGATTCCTCTGGGCGAGTTAACAGGAATGACTTCAGTGCTAATCTTGGGAGGCTTTTGATGGGCAATTCTGAACCATGGTCTGTCGCCCTGAAGAGCACCAAATTTGCCTCGGCAGACAGGGAAGACTTGAAGAGCCTCTTTGATTACCTGGGTGTTTGCTTGGAGCAGGTTGTGAAGGATAACGAAATCGGTGCTTTTGTGGAGGCAATGGAGGGCAAGTATACACTCCCAGGACCCGGCGGGGATCCTATCCGGAACCCTGATGTGTTGCCAACTGGGAAGAACATACATGCTCTGGATCCTCAGGCCATCCCAACTGCTGCTGCCTGTAAAAGCGCAAAGGTGGTTGTGGACCGCCTGCTTGAACGTCAGAAGCAAGAAAACGATGGTCAGTGGCCGGAGAGCATTGCACTTGTCCTTTGGGGTACAGATAACATTAAGACGTACGGCGAGTCGCTTGCTCAAGTTATGGAGATTGTCGGAGTCAGGCCCAAGCCAGATGCCCTTGGACGTGTCAACAAGGTAGAGTTGATTTCACTGGAGGAGCTGGGCCGACCTCGTATTGATGTGGTGGTAAACTGCTCAGGTGTTTTCCGTGATTTGTTCATCAACCAGATGAATCTGCTCGATCGTGCAGTGAAGCTAGCAGCAGAAGCAGACGAGCCCCTGGAGATGAACTTTGTCAGAAAGCACTCCCTTGAGCAGGCAGAGGAAATGGGTGTCAGCCTGAGGCAAGCTGCGACTCGCATCTTTTCTAATGCATCGGGGAGCTATAGTAGCAATGTTAACCTGGCAGTTGAGAACAGCAGCTGGAACGACGAGGCGCAACTGCAGGACATGTACCTTTCAAGGAAAAGCTTCGCCTTCAACAGTGATGCTCCTGGTGCAGGAATGGAGGAAAGCAAGGCTATCTTTGAGTCTTCTCTGAAGACTGTGGATGCCACATTCCAAAACTTGGACTCCAGTGAGATCTCACTCACAGACGTGTCCCATTATTTTGATAGTGATCCTACTAAGTTAGTGCAGGGGTTGCGCAAAGACGGGAAGAAACCAAACTCCTACATTGCAGACACCACAACAGCTAATGCTCAGGTGAGATCCCTTGGTGAGACAATGAGGTTGGACTCTCGCACGAAGCTTCTAAATCCTAAGTGGTACGAAGGAATGCTCAACAGCGGATACGAGGGTGTGCGCGAGATTCAGAAGCGTCTCACCAACACAATGGGCTGGTCGGCCACATCTGGAACAGTGGACAACTGGGTTTATGAGGAAGCAAACGATACTTTCATCAACGACCCAGAGATGTGCCAGCGTTTGATGGACACAAATCCAAACTCATTCCGCAAGCTAGTTGCAACCTTCCTCGAGGCCAACGGACGCGGCTACTGGGATACAAGCGAGGAGAATTTGGACAGGCTTAGGAAGCTGTACACAGATGTGGAAGACAAGATCGAAGGGGTGGAGTGAGCACTAGCAATGCGAGCAGGGCGATACTGTAGCTCCTGCTCACTACTCTCAATGAAGGCCTTTGGGGTGAACTCCTTGCGTTGGGGAGAAAAATATGGAGTGTAGATTAAGCTTTTTGGACTCCTTCCAATAAAGGTGTTGGAAACGTTTGGGGTTTTACCTCTTGCACCTCAGGTAATAGATTTATGTAAAGCGTTTTTGCAAAAAGACAAGGAGCCAGATGCTCTATTTGGTGTTTATTTGTACGTCTTTCTTTCTTGTAGAATAACGACCACTTCAACGTGCTGTTATCAATAGGGTTCACTACCAGTGACAGGCGTGTCACCATTCTTGTGCCCTTACTGTCTCTTATTCTTGATGTATTCATAAGCTGTGACAAGCTCTGTTGCCATCAGTTTCAATCTATTCGAGCTGAGCAAGCTGCCCCTCTTCACATGCTTGCCGATCGCTTTGAGAAACTCAATCCAATCTTGAAGGGCATTATCTCTTGAATCTTGCGAACTAGATATCACTTTGTGCATAATGAGATCACTGCAGTCAACGATAGTGCAGAGGGCTGCAAAATTAGGGAACTTGTCTTGCCTTGCATTCTCTACCAGGACTCGTGGATTACCTAGCATGCCTAGAATAGTTTGTGCTGAAATGCCCTCACAACTTCCCAAAAGCATCTCGACATCCTTGTTCAGGATGAAACCTATAAGGCCAAGGGCTGAGAGAGATTTGAGATATTCTGTTCTAGGGTTGGCGACCGGAAGAAATTTGATCGCCTGAAGAGTTCCCGCATGAGATGGACCTATCTTGATCATAGCAGCCACCATGTGATATCTAGTTGCCAGCCATTCATCCTCTGGGAAGGACATGAGCAAACCTTCAAGTGCAATGGTAAGATGTGGTAGGAGGGAAGGGCATCGATAATCCAGCATCAGCTCCGTACAAATCATGAACAATTTCCGTGCTGCTGTAAACGATCTATTCTGCTTGGCTATCGCAGGAATGATCAGGATAAGGAACGTTAAATTGGGCAGTGGAGGTTCAGCATTCATAACCATCGATATCCTACTTTCGTAATGCTCATAGAGTTTTTCTTCGTCTTCGGCACATTCAAGTGCATCTTTGTACAATCTATGCTGGGAAGGCTTTTTTCGACTTGACTCTGTCCCGAACGCGCCACAGTATCCGAGGTCTTCCAGAGCTTTCACAACTTCCTCAATGGACGGAGACCAGCTATTGACATTTTCCAAGAATTTCTTGTCCACCCCACACACGAAGAACGATTCTTCATCTCGTCCTCTTGGATGGAGCTGTCTGCCTACTTCGGCAGCATCGAGGAGTCTGCAGATCGCAACAAAAGCTGCTTCTGCCAGTTCCATGTCACGTTGAAATGCCATGGATTGGAAAAGCCAGTCCATGTACTTTCGGGAGCACGCTTTTCGAACGAAAGGGATGTTGCTGGCCCATCCCGATTGCAAGAGGGTCTCCATTGCGCTTATCTTTGATTGGCATTCCTGGGAGCGCTTTGGGAAGAGCATATCTTCCAGCTCTCTTTGTCGTTCCATGAGTTGTTCTTGTTTCTTCAAGAGCTCCCGAGGTTCCTGTATGACTGCATGGTGGATGGGTGGAGTCCGGTCGTCTTGTTCCAACCCTTCCAGCAGCTTCTCCGCTTGTTCTTCTATTTCTCGCACGTGGTTTTGCAGCTGGCTGTCGGCGATGTGCTCGCTGGCATCCAGGGAGGACTGGCTGCACAGTTCCATTTCCAGCCGCTCTGTCTCTTCCTTGGCTTGTGCATCTCTCTTGTCCTTCCTCTTCTTCCCTTGCAGCAGCTGTTCCAGGCTCAGGACTTTGGCTTTACGCTTCTCCACGCCTCTGCATTCCTCCGGTTCCTTCCAAAACGATTCCACGTCCATCTCGTCCTTGCTTCCTTGCTTCCATCCGATCCTGTTCTCTCGAAGTGGACTCGAAAGACACACGTCCTTTCGAGGGTCTTCCTCCGATGGACACTCCAACTGCGTGAGATGCGCCTGCACCTGTCCACGAAGGCCCACGGCTCTGCGCCTGGGCGGCATGGTGCCCGGCAACGTGGAGGTCGCAGGTTCGAGTCACGTGGTTCGCGAACGAGGTCCGAACGGGGCGAAAGGCGGTGGACGAAACCAGCAGGATCGATGGCACGAGCGGGAAGATGTGGCGGGAAATCGTCCCCATGGACCAGGAACCACGTGGATGAGCAACCTCAGGGGGGACAGGCAGATGGGATGCATGGGAGAAGAAACACACACAAACACATATGGAATACAAGTGGAAACGTTCAGGCCCACATCCAAGAAGTAGGAAGAATCGCCGGTCCGTGGTGCCAAATCCGATGGCATGCATTCGAGCGGACGCAGAAGAACGAGGACGACCGGAAGGAGAGGAGAGGGTCTGGGATACAAGGCAGAGCTGCGCGTGCATCGTTGCTGCACAGACCTGCACCAGGACCGTGGAACCCACCGAATGTACTTCAACAGGACAAAAATATCAACGCCTCGTGCGTCCAGTTCATGCAAGCAACTGCAACACCTCCTCGTCTTCATTCAGGGGGTTTCGCGGTTCGATCTGGATCAACTCCAGAGGGGTCTTGTCCATCAGGTTCTTCACGCCCTTGCTTGCCCCCGCTCCGACCAAAACTTTGATGTGGTTGGCACGAGCATACCCTGCAGCGTAATGAAGCGCCGTGTTCCCCTTGCTGTCCGTTTTCTCAACATCTGCTCCTCCCTTCATCAGCTCTTCCAAGACCTCCACGTGATCATACGCGCACGCATAGTGCAGAGGGGTTCGTCCTTCCTCGTCGCTCTCGTTCGGATCCTTCCCTACTGCAACCAAGTCTTCCACTGCCTCCACATCGCCAAACTTGGCTGCTTCCAGCAAGTTGCTGATTTCTGCTTGGGTGGATGGTTCCGCTGCTGCTGCAGGTGCTTCTGCGGGTGCTTCGGCAGCCGCTCCTGGCGGTCCACCGGAAGGGAATCCCGGAAGTCCTTTGAATTTCTCCAGAATTTTGGGATCGGTCATGTACTTCTGCACGGCCATGGGTCCGTTCGTGCGGATGTCGGTGAAGAATTCCTGCAGCTCGGGATCTTGTTGGAGCTCCTTGAGTCTCTCCTGCACCTCTGGCTTTTGCATTTCTTTCATCTGTTCCTGCATGGCTTTCATCTGGTCCATGAAACCCGGTTCTTTCATCTTCGACTGCAATTCTTGCTGCATCTGCTCCATCTGTGCTCGTTTTTCCGGATCCTTCATGGCTTGTTCGTAGGCCTCCTTCATCTTCCCCATCTGATCCTTGTTCATCCCACCGAACGCCCGCGCCTCCACCCTTCGCGTCACGGTTCGTTCTTCCCTTCTCGCACGCCAACAGGGCGCGTATCGCGCCCTGACGCACCCGAAACGCGCGCCACGAGGCGCCGCCATCGTCGCCATCGTCTTCGTTTCTGCACGTCCAACGTGGCTTCGGTCGCACCCACTTAACCCAGGGGTTAACCCGAGGGGAAAGGGACAGACCGGGGGGGCTGCCTCGCTCGAGTTTCGCCTCGAAACAGGACGCCCTGGGGCTCGATGCCCCCCCCCCCAGGGACCGAGGGAGTTTTTTCTCCCGAGGGGGTAGGTCGGTCGGACGGCCTGCCACTGGTAAACGCACACACACGCATGGAAGGCAACACGCACACGTGCCACTCCGATTCTTTCTTCCATGATGCACGTCCAATCGTGCTCCGAGAAGCTGTGGAAGGAAGGAGGGAAGGACGAGCGCACAGGACCATGGGTCTTCCCAAACGCTCACGCAACATTCGTGCATTCGAACGCCAAGCCAACACATGCACGTCCAAGCCTTCTTTCATCGAGCCTCGGAGATGGGTCAAGGAACGTGCGCGTACCGACACGAATTCCAATCTTCCCATGCTTACGCGCTCACGTTTAAAGCACTCCTCCCCTCGTGCAAGTCGATGGAACGAAAGATGGGCTGGTTTCGCGAACGCGTCCGTTCGTTGCCGCCGTCGCGTTGACTTGCCACGAACGGATTCACGTGCAGAAGCTGCGCACGAGGTAAATGCGACGGTGTGGGTTTGTTTCTCCCTGACATCGCCCCGTAGACCACCCACAAAGGGAGGAGATTACCGCCGATTTGGTTGTGTTTGATGTCCACCGAACTCCTCCTTCGTCTTCCTCTTCGTCTTCGTTCACACGTTTTACCACGGTGCACACGTACCATGGATCCCATTGGTTCGCATCGTGTCACGTGATCCGAACTCTCGCTCTTCCTCCTTGACCAAGGATATCCTCTGCGGGACACGTCCCGACGAACCGCGTTCTGGGGTTCGAAACGGGTCGCCTCCCTTCTGAAAGGGAAGACCTCCGGTCGATGGATCCCTTTCGAACCCCAAGACTCCCTTTTCGAAGCCAGGACCTGCTTCCTTCGTGTCTTCCTCGACGCTGGCGCGCGACGATGGCTTCGTGCGCCTTTTGTGGCCGCGCAAGCACATGCGAAGGATGCCAAGGATGCACGTGGTGCAGTGCACCCCTCATCGATTCCCCTCCTCGACGATGCGCGCCTGAAAATGGACCGGAGAAGCTGGTGGTGCTCGACTTGAACGGCTTCCTCGTGCATCGCGAACGTGATGTCCCTGCTGCAACTGGCAGAGGAGTAGAAGAGATGGAGAAACGTTTCAGGAAACCGGATGCGAGGTTAGGCAGGTTTCAGGTGTGGAAAAGGCCACACGCGGATACATTCATCCGATGGCTGGCCAAGAAAGGCGTGCGAGTCGGCTTCTGGAGCACGGCCATGGAACACAACGTGGTCAAGCTCATCGCCTGGCTGCTGCCCAATCCAAGGGACCGTGCGAGGATATCTTTCGTGTGGGATGGAAGCATGTGTACAGACACGGGGAGGAAGGATCCGAAGAATCGCCACAAACCAATCGTGTTGAAGAAACTGGAGAAACTCTGGAGCTCCACTGGAACCGTCCGAAGTGACTGCATCGCCGTTCCATCAAAGTCTCGACCGTCGACCAGTCGCAAAGACCAGGAATCTGTCCAGCAGGGAGAAAGAAGAATGGGATTCGGGGCGCACAACACGGTGCTGATCGACGACAGCGAAGTGAAAGCCACTGCCAATCCACCCTTCACATCCATCCACCCACCCCCCTGGTCCATTGAGGACGGGGACGACAATTTCCTTGGCAAGAACGGTATATTTAGGAACTACATCTCAGACCTCCTGCAAGCACGAGATACACAGCAATTCCTACAGGAAAGGCCATTCCACATGGAAGAACTACAAAGGGTCCAGCTGGTGCGGATCGATTCCCCTCCCCGCGAAATGGCAGTCGAGGGTAGTGAAGAGGGATCAAGCGTTTCATCTGAAAGCGATGAATGCATAGATGTGCAGGAAAAACCCAGCTGTTTAGCATGTTTGCGTCAGCGCATTCAAGCAGAAGGGAAGAAGCGACATCAAGAAAGTGAGCAAACTCTGCTCGTACGGGTTTGAACATGACATCCAAACTACCTTCCTGCCTACGCAGCGCGCAGTCTACATCATTGGTGTTCCTCGCCCTTGAAGATAATTTCAGGGAACGAGACAAATTAGAATGAGCGTGTTGGCATGTTCAGCGCAAAAGAAAAAGATGCACTCTGAACACAGCGAAAGACATCAAGGATTCCTCCTGGCACTGCAAGTCTTATCATGGACCATCATTGTACACAATGCCAGTGAAGGAACGTTTTATGAGATACAAACGGTAATATCTTCTCGAACTTCATGAAAGTGCAGTCTGCTACTGCACCGCGTGGCCCATCGCCATTTCTCCATGGCGCTGCCTGCCACGTCGATTACATACATATTGTCTATAAATTCGGACCGGTCCATCTTCTGGATCGTCCGACGCGTCCATGCCTGTGGCGTTGCAGAGCAGACGGAGCATGTTCGGAGGTGGGCGAGGGCAGTGCCACGCTCTCGAACAAGGGGGAGGATCATCCATCCTCCCAAGAGACCTCGATCCCTCTCCATCCTTCCTGCACGTGTTTCTTCAACTCACCACGAGTGGCGTTCGATTCCGGTGGATCCAAGAGTGGGATCGTCGGAAATCGAAAGGAATGCCAATGGCTTTCTCGTCGTGTGCGTCATGGGTCCACTGGTTATAACGCGTCTCGATCCTTCTTCCTCCTGCTACGTTCCCTGTTCCCCTGTCCACCTATCCGCTCGCACGTGATGCGCACTCGGAAGCGTTTCGCATCGGTTCGGAGTGCGTGGTGCAGGCGAGCATCGTGGTTCACAGGGATCCGAGGACGTCGTTCGCCACTTCGTCCAGGTCCAGCTTCTTCAGCGCTGGGAAGGGTCGCTTCATGTCCAACAGGGAGAGCAGGGGTTTTTCCACGCCTTCCACGCGCACTTCGAAGCATCCTTTCCTGGGTTTCTCTGGATTGATCACCACGTGGATGTCTTTCTTCTCCTCCTCCAATCGCTTCTGGAGTCGTTGTGCCCTCGTCTTGAATGCGCCTCAGGAACGACACGCTTCCACGATCACCGTGATCTCTTTCTTCGCCTCCACCTCCCCGTCTCCATGGCTTTCGGAGGGTGTTCGTTTCGTCCTCTTCGTCGTGGTGGTGGTGGATGCGACGGGTGTGGGCTTGGCCTTGCGTTTCGGCGCCATGGTCGCCACAAAGCGGCAGGAATGGAAAAGGGGAAAGGAGATGGAAGCGAGACTCGACTCGAGTTCCCAACGAACCACGTGGACGAAAAACGAAAGACACGTCCCCACCCCCCACCCGAGGGGCGAGAGAAGAAACTCCCCTGGGGTCGTGGAGGAGGGGAGAGTCCATGCGACCCCAAGGAGACGGAAACGGATCCCTGGGATGTGGAAGGGGAGAGAACCAGCTTTAGCACACACTAGTCGGCGGAATCGTCCGACCCAACCCGACTCGGTTCTCCTACGGGATTCGTCGGGTTCCTCGGGAGATTAGTAAGGCGTCTCTCCCTTTAGAAGGGGTCGCAGTCGGTAGGTAACTCAGAACGATCCCTCGGCCGACAAGTTCCACTGGGGGTTCAACCCGACGTACGGCGGGTGCACGGCGCAAGAGCGAACACGAGCAGCACCTCGACCACGCGCGTTGAAAGAGTAAAGCACTCTTTGAGGGCGTCCCCGAAAATCAACGGAACTCAAAAGCGTTTCAAGCTTGGAGGATATTGTTTGGGTTGTAGTATGGAAGCGCTTGAAGAAGTAGGACAAAGGGACACAGCCACACCATTTCTAACCCTTGGTGATTCATCACATGCAAACAAAACCTCAGCACCCTCTCAAATGGACCTAGATACACTCGAATCCCACGCCAAGAAACTCGAAATGGCGTACATCGTAAATGAGACACGAAGGTCCTACCACAATTGCATGATAGTTTTTGTCAAATGGTTATACAACCAACCACGATATAGGAGGCTTTTGTTCTCTTCAACATTCCAAGAAAGTATGGATGCCTCGGCCTTGAACACTCAGATAGATTTATTAAAGACGTTGGTTGTTGATGTAGAAAACGAGACCATCCAAGGTGCATTCATGCTAGAAAAACTTACGAGCGTGCACTTCTTCTCTTACGTCTCCTCAATTCAACTTGGTCCTCGGAAGCTCATGATGTCCCGATTCAAGACTATAAGAGCAAGCTTGGTGAATTTGTATAGAGAGTATGTTATTACAATGAAAGAGGAGCTGAGAGATCGACTACACCGGGGCATGAAAAGTGTTCGACGGAGCACTGCCCGAGCATTGGAGAGGGGGGAGGGACCGGTCGGTGAAGGCAAAAGAGAGCTTACATTCGAGGCATACAGGTGGCTGTCCCTCTTACTTATGCACCATGGCTCATTTTTCCAATGTTTCTTAGTGCTGAGTTGGAATCTTGCTTGTAGAGCATCTTCATGTTCTACGATACACTTTTCTCACATCAAGTGGGCAAATGATGCAATGATCATTTACTTCAGCACAATGAAGAATGATCAGACCGGGGATCGTTGCAAGAAACCAAGACACATTTATGCCAACCCATACATCCCTGAGCTTTGTCCAATCCTCAGCCTTGCTTTGTACCTTGCCTCGGTTCGCCCCTATGGATCATTGTTTCCAGGTACAAGGCAATACGATAGGTATGCTTCCCATTTACGCCAAGCACTTAAGAAAAACCACGAAGAACTCAAACACTTTGGGTATGTTGCTGAGGATATTGGTTCCCATTCATGCAGAAAAGGTGCGGCAACCTATGTGAGCAGTGGCACAACGCTTGGACCAAGCACAGCAGCCATTGCTCAACGTTGTGGCTGGTCGCTATCGAAAGTTTTGGACACCTACCTACTGTACGAGGCAGCAGGCGATCAATTTGTTGGTCGCATGTTGGCTGGCCTTCCTATATTGAGCCATGAATTCAGCACATTACCCCCACACTTCGATGATGAATGCCCACATGAAATTATCCTGGCAGGTATACACGCTGCGTTTGGCTTGCACTATGACGCTGACCTAGAATTGACTTTCAAAATGTTGCTTGCCTCATTTGTATATCACGAATCCTGGTTACGGCTCAACCTAGAGAGCAATGGAACTTGCTTGGCGACTCCGCTGTTTCAGAATACAGCATTAGTTGCACAACTGAAGAGGCACATTACCTTAGAACCATGTCGGTTCTTGTCTAAGGCAACAGGGATAGCCCCCCATGTAGTAATGCTTAAAAGCCTTCAAGATACCAAGCAAGATCTTTGTGCTATACTTCCTGCCATGAAAGATATCATTGGTAGTGCATTTACGGAGAATGCAGTTGCATGTGGTACCGTTTCAAGAGATTACATAGATCAAAAGATCGCGGCATTGGTGGAACAGATGCAGACCTTGCAACACTCGACCAACGGGAATTCTGAGAACAGTGAAGAAGGGATCCAAGAACGCTGGCAGTGGAGTCCCTACGAATACAACGGACGATTCTGGTAAGTTCCAATGGACTTCAAGTTTCCAACTTGCTTGCCTGCGGTAATTTTCCAGCTCTGGATGCGTGGAAGCGACAAGCACCCACCATTGCGTTCCTTGAAGAGATTTCCATCCGAGCATCTCCGAAAGAGATTTGCTGATCTCAAGTACCTCATGTTACGAATTGAAAAGTACCTTCTTGCAAACAACACATTTAATGAGAAGCCAACAGTGGAAGAGTGCGAACGAATGTATCAGAGTGGAAGCACTGCAATCGCTTTGACAGTGGAGCCACAACGGCCCCTCATGTGGCAAACTGTTGCCAAAAGACTGCGCACAACTTAATCTGTAATTTTAGCATATTCACCCTGCTTACAAGAAGCTATGTGCACATGTCGATCTCCTCAAATAGTACAACCTGAAACAATACTACTGGTTTTCAAGTGATGTTCTGCAAGCAGAACATCACTTGAAAACCAACAGTGTGATGCTAGGAACATCCAAATGCACGATGGCTCAGGCATGGAGCTTGTGATACTGCAAGGCAACGAAGAAGATTCCTCAATATGAGGTTGAAGCGGTTACGCCCAACGTGCTGTCCACTTCGCCAAGTGTCTGTATGGCAGATGGTACCTTCGACAGGTTGTCACAGCCTTGACATCCTCGCAATCTCCTTCACAATGATCCGTCAACGTCAGCCGTTTCGTGGTCGCATGCGTCCCCAAACAATCATTGGAGGGGAACGCACCTGTGGCGGACGATGCCCCCCATCGTAGCCAGGTTTCTTGCATGGTAGCGTCGTTCGTACGCACCTTTGAAGTCAACACGTCGCGCAGGTGGTTGTTCTTCCACACTTCTTTGCCAAATCCCACGGTTCATTGTCTCCTTGCTCCGTCCTCGCCATGAACGAATCAACCACGCGATCCAAGAGCCACGCAACTATCACGGAAGGAAGCGCTACACGCGTTCGTCGTGATGCACCAAGTACGAAAGCCCTCGTCCTGCGTAGACGACACGTATGATACGGCTGAATACCGGGTGATACAGCCTTGCCAGTCCAATGGGAGGCAGTCCGACGTTCTTTCCTTTCAGAGGTTACTCGACCGGTTCTGCCGTTACCTATCGAAAGGGGACGACGGACTGGTTCAAGCTTGAACCGAGTCGGCGGAATCGTCCGACCATTCTGTGGGATTGGTCGCTGTGGGGTTCAGGGATGGTGATTTGACAGGGAACCGAGCCCGAAGAAAATGGCGTTTTTCCAGATTAGTCGGACAAACTCGCCGACTCTTCCCCCCAAAGGACCCCCAAACCGCCGACGAACCTGTGGGAACCAGGGCTTCTTCCGATCTCGAGGCACATCCCGTGCAACCGTGAGGCGTCGGAAGAGGATACAGGGAGCATCCAATGCATGGTACATGAAAAGAAGCAATGGATGGATGGTCGGATGGGGACTCCCCATCCAACTGGTGTCGGGCTTGTACAACTGCAATCACAACCAACAGGTCAAAAACGCCCTGTTGGTAAGCAACGAATCCGCAAGAGGATACACCAAGGCCGCGTTCAAAGTGGAACTGGACTCGAAACCATTCATACTCAAAACCAGCGATTACGTGGATGGGAAGTTCGGAATGGACGGGATGAAGAAAGGGAGCTTTCATCCGCAACATCGACTGCAGAGAGAGATGCCACCCCTGCCAAGAAATCCGTCCGTGTACGTCAAGGAGATAGGAATGCTGATGAAATTCAACTCCTCGGGACTGCCGAAGCTGGAGGGCTTCTGCATCAGCAAGAAATTCACATGGGTACTGCTGGAACATGCGGAAGACTCCTTGCGTGCCTTGTCGACAAAACAACCCAACGAAGCAAACGTCTACAATATGGCAACAAGCGTCGTGTGCCTCTTCAGCAAATACCCACAGCTAGGCCTTGGAGCAGATGCTGGAGGGCAACAATATGCTTTTACCTCAGATTGGCAAATGAAAGTGGTTGATCTGGACATTCTTGTCACCAGGAAAAAGTACGTTGAAAACTTGAAGGATCAGCTGGTTACCAACAGCTGCAACACACCGAATGATTGCAGGAGTCGACTGAAGAAAATCCAATCAGGAAGAGAAGTCCAACGATGCACCACACTGCAGTGTCAGAATTACAGGTGCAGCTACGATGAAGGGGACTTTGCAAAAGATACAACATGTGTACTGGCAGAAGGTGCATTCAAGCCCTTGCTGCGGTTCGGATTCTCCAAGACAATTTTTCAAGCGTGCAGGGGGCCAACAAGTAAACGTCCAACGGCAGAGCAGCTGCTTGACATGCTTTGTGGCAACTCTCCCCAGTGCAGCAAGAACAATTCCATCCGCCAGTGCACGTAAAGTTTCAAAAGCAGACATATTCCTGCACCACCTGACCAATGACTTTGCTAGACACCCCACCTACAGGGAAGCAGATTCCAGCTTGTTTGAAGCGTACATAAGCAACTTAAGATAGATACCATCTTCTTTTGTTACATTATGGGTTCATGACATCATGCTATCTCGAGCTGCTGGATATTGAAGAGCACAGACCCATGTAACAGAACACCAGAGCTGCAAACATCCGTAAAGATGCACTGCCTGAGAATTTCTACAGCAAAAGCGCGTGACAGCTCTGAACTCTATCGTTCGAGAACTGAACACCAATTCATTGCATCCTGATCCCGTGATCTAGGAGCTTTCTGTGCAAGTTGAATGTTTGCAGGAGTCCTCCATGGCGATGTTCACAAATCATCGATATGAAGAGTGCGAAAGAAAAACAGCATCTTGCTTATGTTTGACGTGCAGCCTTTGGATGTATTTGCAATGCCACAGGATCAAATACTCACCCGAAGGTTGTCTAAATCCAGTACTGAGCGTGAGGTGGGTTTCAGCGGAACATCAGATGAGGTGTTGGAGCTCGAGACGGTGCGTGGTCAACATTCTGTCAGCAGAACCTTTACAGTAGCAGTAACGCCCTTCGCTGCCAGCCAAGATAGGGGATGGCCAGCAACAGTAAGATCTTGCAATGCGCAGCGTGTCTTTTCATGGTTCCCATCAAATCTGGAGTCCAAGGAGGAGGATGCACTTTGGAGTAGCATGTTCAAAAGATAGTTTGGAGAACCAGTGCAGCGAGGACTGTTTGTCTATGCATGTTGACACAGCCAAGAGAACAGTTGAAAATATTCTTTTGGAACGCTGCAACCGCCTGAAATTCCTACCTGGCAAGCTTCCATGGCAAGGAAGGGCATGCTCATGTATACGGAAAAATTGAAGCAGAATATAATTGAGCAACCACCAAAGCACTGCCAACGGAATCTTCTCAACGTTCATATGCCAAGGCGATGCCGGCTTTCATCTGTTACGTAACTAGCAATGGCGAGTCAATCTTGTCAGACCAAATTCTGATGCCTGCCTGCTAAATGTAGAAGCTCCGGGTGCGTAAATCAGGTCTGACAAAGACAAACCGACAAAGTCGAAAATTGCAGGTCGGAAGCTTTGGTGCATGGATTCGCCTCGAATTCTTCTACCAGTATGAAGTGACTTGGATTCGGGCAGCAAATGGATGTTGCTTTTGCTCGTCGATCCCCCTGTCCAAGAGAAGTTCTTCATACCATGGATCACACTGTGGAGCATCTTGGGCATATCACTTGCAGCAAAGAAGTAGGTTGACTGGTTCCTCTCCACTGAGAGATTGGAACGATGGTCCAGCTCAATCCTGCGCAAACAATGTTCTAGTTTCCTGAACCCTGTTCTTCTATCGTTCCCATGTGGAAACACCCCCTCTTGAACACTTTTCAAGTAATAGTCTCCCCATCTAACATGCAATGCAATCCTGTGGTTGGCTGCAACGAATGCTGCGGGCAAGAGATCTTCAATGAATGTCTTGACACTGAAAAAGCTGGCGAGAAAGCAATGTTTTGTTTCCCAGAGCCTCAGCACACCCTGAAGATACATGTCTGCAGGGGGTGCTTGCTGACGGAGGTGCCTTCCAAGATTACAAGATGCAAATATCTTTGCTGTGCTACAAGTATTGAGGTAAGTATATTTGTTAGCGGTGGATTTGGCATCCTTCACCAGATCAAGTTGATCACAAGCAAAGCATCTGCGGGCATGGATCCTTACGCTGGTTTCGTTCCTTGGCTTCCACTGGTAGAGGTGTTCCTCGAAATAGTGGCTGATATCGATTCCGTCTGAAGGCATGATGACCAGTTCTTTCTTTAAAATCAAGGCGAGAAAGAATACGTATCGAAGCACCATCAACTTGTTGCCCAGCCCTCCTGTGTTGGTCCGGAAGAAATACACCAACACCCCATCTTTCCGTTCTGCGTTCCACGTGTTACGAAACGACAACCAGGACTGACATTGTCTATAAAAACGGCCCAGCTGTCTTGTTCTTGGACCCAGAGGAAACCGTCGGCTCTCTGCCACAGTTTCAGATCGAGTGTCTTTGTGTTGATGCACAGGGAGGTCGCCCATTTCACGCGCCCCCGAAGCCTTGCTTTCGTTTGTTGGCCACCTTCGCACGAATTCACTTTCCACATGTGTTTCCACTCCGTAGCTGGCTTGGTTTTCTGTCTCATTTCCTCTACACCAAGGAACAGGTAGCTCCAGGGGGCATGGTGTAGGCCAGCCGACGCCACAACCTCGTATACGCACATCCTCGATGTCAAAGTGATGCGTGTTTATCATCTCTTCGACACATCGGAGGACTTGGTCGCAGCATCGTCCTTTTTCCACCAGGATGGTTGGCGAAATAGCTAGCTCTGCATCCAACACTTGAATCACTCCTGGACACTTGGACAGGTGCGCGGCATATCCTTTCATGGAGGAGCTCCTGAGATGGCGTCCAAGCCTTGCCTCAGGTACGGTATCAGCGACCAAATCCGGCTTGACGTTCACATGGAGTGGATGGCCTTCTACGTGATGGGATGGATGGAAATCTCGTGAAAATGGTACAGGGTCATCGAGACCCTGCACCCACCCCCCCACCGCCACTTGAGGGGAGTGTGAGTCCTCGGGGCTCATTTCCGCATTTTGCTTTTTCCCCGTTCTTCCTAGACGCTTGCCCGGGTAATTCGACGAAGAAAATCCCAATCCAAGCTTCCCTGGTCCTGGATCGTTTGCTTTTCGGGTGGACTCGGCGTGGCTGGCCTGGGCGGTTCCCAAAATTGACCCTTTTTTGGGCGTTTTGGGCAGGGAGCTGCCCATGCGCTCCATGGCACCGGCGGCATCGTTTTTCGATCCGATTTTTCTCATGCGCGTGTACCGTCTTGCCATCTTTCCTTTCCCTGGGTTTGGCGTTCCGGTTCCACGTGGGTGCTCGGCTGTCCTTGGGGAGGTACCGAGAAGAGGTGCCGTTTGGGGTCCCCAACACCTGCTGGTGGATATTCGCCTCTAGACATTTCATGAGGCATAATTTGGCCGTTTTGAGAGCACTTTTCGAAAGAAAACGCCGAGGCCTAGCCAACGAGGTATCGTTCGTTGGATTTCAACCCATATTCCAAGAGATACGCGCGTCGAAAGGAAGGAGCACCCGCCAGGGGAAACGAGGCAGGATCCAGCCCCGAAAGACCCTGGGACGTGCACGGGCCTCCCTGCTCTTGCACGGGCCGAACCAGGTCGGGGTCCATCGATCCAAACCCCTCAAAACGGAGTGCTCTAAAACGTTGATTGGAGCAGCAACGTCCGGAGAAGTCCTCCTGAGGCTCCACGGATCCCACAGCGACACCCCCTCTCTCCCTATGAAGAAAAAGTGCCGGTGGGGTGGACCCTGGTGGGCCTCGTTCATAGGAGGACCCTGCCTTATGCAACAATTGTCACAAGGTAAATGGTGTCCCCAATAAGGTCCACACAATATTTTCGTGTCTTTGTTCACGGAAATGTAGACACACTGGTCCACGGCCTATGACACATACTTCGGAATAGATAAGATCGTACAAGAAGTATGGCGAGCGTAGGTAACACCTTATGAATCATCTGTAAAGGCTTCCTCGTCGTCATTCTGGCGTTTCCCAACCAAAGCCAAAATTCTATATTACATACAGACCAGGAATTTAAAGTTGTCATCTCTATGGAAGGGCATATCACACGAGACTTGCGTGATTGCTCAACTCGCATTCCGATCCCATCTACCATGCACACTTTATGTGTTCTCTAAACAAAACACTCTACCTTCCATGAAATGGAGGGGGGGCTTGCACATGCTTTAAGTATATGCGGTGTAAAGTAAACAATGAAAAGGTCAGAGTTCCAAGTCAGCTGGACCAAGCAAAGGGGCGTCATCCTGCGGTTCAGTTCGAGTTCATATACTCATACGATGGAGGGCCGGCCAGGACATCTTTCCTTTGGACCACGGGTCGACTCCAGGGGGCTAATCAGCAACAACCACGATTTGGCAGCAAACTGAACACCCCTTCTCTACTTTTTCAAATGTCGCCAGCGGATGGAGAGAGCCAAGAAAAGTCTAGGAGATTCACTCCACTTATCCTCAGGGAATGCTTGGAGGCCAGGACACACCTGCCGAGTGCAGTCTAGCAACTTTTGGAGCTGTAGAAAGCCTTGCCTACGTGGGCGTAGTCAAACTATCCTTTGACAAGAACTCAACACTCCATGTCATGGTCACCCTGACGACACTTTCAAATCATGGACAGACATGACTAGCACAAGCATACAACCTACCAACTATTCCAGTATCAATCCCCTCAACATGTGATCTATTCGAACATGAACACAGCTCAACAGACCAGATAAAAAAAGCTGTAAGACAAACTAGGGCAACGCTGCTACCTGTGAGAGGTGCAAGAGAATTCAAGGTTTCACTCGCCCTGCGGTGAATAACCTGTTTGAACTTTGACCTACCACTAATGACTGCAAGTAAACCGCACAGCTAAGTATGACCAGAAACTCTCGATCCGTCACTTAAAACAGATTGAGATATAGAGGGTACGACCATTGTAGAATCGGTAAGAAATGTGATTTCCACCTGTGTGGCAGTGTTTTCATCGATAATCTCTTCAGATTCTGAGCTTGAGACAGGAAGTGCGACCAGTACTATCGTATTTCTCTATAGATGTATCCCGGCAATTACAGTCTGCATAGATGCACAGCTTGAAACCCGTCCTAATTTTCAATGATGTCAAAGCTTTTTGGAACCTGCAGGATCATGTGCAAACTGGATGTGCAGCATATTGTTGTACTATGGAATTGCTCCATAGAGCCATATTCTCCTGCCCCCCAGGATATTCTGCAACTAACTGTGGCGCCTTGGATGTTTCCAATTTGAGCAATGGAACGGGGCAGAAAAAATGTTCGATCGCTACCTATGCTTCACTTCAATAGTGCCCCATCAAAATGCAATATGGGCTCGTCAAAAATTACGTGGTCATAACTTCTCAGTCACCTTGTAAAAAATTCTTGCGTGGATTGCCTGTCCAGACAACATTATTCATCAAACAGGGTGTTTCCTCTGCGTATAGTTGAAGACAGCCTGAGCATATTCATGACGGCTATCTGAGTACCCCCCCGCAAAGTGCATTACCCAAACATTCTTCTTGTAGATGGCTTCTGCTTCTTCCTCTGGACTATCACCAAACGAAGAAAATATTTGGAACTTCTTTCCATAGGGAAACAGTTGGTATAGCTTCTTCGGGTGCACTTGAATCCACCTATCTATGCTGCCTTGCTCAAATGGCCAGTTACGAGGGTTGATACGGTGGTCACTAGATTCGCGTATAGTATATTTTAGCATTTCTAGAGACCATGTTCCTCTTCGTACGATCATCAATCCAGAGTTGATCTTCGTTGCAGCCCAGGACAAATCTCGGGATATCCACAGCTCAGTTTGGGGAGGTGCCGCCATAACAAAATCTTCAACCCTGCGGTCAGGACGTATGAGTACGGAGTCTCCATCAGAGAAGACTACAAATTCGTATCCAAGACTGAGAAGGTCGTACAAAACAGCAGCTTTGTGCCAATGTGGGGTGGGAAATTGGATTTCTGCTTTCTTTATGTTGATGCCATACCAGTCGTAGTTGTATTTTTTCGCATAGGCGGCCCACCTGGCTGTGAAAGGGATGTAAAAGTAGTCATCGGTAAAAGTAGAAGTAATTGCCACCGTACTGTTTTTCTGGGCGTTTCTGATTTCAGGGTACCAAGTACCATTATGCATCCGTGTCCGAACCGTATGTGATATTGCTGTTCTCCGAAGCCTCCAATCAATGAGCAGTGCAAGGGCAGCTGCGATGAGCAAGACAATAAGCATGCATGTAGTGCTTAGAGTTTTCTTCATATCGACTGTGGAGTCTTCAGATCTTAAAGCGTGCAAGTACTGGCTTGGAGCCTTGGTTCAGCTCTTCACCATGTAGACCCTGGAGAACCAGGGTCGACTCGTGAACCGTCCTGCAACGTCTACTGCCAAACGGCGTGCCCAACCTCACACACGCACTTCAACCCGATGTACGCGAGGTTGTGTCGAATGCAGTGTAGACTCTATTCGACGGACACCAGATCGTGCACTCAGGAAGAGCAGTAGTATCCGCCTGTAGATCCAGTGAGAGACGACTCTCTTGAAAAGCGACTGTGACGACCCTCGACACCCAGAAGATTCAAAAAGGGACGGACACAACCAGTGGTTTCCAGCTCCTACCGGGGCGGAGTAGGATGAAGCTGAGTATGGTCTTTGTCATTCCCGGACGTAGGACCAGGGCGAACCTTGGGTGGACTGACCCGCATCAGAAGAGTTGACCTTGTGGTGTTGCTCGAATAAGTTCCACTAAAATAATGCAATGAAAGCTCTCTCAAGCTTACGTGCGCTTTCGGCTATTGGGCGACGATAAGTGCAAGGGTACTAGCATATGCTTGAACACAATGCACTAACGAAAGAAATTACGGGCACACAAATGAAGTGCATAGAGAAATTAGAATAGTTGAAACACCTTGCTCGATTATAACCTCTTCTTTTTCTTCTTCCTCTTCTTGAAGGGCCTCGTCAAGGAGTTTGAGTCAAGCTTGCATGCCGCTTGGCAAACCCTCCGCTTCCTTGCCTATCACGAACACCAAACGGTACCTCCTATGGATCTATGTTTCCATCCCTTAGAGATTCTGAGCGATCCTACTCTTGGCCTTTTCTCAGAAGGGCACCGTAAACGATGGTAGCGCGGAAGACACTGAACCATCTCATCGGGGTTGGACTGATGAAGGCATCAAAGTAGTAAACCGCAAACTTAATCTTGGCAGGATTCAATTCCAAAGCATGAAAACGTTGAGGAATAGCAAATTGTAACAGGTTGCGCATTTGGGGCACAAGCCTCTTGACAAATTTTTCATCGAAATGTACTTGATCCAACGATAAAGAGCATTTCTAGAATGCTCAAGTGACGAGTTTTGCGAGTATTAGCTATATGGAGCAAAGGCGAAGCTTGTTGAGATTGGCAAAGGTGATGTGAAAAGGATTGTTATTTGAATCAAGTGAAACATAATCATTGCAATCAGACAAGCGTACATGGTACATTGACAATGAGAATAGAGGTTGACACCATGTTCTATAGTACAAAATCGATATTGATTTCTATAATTTTGCCTTGGTCGATGAATTGGCTATCAAATGCATCTTTGGAATACAACGTGCTTGTACCTCGTCCATCATGGTGACACATAAAGAAAGTCATTTCGAGTCTTGGTACACGGCAGAGGCAAATGCTTTTTTGTTGATATCCCTCGGAGCATGCATATAGATGTATTTAGGACGTGATGTGTGTACATAGCATAGGTTCCATGCTTGATGAGGAATTCGACATGCACATCTAACATTAATGAAGACCTTTTCACTCTGCCTACATGTACATTTATTCCATGCCTAACCAATCCTATGTGAAACGATTTTTGGGTTCGTATCTCAACTCGAGGGACCTTTCCTTGATGAAGAAAGTAGGGTAGCCTGTACTTGGAAGATCGCAAAAATGTCTCTTGTTCGAGCGAAACGAAGGTGTCACAAAGCTAAAAGAAATAATCGAAGCATCGAAAGGCACCCTTCTCGATTTTGCAAGCAAAAACATTGCGTTTAGCAAGTACTAGTGAAGAATATGGAGTTGGCCCCTGAACTAGGGATGAAAGCTTCCGTCATGACCATGAATTGGGCTTGCAAGTAGATCCAAACTCTCTATCTTAAAGCCAAGGAGATTACCATGGTTGATGAATATGACACGAGTGCTAATTTTACTAGACTAAGCTATCCCAAACTCAACGGACAAACGAGCGATGTTGCGGTGGAATATCGTGGCTTTTGAGAAGTCTAGCTTTCTCATAGGATGGAGAAATTGAGGCACAATCTCCACTGTATCGCCAAGAACGTCGAGTCCCCATATGCATGCACAAATGTACGCTTCTGAACGTTGAAGATGAAAGTGTGGAAGTTCTCTTCATGGTCAGGCTTTGTACACTATCGATAGAAGAGCGGATTGCGTAGACCCGAGATAGAATTGCGTTCGATACCACTCATGTATCCCATTCGAGTGGCTGTTGTTTCGCTTCGTGAGTTGGAAGGTCCGTAAGTCTCGTCCAACGTCTTGCACTTCGAAGTGTCCGTCTTGAAGGCATCGAACATGGGTAGCTGACCTCCCTTGGGGGATGGAGAGGTGGGGATGCTCCAGGACAGCACGAGTGTTCGATGCAACACAAGGCCTCGGTTCTTCCACAAGGGGAAAGCTGTCCGCGCTTTGGAGCTTCGGACAAAGACGAGGCCTCGGCTCGCAAAGACAAAGCGCGCTTTCGGCCAACGGCAGAAGCAGGGTTCCGACACGTGCAAGAGTTCCAGTGGTGGAGGTGGACGTTCGGAAGCACCGTTCGCGTCTGGCAGACTGATACGAAGGAGGAAGAAACGCACAAGCAGGGCAGTGCAGGTCCCGCATCCTGGGCCGGTACCTAGACGCGGGAAAAAAGGAGCACGTTATCAAGATGGTCTGCCTGAAGCTGAATAGCAGCATGTGCATCGCTTCGTAGCAGTGATGAGGGACCGCTGATCCGAAGAGATCATTCAAGAAAGTGAGAAACAACACAAGTGTCACGCCTTTGATGCTGGATATACTGGAGAAGAATTGCTGCTTCAAAAGCGAGAAGCAGAAAAGTCTCTGATCACGGCTTGCTTCATCCATCATTCTACACGAGTAGTAATATTGTTGCACCTGGGTACTCATGACAAGCACAGATTGGACGAAGTCATACTGCAATAGAATTTGTTTGTTGGTTGCATTTTCCTTTGCTCTGGTATTGACGTTGCAACTGTTGGGCTATTCAGACAACGGCCCAGACATCATCACGAGAATCCCCAGCGGTCTTGGGATCCAGAAAGCGCATGCAAAGATACGAGCAAGGGGCAATGCCCACAGTCATGCCCATCCCAATGGCAGCATCAGATCGGATGCTTATGATGATGCGGCGAGGTTGACGAATTGCACATTACAGAGTTTTTCTGTGTCTGCAAGCACTCGTCTACCTGCAATGTTTCGATGGGCTTGGAAGCCCAACTCTATTTGTTACGGGAACCTGGACAGTGGTATGGTTGTATTGCTTGTCATGAGCAATGCCTCACTTGAGATATTGGTGGCAGCAAGAATCAACCGACTAATGTATGCCTCAACGCACGGCTATAAGTTTTGTTCAGTTTCAAGCGACGTTGACCCTTCCCGGCCAGGCGCCTGGCACAAGGTAGTCGCACTCCTCACCACACTACCGTTGAGTACATGGGTCTTCATCATGGATGCAGATTCCCTAATATTGGACCCGAGTGTCTCCCTGGAAAGCATTATCTCTCGGTATGGCTCTGATCAAGACATCATCTTCACCAACGACTTTGACCTACCACGTGATGTAGAGAAGTTTGATCAAGCAACTGTGTCTATCAATACAGGTGCTATGCTTGTACGAAACAGTGCTTGGTCTGTAACCTTTTGGGAAAAGATCTACAAAGACTTTCCTGAAGCTGTTCAACACCCTTGGTGGGAGCAGCAGGCAGCCCTGCTCTACAGAAAGCGAAATGTGGACGATTTTCTGAAGCACTGCGTTATTATTCCATACAAGGTTATGAATTCTTTTTACCCAAAGTATAAAGATGGAGACTTCATTGTTCACTTTGCTGGGCCAGTTTTCCGCAATAAACCAACCAAATATAAAGTCATCCTACAAGCATTTTACAATGATGGAAATCTTTGTGACCAGAGATTGATGATTAAAGATTGGAAGACGTTGGTGGAGAAGTGCATGAAGATGAACTGTTAGCATTGACTTGAATGAACAGGATGCAAAGTGGTCAGTGCACTCCGTTGTACGTTTGCAGACAGGAAGCTCTGTGAATAAGTGCGACTTGCTTGATTTTCAGTCCAGCCACTTACTTTCCACACTTAGTCATACTCTGGAAAAGCAACGATGATAAGGAAAGCATTTGCTCCATCGATTCACTTGGACATACAAAATGGAAGGCGGATTCCAAGCAATGCATGATGGAGTGTTTATCATACATAGGGGGAACATTGACCTCGCTACAGCTTTCGCAAGGAAACAATTTTTGCACGTGTTATAAAGCATTTTCAAGACAAATAGAGCCAGTTATATACTCCCATCTTCTGACTCTTCATCCCCAAGTCAACACACGTAGGTTGAAGAAGTTGCACGCACTTGTTTGTCGAGTGGAGAAGTCGCATCATAGTGAATGATTGTACGCTAAGTGCAATAGCTAAGCAACTTGGGGGAAATTATTGTGCCCTTTTTCCGATGCAAACCACTACAACCGAAATTCGAAACATTATGCCTTACCAGGGCTACTCGTACCAAGTACAAAAACTCCAAGACCGTTTGTCCTACTTTAGTAATACTTCTTTCATCGCAGATCCATTGCATAAGAGGATGGATGAGATTGATCAGCTGCACTGCAAGCACGTCCCTTGCGTGGATAGCGGCGGTATGAAGTACCCTAGTACAAAAGCCTTGCAATCCTAAATGCTCAAGGTCTTTGACATTCCGTTCCACAAACTTATAGCTTCACTTCTAAAAGTATGTGAGAATAATAGTGGCTTTTGCAGCTATGCACCATGGTCCGTCTCGACATGAATGAAACTTCTGCGGTTGGAACAAAGAAACATCTCATTTTGCATTCCTTCAAGGATGTTAGTTCAATTGACGAAGCTAGTACGATCATTTGCTTTTGCTAGACGAGTGTCAAGCTCATGTAATTGTCCGTTGAAAGCATATCCAATCAACGTTATGTGGTCTGCCTCCCTAATTCATGCTATTGTGTTTAGTATGAATTGCCGCTTCCGCTTATGGCGTCCTTATTCTTGCTTTACGAAGGATAGCAATACTTCGTACACATATCTAAAGCATGCACTCCCGTTAGAAGGCATGTGGCGTGGTAAGGTTTCATATTACCATTTCCTACATGGGATATGATTATTTCGCTCCACTGCAAGATAAAAGGTCGACATTGTCACAGTAAATGTACTAATGATACTGCGACAAGCACCATACGCGCTTTGGTGGCAATGGATTTCCTTTGTGTACTATCAAGGGAAGATACCTACGCGAATGCTTGAGATAAAAGTGAACGTAAACTAGCACTTGCTATCTTTTTCCTTCGTTCAAGGTAAGCTTGCAAACGCAAGAACTGCAATCGCTTCAACGTGAGAGAAGATTTCGTTCGGCAAGGGTACAACAAGTCTACTTAAGATTGCAAACCGATTGAATGCAAAAACCAACATTGGAGATTCTCCTTCTTGCAAACGATTTATGTTTTGGTCCATCTCCAAAACCTTTGAGACACGATCATTGGCAATTGCTTCGGTCCTAATCTTCATAGAAATAACATATTGTTAGGAAGTAAAACGTTCACCACCAATAGTGCAAGCTTAGCTTTTAGCCTTACAATTTTTTCCAAACACGTTCAAAACTTGGATATACTAGCTAAGTAGCATTATTTGGACTTATCTTGTAAGCCCCATGGATCTCGAAATTGTTGTGATTTAGATTTCTAGTAGAAGTTGTATTCCTCCTTCAAAATTGCTCTTCTTAACGAAAACTCATCTTTCGGAATGCAAGCTCCTTACCCTTCAATCAAAAGGACCCTGACAAAATCCATGTAACATCTATTTAGATGACACAAAGATTGCGAGTAGATTCGAAGGCACGTCCTTTCGTTCGTAACTTCACAGTTCCACGGAAGAATAGTGATCCCCATCTTTAACATGGAAGATCCACCTTCACTTGGCCACATTCCGAAAACATTATTCTCCATTCGATTGAAGCTTAGAGCGAGGCTGGGCTTAGGAAGGGGGGCGAGACGTGATTGACATGAGAAAGAAACAAAGACTTTAGGAGAATCGTTGAATAGGCAAAGTTTCTATCTTGCTCAATGCTTATTGTCGTTTTTCAATCAAGCATGCTAACGGAATTCATTGCCAACAACACTCCTTTAATTTTCATACTTATGGGCCCGATGAACTAAGTTCCTCTTGAGATTTGTGCGCAAGTATTCATTGACATTTTGAAAATAAAAAGTGTGGTTGCGTGAAAGTGATTTGGTATTGCGCAATCCGGAAGGAGATTGAAGCGTAAACAGTTGGAATTCACAACCTACTTTGTATGCATGCAAAATCGAATGCACTAGATCAAGCGATTCTCTTGGTACTTAAACCTTCCACACCACAATTCAATGCGAAGATAAACTGGCCACTCCATCGAATTATCTTCTTCGAAAGTGAGGGAAGGCAATCCTCCGTCCGCTATGTAGACTCTCGAGAAGCAACAAGTTGTGGACGGAACGCCTTGCACGCGACGATGCCCCAAATGACTTTTGCCTTGTGAAAGCCCTACATGTTTGCGTAACCAGACTATGTCGAGTTCGAGTACGGCAAGGGCTCAACCGAGTTGGCAGGGACGGAGGTTAAGGAATAATCAACTCTGGCAAGATGTTGTACATTCGCCTCATTTTTCTTTGCTCAATCAAGGTGTGTGCTACGGGTTAAAGGGTAAATATGGGATGTTGTCTTACGCGAAGGAGAGAGCGTGGTCCATCGTCTCAATCTTGCTCCCTTTGATCTCCAATCATCGTTCCTTTGCGATAGGCATTTCATCCTCAAGCTCTTGATTGCCAAGTTTCGAGCACTTCTTCCTTGTGGACGGTGCTCTGTGGTTGTGATAGACGAGTGGGTTGTTCCCTGGCCGTGTTTCCCCTTCCACCCGACTCGACCAGGGGAGTTGGTAGGCCTTGGAGCGATTCGAAAGCCTTCCACGTCGTCCACCACCGAACACACGTTGAGGGAGGTCGAACATGCAAGCACCAAGCAAGGTGCTTGTGGTGGGCGGCGGAGGGGCGGTGGGTCGCCACGTGGCACGATCCTGGACCTCCATCAATGGGGGCGAGCCATCTGGCACCCACGTGCGCGTCGTGGGGAGGGATCCAGGTGGATTGGATTGGGAGGGCGCAGAGAAGGTGGTCGTCGACTTGGAACAGAAGGATGCCAAGGAAAAGCTCAGAAAGGCTGCAGAAGGTGCAGATGTGGTGGTGCATCTCGCTGGACCTTTCTTACCCGATCACCTCAGCCAATCTAGGGACAAAGATCAATCACGAGCACGCAATTGTGACGAGGCCACCGGAGCAGGAAAAGGGTTCTGTGGCAGGATGAAGGTTTTGGAAGCAGCACTAGAAGCAGGAGCTCACTACGTAGATGCCTGCCCACACCAATTTTGGTACAGAGCCATCAAGGAGCATTTCCATTCCCAAGCAGAAACAGCAGGCAGAGGGGTCATCGTCGGTGCATCGATTTCACCGGGTTTGGAAGGCCTCTTGTGCAAGCTCGCGAGTACCAAAGGTGCTCAATCCACAAAGGTGGCTACATCAATGCCTGGCAACGGAGGCCTTGGAACCGCGTTCTTGGCAGACTGCATTGTTATGAATGCACTGAATGAGCTACACCCTGATGTCGGTGGCGATCCTCAGACGCAAGTCATGGTAGACTTTGGAGATGGTCTTGGTAAGGTATCTGTGCGGCGTATATCCGACAGCACTTATCGAGGAGGGAAATTTGCTCCTCTTGAAGTCTTCATCAAGCAGGCGGCATCGCAGCTAATGTCGGAACAAAACTTTGATTCCTGTGCCAGAAAAGCAGCTGCAGGGAAAGTGCTGGCAAGTGCGGCAGATGTACTTTCAGGCAAAGGCTGTGCCATTCGTGTTGATTCAATGATCCAGCAGGGCACGTCAGGTACCGCAACGAAGAAAAGCGTCTCAAGGATCTACCACAGGAGGGCATCTCGCCTTGCAGCTGATGTATTGGTTGCGTACGCTACTTTGCTCGCCAGCCAGAAGGTAGCCCCTGGTGTATGGCATGGCTCTGAATCTGTGGCAGATGAGCATGTTGAGGAAGTGCTTCGTTTGGCTACGAAAAGCACCAAGGCGTGTGACCTCCTCGTGAGCCCGTGGAGGATAGCCTCAACCCCCAGAGAATTGGGACTTGGCATCTATATAGAATAACCCGTATCACTGCACAAATGGATCTTGACAATGTTCAGCGTGTGGCATGTAGCAGTAAAACCTATTGCAGCGCAGCCCAGTTGCTGGATATTCGAGTTCGAGGCATGGACACGGTTTAGTCAATTTTAGGCAACATATCGCTGCGCACTCAAGGGCCTTGAAAATAAGTCCAGCGTACTTGCTCTACACGTGGCTTCATGTGCAAAGTCAAAGACAGATGATAGCTGGGACTACTGGTGCTACCTTCTCGTTCTTTTATTAAGGGTGGTCAAAATGACATGCGGTTTGAACGAGTGCGTTTGGTGCGCCGGACAGAGTTTCCCGAACCTTCTTTTCTTCGATGGGCTTCTGCTTTACCATCTGTGACACCGGGGGCTTGCGGCTTGAGTGCACGGATTTCTTGCCAGATGTGTTTGATTTCCTCCTTCATTTTCTGGCTGCTTGATGGTGGGGCTACTTCCTTTGGCTTTCCAACTCTCTTAGGTCCGGGCATGGTTCTGCTGTTGGAGCCATCTTGCAAGGCTCTGCCCTGTTCTTTTTCACCCGCCCTTGCTTTTTTTTGCGGAGTCTGGTAGTTTTCTTTCTCATCTTCATCTATGCAGTCCATTGCCTCTATCCCTTCCATGCAGCTTCGTAATCCTGGTTCACAGGGCGAAAGACAAGGAAGCATCTTTTCATCTGCCTTCTCAGTGCTGTTTGACTCCCCAAGGGCATGCCATCGATCACCTTCCCTTCTGTCCAGCGGAACAGCATGATGGAAATGCACCTGCTTTGACACTTGCCTAGAAATGCTCTGCAAGCGGTCTGAACTCACACCAGATTCCAAGACAATGTCCCACAAGTTCGAAATCATTTGCGTCTGGTCTGATATGATTTCTTCTTTCTGTGACAGCTGGTATTTGAGCTTCCCCTTTTCCATGCACTGAGTCCAGTAACCTGAGAAAAGTTGCAAAAGACTTTGGCTCTTTTTGGTGGGCAAGATTTCATGGTAGCGAATATTCAACTGGTTGGTCTTCTCTGCAAGGAGATCCAGCTCCACCTTGAGATTGTCCCGTTCTTTGGTTTTCTGTTCCAAAGCACCTTCCAGCTCACAAATGCGGGTATCCGTGATTCCCAGAGCGGCCTCTCTGGCATCGTGCCTCACATTTTGCAATGCATGCAACTCGATCTGGTCTTCAGCAATGGAACTGTCTATCGCTTGAAGCTTATTCTGTAATTCAAGCTGCTGCTGAACACTATCCTGAAGGCAAGATACCAGTTCGTCTAGAGCCCCTATGGCCTCTTCTGATAACTGACTTCCACTGTGTTTCTGGACAGCATTCTCTGCATCTGAAAGCTTCTGCTGGAGGTGTGCCACCTGCTGCTGCAAAGAGTCAATCATTTTTTTGTATTCTGTGATATGGCTGTCCACAGTTCCAATGTTTGTAGACACATGAGTCTTGATCTCCTTTGCACGGTCTGCATACTTCAGAGTATTAATTGTGTGGCTGTACTGCTCATTACAGCAGGCCACATTTGCGATCATTGCTGTCCTTGAATTACCAGACAGACCATCTTTCAACAATCTTGTCAGTTTGCTATTTCTATAAGGAACATACGATGTCTGTTTCAGGCCTACCTTCCCTAGTGCATTTATGCAATTGGCTAGGGCAAGGAGAGATTTGTTGATGTTGGCCCCTTCTCGCAGTTTTTTTCCTGTGTTGTTTGTCTCTTTGGCTCGTTCACTGCCGGCCAAGTCCACCAGGCAAAGCTTTCCCTGCAGCACTTCGGACTTGTACTGATTTTTCTGTCGTTTTTCCACGCCTATTTCAAGGACTGCATGGGACCTAGAACTTGTCTTATTGGCATCGGTAGATTCCGTTTTCCTTCTCCCATTTCCTTGGTTCAGGAGGGTCATGATTGCTTCTGGTGTGGCCACTTCAATTTTCTTCAGCCCAGCAACCACAGCGCCCAGCTCAGGGTCCTCCCTCAAGTCCAACGCTCCTGAATTGGGGACGAGGAGGTCGTAAATCACTTCGTTGTAGACTTCCAAGTAGGAGCATACCACTTTAAACTCGTACCCTGGAGAGCTCGATTCCTTGGTAATGTCGAAGATTGTTTCGAGGGACCTGACCATCAATCCTGGATCTTGAGGCGATCCCACCATTGTGTAGGTCTTACCACTGCCTGTAGCACCGTATGCAAAAACTGTCACATTCATACCTTCGACGACATTGTGTACAAGGTTCTTGACTGTTCCATCGTAAACGTCCCGATTGGTACACGCTACTCCAAAAGCCTTGTCAAAGGTGAATTGTTTCTCTTTCGTGCGATTCTGCTTCACGTCCAAGTAGTCCTTGTGTCCTTCGTCTGGATCTCTCACGATGACCACCTTTTGTTCCACTACGTCGAGGATGTCCGACGTTTGTGGTTTGCATCTCTCCTTGGGACTTAAACCGCGACAACGCACGGCGACCTGTTGGAAGGCACGCAACGGAGTCAGCTTTCGCCGCGTCATCGAGTCGAAGAAGCTCCCTCATCGCGTTGATAATTTCCACACGTACCGTGAGCGTGCATCCGGGAACGTCTTCGATGCTTTCAGGTGCCTTTCGCGACGAAGCGCGCGTGCGCATTGTGTGTTTTGGACGCGCAGATTGACTTTCGAATTCGAATGCTTTCGAGTGGGTGCAGGGTTCAACGGATACTGTTCCTCGACGGGCTCGGGTCGGGGCAACGCGTAAGGTCGACGAATCGTCGAGGAAAATCGGTCGACACAGACAGGAGCCAAGGAGGATTGTGGCATTCCTCGACGCGTCATGGTGGAACCGAAGCAGGTAGTGCACAAATTTGTCGATGAAGTTATGCTCATAATGGATTGTATCCTCGTTCAAAGCCCTTCCACCCGAAACGATACGGGAACGGTCATGTACTGGTTTTTACCACAAACGGTTGGATTTCTTCATTCCGTGGGAACGATGACGTAGAGCTAGCAACGAACTCACGATGCTTCGGCTTCCCATGTGACACAAAAATTTCAGAACGAGCACGGCTAGTAGAATGCTAGACTCAACTCCTCGACCCAATGTCACATCCCAGAAGATGGTACAGATATGAAGCTTCAATATTGTAGCGACCTAGGTATCGCTATCTTGCCTTGGTCGCCCTCAAGATCAAGATTCGAAGTTCGGGGCATGATACTCCGAAAGAAAAAAAGGGACACAACTTCTTAGTCGTGGGTGATGGGGTGAACGAGAAACTATTCCTTTCCGCGATTAGAGGGCTAGGGTAGAAAGTATTAGTAAGAAGATTTAAGCGATGATTGATAGCTGTTTCGGATCAAGAGGATGAAAGTGAGCTTTGAGGATCGATGGCATGGAGGAAACGATCTCCTTGGTGACTGAACGTCAAATTTCGACAAGCTCAGGTTAGGAGGTGATGTTGTTGCCTGAATCTCGAATCGATTGGACGAATGTTATGTACTGTTAGTGTTTCCATAAACAAGGATTGGATTCGCAAGAGTGGTCACCCAGCATCATGTAGCAAGGATATGCATCTAATACGTGGAAATTACTTGTATTAGTATGGCTAAGGTTCATAGAATTTCCCACATATTGTTCTATTTGCCCCTACCACAATTTCAATCCTTACTTTTGATGCTCTCTTGCACTCCTTCACCGCTACGTTGGCTTTCACAACATGTCTACCTCACGTGAGTAGAGTACTTGCTAGTAGCAAGCCGATTTTCTGATGGTGAAGGGCCGTCTCCCACACATATCGATAATTATGCTGATGTCCATGTTTGTTTCCTTGCACGCAAAGAAGAGTATTATTTGGAGACTGTTAGGAGTGAGCCTCCTAGTTCTTGAGGTCCACCGGTGTGGAGGAAGTTGCCTTGGAGGACGCGGAGGCACTTGGGAGGCGGCTCTTCTTCCAAGGTGAAGATCAACTTAATATCAAAGTGTGTGGGGGAGGAGTTAAGTACTCCTCCCCATCGAGGGATAACCATCCATTGCAGGGGGTCAATGGGTGAGGAACCAAGAGAGGACCTTGGTTCCTAACACAGACATTCATGCCCAAGGTTCCACCTAGGGCCAGACCGCACTAAATGCACACATTGGATCATGTTACTCTAGAGCCAAGGGCTTTATGTGTCACTGTACGTCATACATATTTACTTGAAATGCCGGTTCGAGTTGCCAATGATTTACGAATCAAGCACTAGAATCATGCCAAGACGCCTCCAAACACGAGGCGCATAATCAATTTTGGTACTTTGAATAGGACAAAGTACGTACACCTCTCCCATACCCGTTGAGAGTGTGACGCGCTTGCAAGGTAAGTGCGTTGTTTTGAAAGCGGGACATTTTTTGAAAGGTTCCTTTGGCCACGCCATAGGCGCTTGAGATTGGCATTTACACTTTTTAAGGATGTCATCACTAGTATTATATAGATCGTGTACTTGCATTGGATTTGGATATTCACACTTTTGCCAACGATAGTGCTATGTACTCCTCCATCCTTTTGGGTATACTTTGTGATGAATGAACACCAAACGCAGTTGATTTCCACACGATGGCACGAAAACCAATATGTGAAGGTAGAGGAGCGGGAAAGTCGTGTTGACCTTTAGTCCTTACGGAAGAAGCACTTGCAAAACCACATGTACATAAGGTAGTACCTTTTCACTCAGCTAATTACGAGAAAGAATTGCATTCGTAAGACATTGCCCAAATTTGGACACATAGAGAGTTGGAGGTGGCATACTGGAAGACTTCTCCTGGACATAAGTATTGCTGAATCTATTTCGGCTATCAGATCATACCCTATACTCTTGTTAACGTTGATTCTTGGAATTTGCATAAGCATGCGCTCAATATTTCAAAAGGTGAAGAATATACCCAATTTTAAAATGGCTAAAGCATAAAGGTTGTTGTTGGACCAAGCAGGGTCTTGATTGTATAGCCACGTTCACTCGTTTCCAGATCCATGCGTCAATCAAGCACGCCCCCCCTGTCAGAAAACACGGTGCTCTCCCACCCAGAAGTATCTGCAAGAAAGTTTGGAGTAGACATTCGAGAATGCTAAGTTTACAAACATGACCAGAGACTCGTGGAGAGCCTGGGAATACTGTGGATGCAAGCACTCCAAGTGCAAAGAAGCAAAGAATAGAGAATGTACAATCGTATCTGCCGTTCAAGTGTGCCACGCACTTTCCTTTCACGGGCAGCGCTCAGTTGCAGCAGTTTTTGTTCAGGCCCAGATCTCCTGCGGTGGTGATCTACAGCATACACCATCGTTTCCAGGTCAGCAAACGTTTCTCCTTCGGTAGGTGTCCGCACGTTTCCGATTCGGCTTCGCACCTTCGGACCTCCTTCGAGCGGCTTGGCGACGCTTGGTCGCGTGACTGGCAGTTCCGTCATGCGTTCTCTGCGGTCTGCTTCCAGCTGTTCTCTCAAGCGTTGCTGTTCCTTGGACGTTCCCGTACGTTGGGTTCCCACCTTGCGCCTTTGTTCTCGCACCAGCTTCTCCCGTGCCTCTTCCACTTGTCTGAACTGCACCATGGTGGCACTGACGTTCGCAGGCAGCACCATGGCGTCTCCTTCGTGCTTCCATCCCAACTCTTCCAAGACTTCGATGGCGCCTTCGACGTCCACGATCCTCTCGCGTATCTTGTCGTTGGACAGCCTTACGCGGCGATACTTCTCCTCCTGCGACTCGTCCGTTTCGATCAGCCTCCTTCACGTCCGAAGAGGACGTCAAAGATGCGCGTGCTCGACGTAGAGGAAGACGCGTCACGCACCTTCGGAAACATCGCGGCGTTTTTGGCCAGCGATCCGAGGGTGGCGAGCGCTTCCTCGCTCCTCACTCGCCTCAACGCGGCCTGCAGGGCCGTGGGCGCCTCTGCCATCTTGGCAGCACGCATCATCCCGCTCCCGGACGCCATGGAAGCTCCCTCGTGCGCGTGTCTTAGTCGATGCTTCACGTGCGAAATGGACGTGTTTCGCCATCGCTCCCCTCGGGTCGACGCCTCCCTCAATCGTTGTGAGATTCACAACCCATGAGACGGAGTTGGGTCCAGGCTTGGCACAGTTCAGGGGGGAGGGATGCCTGCAGATGGAGGGTCTGATGCGTCACCGGATGGGAAAAGGTCATGGACCAAGCATGCAAGGCCAATCGATCCAAACCGCACACTTGACGGACGTAACGGTTGTGCTCCGACCTGCCGTGCTGAGAGTCCCCGATCACCGGATGGGAGATGCGACCCATGTGCCGGCGGATCTGGTGCATACGACCATACTCGATCTCCAACTCCACCAAGGAATACCGAGTCTCGTACAAGGGAGAATCGGGACGCTCGATGGTAGCCAGGCGCTTGTAGCGGGTCAAGGCTGGGACCTCCTCTGCATCCTCCAACGGACGCTTCACCGACTTGCGCTTCGTCCGACGCCTCGCTCGTTTGGTGACCCTGGTCATGGGCGAGTCTACCACGCCTTGTTCTGGGACGAGGCCGCGGACCATGGCCAGGTATACCTTGGATGCCTCGTCCTTCTCCAAAGCTGCCTTGGCCAACTGTGTCATCTCTGGATCCATGCTGAGCAACATGATCCCACTGGTACCGCGATCCAAACGATTCACCGGTGCAATGGAAGGGCCGAGTGCTTCCTTCAGGATCCCAATCAGCGTCACGTCCTCACGAACCAGCTCCGAACAATGCACCACCAAACCCGACGGCTTGTTCACCGCCACCAACCTTCCGTCGTTGTACAACACTTCCACCGTGGGTGAACCTGCCGCCCCCACCACACCTTGGCGACGATGGCCACACGGTCGACATCGACGCCATTTCAATCGCCTGGCTGTGGCGAAGAAGGCTGCGCTCGCGATGCAAAGGGCCACCTTGTGCATGGACCCCTGCGACCAACCTTCATTCGTTTCGGTCCTTCGACTGGTGGAACAAGGTCCCCAGGGGAACCGGAGACACGAGAACAGAACACACCCACCAGGATGCAAAGGGGTGGAAAGTTTGCCCCACAAAACGCACAATATTTACATGTTCTCTGCCCGGGCAATGCAATAGGCAAAACCAAAGTGGAAGGCGCTTATGAATGCCGCAAAGGCTTCTGCAGGATCACATCTACATGGACGCAGTTCGGCTGTGCTCTCGCTGATTGTCTTGTGTTCAAAACTTTGTATTGCATCTCTTGGGCCCACTCTTGCAAAATATTGTACCAACTACTTCTCTGCAGTTCTCTAACGTATTTGTTTGGATCGTATCCTATGCACTCACCATCATGAATGGAAAGGTAGCCTCCCGGTCGCAGAACACGATCAAACTCATTGTATGCTTTCTTCAATGCCTTGGTGTTTTCATCGACCAGCTGCTGCTTTAAGCCTTTGGTCAGGTTGAACCCCGCGTATTGCTTGCTCAGATCAGAATGATGGATGCCAAGGGCTTGGAAGACCATGTCGAAGGATTCGCTCAGTATCGGTTGCATTTCGAACCAGCCAAACGTATATATCATGCTCCCTCTGGCTCCACACACATCCAAATAGGCACAATCGTATCCCGGGTCGAAGGCTACAAACGTAACCCTTTCCTTGCTCCTTCGTTTGAAAAGCCCTTCAAAGTGGAGTCTCATGTACGCTTCCAGTGAGCACGATCCAGCACCTGCATCCAAAATGCTTCTCACCTGACCCGAGTTCACCAATGACCTTTCCATGGGTCCGAATTGACGCATCTTTGCGGACCAGCTACTTGTATGGGAAGGTCGCCCAAGGTAGTTCCGGGCGTTGCTTTTTTTATACAGCCGCTTGTACAGCGTTGGGTTCAACGCTTGGACGTTGTCGACCTGAAACTTCATGATCATATGCTTGTCACGAGAAATCCCGTCTTTGTAGTTTGCATACTCCACTTCTCTCGGCACATAATCTTCTGGGATGGGGGTGAGACACTTGCTCCCTGATTCTACGCAGGACAACTCTGTACCTTTACAGACCATTGGGTGGCGCTGGTTGTGAGAATCTTTCTTTAACACAACACACCCCGTGAGCTGCCCAAACGACCGCAACACTGACCACGGGTACCCAGTGAACATGGTGATCATGATGAAGCTGTGTGGTCCACAGCTCATAATCATTCCTTCTGGCCTCACCATACGGTCAAATTCAATGGCAAGTTTTCTACGAACTTCATCGGATACGTTGTCGGCCAGAACACGGGTATGTTCCCTGCTTACGTAAAGCAGGTCGATTCCAAACCTCGGGACAGGAAAGGCCTGGGGTAGTTTGCCATCCAACGCAGCCATCAAGAAGAATTTTTTCCAATCGAAAACAATACCGGAGCTTCCCATCGTATTGTCCCCAGAGATCTTTCGGAGGTTGGTTTCATCCGAGCAGCTGTATGCGACTGACCATCCTAAACGCGTGCAGTTGGAAAGCAGCTCATCGCAGCCCACCTCGAGTGCTGTTCTACCCCACGGAAACAGGGTCTCCAAGCTTTTGCAGTAGGGAACGGAGACGATGTCGGCGGATGAGGCGACTTTGAATAGCAGCGCGGCGGACAGCAGTATGGCGGCCATAGAGAGGCTCGCGGCCCTGCACCGCGCCTTCTCCATCACACGCTTTCTTCTCCAACAAGACGTCGGTATCTCACCGATTCTTTTTCGATGCTCTGCAATTGCCACGTGGCTCAGTCTCTGAGCCGCATGTGCGCTTCGTTCTCCGACCTTCCTCCGCTTGGACGCGTCCTTTCGGTCCACGCCAAATTTGAACGCATTGCAAGGACAGATCGGGGTTCCGTCTTGGGGTCGACCCACCCTCAATACCCCCTTCTTCTCTCAATACCTGACGATTCCCAATCCCCCCCTTTTCGGTTCGTAGACCGGGGTAACGGCTCCTCCGGTCTTTTCTGGTAAAGGCGGGAAAGGTCCCATACACCGGGTGGCGTTACGATGGAATGGGAGCCAAGGCGTCCACGTGTCCACAGGCACCGGCTCGATTCTTGAAGGGGTGGTGCAAAACACGCATCGAAAATCGAATCGGAAACAGAACCATTTCTCTCCACCGAGCAACACGATGCGTAAAAAAATTGCTTGGGTCCACTCGGGAAGCATTCTCTAATCCTTCATGCTAGTCTCTCAAGTCAGAGTGTTGGTTTGTGCATAGTTTTGTGCCGACTTTGGAATCCACATGCAAACGTGTTGAACCCGTGTAAACTCCCTAACAACCAAGCTGAACGCAATCGAGCCCCGTGATCACGCATTTGAAGAGAATTGTTTCTAAAGCTTCATAATGTCCATGTCAAGTCGAACTTGCAACTTTGACATCCATCCAACGTTAAACGGGAAAAAGTTAGAGGACCATCGAAAGTGGAAATCGTGTCGAATGAACTCTCGTTTGTCTCTTCATCGATTTGCAAATACGGAACAGTTGCACGGCAGTAAGGGTTCAATCTCTCCTCGATTCTCTACAAACAAAAGTTTCGCGCCACGAAAGGCAAACAAAATAGTATTCAACAATGTACGTGCATACATTTCATCTATTAATGGTCTAGCTTACACAAGGAATCGCACTCCTACACCTAGCATGAAATTCTCCCGAAGTTTGAAGGCCTACTTGTGATGCTAAAGATCCCACCACCATTCCTGTGCTTCGTGGAGAAACGTTAATATATCTTCTGCTTACTTGAGATTAGGACCCTTCAAGTTGCCTCATTGGATAGCTCCATTCTCTTTCCATTGTCGATAGTGGTGAGCCAAAATTTGTGGACCAAGGAGGGAGTGTATGGACGACGAATATGCGTTTAGGAGTTGTAATCGTTGATCGGCTATGCGTCCGTAAATATCCGTCCAGACACGAATCGTGCACATCTCCGACCTTCTCTTGTACATGCGTTTACAAGTACATATCACGTGAATTTCGACCCGAGCCCGGTCCGTTTCACCCTGCGCAAAGGGAGGACAACCGTCCACTCCTTCCCCGCAAACATTGTCTTCTCCTTCGTCTTTCGTTGCCCATTCTTACGTGGTAGCATAAACCGGAGGAACCTTTTAGTGCATGCTTGCATTCTTTGTGTTGTGGAGATGCACAATGTCCACGCCCAGATGGACCTGGGATTGACTGCAACCTTTTTTCATCGACCGTCCTTTTCGGGAAAGATGGGTACACTTCGAGGTGGCTTGAAAGGAAGCAAAGGAAAACAAAAGGGTTCTCGCAGCCCATGAACCGGGTCGTTGGAGAGAAAACAAGGATAAACCACCATGTCCGACGGTGGAAGGACCGGCGAGGCGGCGCGTGCCAGGGAAGAATCGCGTGGCAAAGCGGCGCCGAAGAAGAAGTTCTACCGTGCGAGAGCACACAGCAATCCTCTGAATGCAGGAAACCTCGACGCCACGATCACGCCGGATGATTTCGACCAGCGACTCCCACAGATGTTTCTGAATCCAAAGGAAGGAGCTCGAGTGGACATGGTAGACGTGGGCTGTGGATTCGGTGGATTGGTCATTGGCCTCGGCAAATTGTACCCAGACAACTTAGTGCTTGGTCTCGAAATACGTGCGAAGGTTTGTGAGTTTGTGCAAGAAAGAGTGCGGACAGAGCGCAGGCAATCCAACGGCAAAATATGCGCAAATGCATTTGCTATCCGTGTCAATGCCATGAAGTGCTTGCCGAATCTTTTCCGGAAGGGGCAGCTGAAGAAAATGTTCTTCCTCTTCCCCGATCCCCACTTCAAGGTTTCCAATCATAGGCGCAGGGTCATCACGGTCAAGCTGCTGGACGAGTATGCCTACTTGCTGAAGGTAGGGGGGATCATCTACACCATCACTGATGTGGAAGAGCTTGGTGCCTGGATGCACGAACACCTTGAGGCGCATCCACTATTTGAAAGGTTGACGGATGAAGAACTGGACAGAGATCCGGCAGCCCGATTGCTTGAAACGGGGACAGAAGAGGGGCAAAAGGTCAAGCGCAATGGTGGAACCAATCACCGCCATGTCTACCGACGAATAGACTTCAGCGAGAGCGAATAAAGTATTGAAAAGGCTCACACTCACCTTCAAGACTTTCCCAAGTCTTGGAATGTCACCTACATACAAATCACGAGGGTCAATATTGCCTTCCGCAATCTCACTCCTGGGTTTGCAAGCACATTGATTAGGTGCAGGCCTGGAGGGATCAGCTGCAACAATTTTGGCCTTAGATAGTGTACAGAGCTACTGCGCCGGGTTGAAAGAAAAAGAACAACTCCACCAATAATGCAGGCGTGAGCCAACGATTTACAAAATTCTTGCAACAAGAGCCACCCTGGCCTTTCCCTCTTCGAGCATACACCGTGTGATATATACAATCACAGTGTCATTGCTGCTCTTCAAAAACTATTGTACACACGATGTCTTTGCACAAAACAGTCCCCTACCTTCACAGAAATACATCTTCCTAGACAAGAACTATGCACAAGATCATGGAAACAATCTTAAGAAGCAGTATGGCACACACTTCCTACGCTTCGGGATCCCTCCCATCCCAGGCCGAGCTTAATGCGCTGGACAGAAGGATCACTGCACCCCCTACGATTTCTTGCCCACCCATAGTCTCTCCTAGTGCACCCCAAGCGTACAACGCTGCCCACACAGGCTGAGTTGCGTAGATGACTTGCGATTCCGCAGCACCCACATTCCTCTGTGCAGTGGCTTGGAACATCATTCCTCCAGCTACGCTGATTGCCCCGGAGAGAAACAGCAGCACGAGGACTTCTTTTGAGGCCATGGCAGACGAAAGGGCAGATAAGTCTCCACGGGTCACGGACACTGCCATGGCCATGACCGCTACGATGGACAGTTTGGTGACCGTCAAGGGCAACGCATCAAACTTGGCGGCATGCACGGACATACGTTGGGTGTGCGCACTAAAACAGAGAGCAGCCAGCAAGAGCCCCACGTCGGCAAGGGTGGCCCCACCTGCCCCTTGCGTTCCTGTGAGCAGGGACAGTCCTGCCATCACTCCTGCGGCTCCGGCCCATGTCGCCTTGGACACCCTTGCACCTGCAAGATAGGCCAACGAGGGTACGGCCACTGCTTTGGCCGCATTGACCACGAACTCTGCGTGTCCGGCACCACACGCACGCAAGCTCTCCATGACGAGTGCGTTTCCCAGGAAGAGGAAGAACGCGAGTTCCGCTGCGGCACGCAGCAGTCCTTCGGTTTCCATTTCTTCTCCTTTCGTCCTCCTGCGCAGGTCCACGGCCACGAGCGGCGCCAGCACGAGCGCCGAGACGGCGAAGCGGGACGCCACGAGTGCCGAGGAAGGCAACGGATGCGCCGTGGACAGCAGCGCACGTGCAATTGGCGCGCCGCTGGCCCAGCAGATGGGCGCCAACAGGGCGGCGAGGCGCGGGAACGGCGCGTTCGGCGCGTCCGTTTTGGCCGAAAGGCTGCCGTGTACCCACGTGGCTCTCTTCCTGCGTCTTTCTGTCGCGATTCGGTGGCGCGAAGGCGCGCAGAGGCGCGTTTCCATGGCCATTCGTGCGCGCATTCGACGTGGCGGTGCGCCTTCCCACGTGGAGACCCCAGGCGGACCCTCGAGTGGGTGAGATCGAACGCGAACGAAGCGTTCCCATTGGTGGACGGGGAAGGATTGGGGTTGTTCCTGGACGGTGATTGGCGAAATGGGGAGGGTGAGGGTTGTTGCGGGTCGCCCATTGGTCCCCGTCGGTCCCTGTCGAACGGCACCAGGCGCTTCCCCCACGGTGAGAGGGACCTCCCCCGGAAGCGACTGAAAAATGGTCCCCCAAGGGGCTGAATTTCGGTCCCCCCCCCTACAGATGCACTTTCGAACAGATGCACCCCACTCGATCGACTTAACCCAGTGTTTACGAAGAGAAGGCGGGGACAATCGAAAAGAACGGAACGGCTACAAACAAGAAGGTCGATTCGACACCAACAAAATTGTCAAAGGGTTCCTGCTATGGGTCATACATCACGTGGCCCGTTTGGAAGCGAATGGTACATCACGAACTCCGAAGAAGGGATGCAACATGGAGGAGTGGCAACGCTAACTTACAGACGTTTTGTCACGGAACCACCACGTGAGGCTTCGAGATGCTTTCAACGTGGTATCCTTGAGATCGCATGAAGATCGTCTTGCATTAGTAGTGTGCAAGGATGAGAGATGTTTTGTACATCCATTTTGTTCTCCCATGAAGAACCTAGAAGGGAGGAAAACTTGCATCAACGGTGCCTTGAGACGGAAGGGAATGACCTCGTGATCACCCACTAGGTTTGTTTCCGTTCCGCGGATCCACGTTCTTCCCCGTTCCTATCCTTTCGTGCATGGTAGTTCCGTCCCTCTTCTTGTTTCCCGCCTTCCCTTTGTGAACACTGGGTTAAGTCGATCGAGTGGGGTGCATCTGTTCGAAAGTGCATCTGTAGGGGGGGGGACCGAAATTCAGCCCCTTGGGGGACCATTTTTCAGTCGCTTCCGGACCTCCCCCCTCCGAGGGACCGAGGCACCGGACGACCCCAAAGATCGCGATGAAGAGCGAAGAGATGTCGACGAAATCTCTCCCTCCGCATCGATACGTCTGCGAAGGTATCGATCCCGTCCCCCGATCGACCGAAGGGAGGCTTCCCCCGTCCCGGATCCCGTTTCGGTTTTCGTTCGAGTTAACCCCAAGGGGAGCCAGGATGGGTGTCGGTTTTCGCAAGCATTGGCGCACCATGGCGACCTCGGATGGCGGCGAAGAACGCGAAGCAGGGACGGACATGCAGGAGTTCTTGCACCAGCAGAAGGTGGCCGATGCAAGCAACAACAAACTGGGGTCGAAAAAGTGGAGCGCGCCGGAAGCGTGCGCGGCAGTGTCGGCCACCCTCGAAGCCATACAAGAACAACCACGAGGGAGGAAAGAAGAGCTGGCGAAGATCGCCGACGAGCTCTATCCGAAACACGTGCAAGAAACCGTGCTGGAAGGGCAGTGGATCACGAAAGACGGGTTCCCGCCCGAAGAATCCACCGTCCGAAGGAAAAACGTGTGGACCAGGAGTATGGAGTGGAGGCGAGAAGTCCTCCGTTCCATCCTTCCCATCTTCAAAACGTTGACCCAAGATGGAGAAGCGCCCGATGGAAAAACGAGAGGACAAGTGATGGAAGAAGTCAGACAAGCCTACTTCGCAAGCTGGAGCATGAAGACCTCCCGATACTCCGGAAAGAACTGTCCCGCCCTCTGGTGTCCGGTCGAATGGGCGCTCTTCAAACGCTTTGGACCCTGGGGCCAAAAAGCACACCCGCTCTTTGGCATCGATGCAATCGATGGAGACGAGATGGACGACGCTGAAACAGGAAGGCACCGCAGGAGACGTAGGGAGCAAACCAAGATGCCTAGCGGGGACAAGAGGCCCAGGACCATCGAAGTGGGAGATGACACAACTGCACTAGAGGGGTTGGCGCCGAGGTGGCGCATGAAGTTAGACCACACGAAGAAGCTCATCCTAGCGACCCATCGCCAAAACTCCATCGCGAGATGCACCTTCTTGCTGCGAGCGCTGGAGGCAGGGCTGATCACAGATCCAGAGATGAAAACGGCCGTGACCCGGCACCTGACCAACGCAGTTTCCGATATCATGCAAGAAGAGATGAACGCACCACAACATGGGAACAGCACAGCCGGGAGGGACGGGCGATCTGGTCCCTCCAACGGGGGAAGTATCCCGATCGACGATCTAATGGGATCGTAGAGTGAGTGGCCCTAGGCGAGGCAGCGTGAACGAGTATTGTCCTCCAGGGGAACGGGCAGCAAGAGAACAATGTGAAATGAACGAAACCTGCAATGTTTTTTGTGCAGTCCCAAACAAACGCGATGTCCCGACGCTCTGCGCTGCAAAGCTGTGGCAAGCGCCCTGGGACCCCGTGCTTGCACTTCTCAGAGATCCTCACGGCAGGCTGCGCATCTCCCTTTTTTTGCTACCTTTCCACCCGTGCAACACACACACGAGCTCTGGAGCGCACATGTTTGTCGGTGTCTACAGGGAATTCTTCCTTTGAGACCTTGTTTGTCCTGATTGAAGAGTCTGATGGATCGAGGTCGAGAACGAATCTATGCAGGACTTGACGTGTAGGAGGACCGCGTTTGCAACGAAGAGCATTGCTTCCCAGGCAGCATCCGCGCACCTCCTAACGCTACTGGAGGACGTCCTCGAGGGAGGAACGGGTGCAAGAGCTCTTTCGTGTATCCACGTGTCCTTTCTGCGACGCAGATGTGGGTGAGCTGTCCACACTTCCCGGAAGAAACGGTCGAGTCCTGTCGATTGTTGTTCCAGTTTGGACATAGCTGCCTTGAAAAGCTCCTTCTCCTCGGCCACCAGCAGGACCAAGCAGAATCTCTGCGCGTTCGAGGAGAAGGTATGCGTGAGCATCATTGCAGGATCAGATGCAAGGGTCCAACCATCCAAGCGCACAAGCAACGCGAATCAGTCTTTTGTACTTGAGATCCATGGTTCCGAGTGGCAATCGCACCGTCTCCCATCCACTCACCTTGAGCTTGTCCAGCCGTTTGATCTTCCTCATTCGTGTCCACAAAGCCGCTTCGGACATGTATTGGTATCGAAACAGTTCGTGTTCGAATCCCGTCCATCCACCAGGTATCTGCAGCTCTTGTAGCTTCATCTTCAAGTCTTTCGTCTTTTCCACATCTGATTCCCATGGCGCCGTTCCAACCGCGGCATTCGACGAAGAGAGACGCGCACTCCTCCTCCTACATGCGTTTCCTTCGTGTCCGAGTCGCTTCCTCTTCGTGCGACACCTGCTTCCTTCGCACTCTGCGCGAGCGGGTTGCAATCCCAAACGTCGCATCGTCCGCGCGTTTCGTTCGACGTTCGCCGTCCTGCGCGCTTCCCATTCGCTTCCCATCGGTCGCGCTTGTAAACGCGCCGAGGACGTCCGCTTCGTCGTGCAAAGTCGCGATCCAAATGGTGCGAGGGAAGGTTGGGAAGATCCCAAAGAAGCAGACCAGAAGAGAAGATGGAAAAGCGAGTTCCAATCCATGCAGCAGCAGATCCAGGAGAGGACCCATATGATGAACACGGACTCGCATGCATCTCTGCGGATGTAGGTGCGGCGGACAAAGTGGCGGAAAGAGATGCAATGGCTGGACCTGGACGGTGGAGAAGCGTGGACTCGGCCTCGGATTGGACGATGCACCAGGAACCATCCCTGAAACTCGTCGCGCATCCGATTGTGCAGCAAAGCACCGATGTCGATCGATCCAAGGCCGCGATCGTGCATCCAGATCCATCCATTTGCGTTTCGGTGCTTGTGGAGTTCGACCACCTATCCGGGCAAACGATGCCACAGGGGACTCAGCTGTACTGGATGGGTCCGTCGAGGCTACCCGTGGCAAATTGACGTACGATGGGTACGGTGCAGGTGTCGAATTCAGCACTGGTCCCTTCCCAAGCCACCTTCCCTTCGTGCAAGAAGATCAATCGATCCACTGCCCTCCGTATCGTGCTGTATTGATGGGTGACCACCACGTAGCTGGACACCCCGGACGCTCCGCCTTTGTTGTGTACGCTCCGAATGAGATCTTCCACCACCGTCGAAGCGATGGGATCCAATCCTGCCGTGGGTTCGTCGTACATGACCACTTCTTCTTCCGTCTCTTCTTCTTCTTCTCCGATGATGGCCCTGGCCAAGGCCACCCTCTTCTTCATCCCCCCGCTGAGCTGGGCGGGATATTTCTCCTCCACGCCGCTCAATCCCACGCTGGACAAGCTCTTGGCCACGAGCTGCTTCACTTTCTCTTCTTCCAGCCGATCATCTTTCTCCCTCAAGGCGAATCCCACGTTCTCTCCTACGGTCAAGGAATCGAACAAGGCTGCGCTTTGGAAGACCATCCCGATGCGCAGCTGCGGTCCCTTCTTGGACACGTCTTCGTCGTCCACGAGTCCTTTCCTCGCGTTTCCACGCACCAGCACGTCTCCATCGTCCGGTGCGAGCAATCCTGCCAGCACTTTCAACACCGTGGATTTTCCCGTTCCTGAAGGTCCGATGATGCCCACGGCTTCTCCACGACGTACCTGGAACGAGCATCCTTGCAGCACCGTCTTGGTTCCAAAGGACTTGTGCACGTCTCTCAGCTCCAAAAGCACCTCCGAGCGGCTCGCGTTTCGTCCTTTCAACGTCGGTTTGGCCATCGCCATCGTCGCCATCGTCGCCATCGATCCCTCCCAACCGAGTGAGAGAATAAACTCTCCTGGGTCCATACGAGAAATGAGGACAGAGGGAAGGAGGATTGGATACGTGCATGGAACTTGCGTTCACGGGTTAAATGCACGCACGACTCAAGCCGTGGAGCGATGGATCTCCCGAGGGATCGAACCGTGACGCTCTGCCCGCCTTTCTCGCTTGAAATCTGACATGCCCTGCAATCCATCACAACCCGTCGACACTTTTTGGGCCCGCGTATCCTTCAGCTTCCGCTTCGCCTCCTACTTGGTACGGTCTCGTTCCTCGCCCATGCTTCGATGATTCAATGACAAGGATCGCAATCGACTCGTTCTTCCGTCTTCAAGGTGCACAAGGCGTGGCCGGGCAGGGTGCTTGTGATGTTCACCTGTTTTGGGAAGGTTCGAGCAAGCAAAGGTCTGCCTAGCATCTCGCCAACCCAAGGCCGGGCAAGAGTGCTTCCATCTACGGAAGGAGAGAAAGTACCTTCCAATTCAACCACAGCCGTTGGAAGAACCCACTCTTCACGTCTCTTCGCTTCCATAGCGTGTATTGCTTATGAAACATCCGGATGCTTCGGAAGGTCACGGTCGGGGACTCCAAGTAGGATCTCGTGGGGTGGGCGGAGGACTTTTAGGAGGAAGAAGCTAAGAATGCCTTGGGCGACTTGTCCGAGGGCAAGGAAGAGTGGTGTGAGGTGTATGGGGAAAGCGTACTTAGCGACGTATCCTTTTTGCTCATGTAAAGTTTGCTAGATAAAATTCACGTAGAAGATGCATATCACGTACTATATGACCCTGGTATCTTTTCCCTCATAGCCGCACTAGCTAGTTGTACCCCAGCAACAACTCAGCAGTGCGAAGGTTGCGGAATAAATAACGTGGTTAGATGCTTTGCAGTGTTCTGTATACCAATCTTACCACGGAAGGGGCATCGAATTGGAGGAGTCAAAGATCGCTGTCTCTTCAAGCACGCTGTGATGTTGCCTTGTGACTTTCGCATGGAAACTCAAAGTTGTATTCCTTGGCGAAGTGAACGTAGCACACAAGTCCACCACCACACCTCGCATTTCTTGCAATGGCGAGTGGTGACAAGAAGCTACCAAGCGTGGTGGGGGAAACGCTTGGCTGAATTCTGAAATACATCAAGAGAACTTTTAACAATATTTGTGCACCAGGAACTCTCAAAGAGCGTGACACCTCGAGCACTTGCAAATTTCTAGATTGTTTCCCCCGTGTAACGTGTTGCATCAAATGACGTTTTCCCAAAAAAATATAGCATGGTGTTTCAACATCGAAAGGATTGCAACAGTTGACAAGGAGACCAAGATCTTATCCTTGCCAAGCCATAAGATCACGCATTCGATGGTGCAAGGTAGGTTTTCTGTTTGTATTTGTCCTTCATGGACCAAAGGGCAAGGTGCCTTCTAGGAATCTTTGCTTTTGGTAATCGTCAACACACCGGTCCTTTCCATCTGAAGAGAAATCTCGTGAACGTTTCCCGTGTGCATAATCCCCTACAAGCCCACAATTATGCTTCATTTGCGACATTTGTGTCTTAACGGGGGATACTGGAATGTTAGGCAATGTGTGTCTTGTAGTGGACTTTGCAAGTTAGACGAATTGCTCAATAAATCGCTTTGGTAAATCAGTTACACGTAATTGAGACAATCTCAACCTTTCAATTCTATGCGTGGAAGATGGAGAGCGACCTAGTACATAGGTTCACTATTCAATCGAAAGTTACGATGGTTGCATTTGTTGAATCAAGGGCACGTTGTGGTGCGCTAGAGTTGGACTTACATGACAACCTCCTTCGTCGAAGAAAGATGTATCTTCAATGGCATGTCTTAGCGTGGCGCGTGTATTCTTTGCAACGAAAGAGTCAATAATCGCAAACATAAAAGTTCTACGAACCTCCTCCCTTCGTGAAGCTTGGCGTAAAGGAAAGTAAGACATTTTAATGACTTCAAGTCCGGTGTCACAAAGCACATTCCTCTTTGGTCATGCCAAAAGGAGCGTCGACAAGATACCAACTAGACATTCACCTAAATGCAAAGGGGCGGGACCATTCGTGGGAAAGTCTTGTAACGGATGTGTCCATAGTTTTATCTTACTAGATTGTTGTACCTTCTTACGGTTCTCAATCCTACTCCATCGAGTGGCCCTCACGAATGGTCACCTCTTGCGGTTGGGAACATGAAAGGGGGCATTGCAAATTACAAAACAATTCGATTGGGTGAACTACAAGGAGAATGCATATTTTCCCTTTCCCAAACTTGATAGCTAAAGAACTTGCCCCGCATTGTATCCTCCTCGATGCCTGTGAACTCAAAGGCTGTCACGTGTAATTTGTTTGCACAAATCCTACGCCTAGTGCACCACTTGTTGTGAAGAATGGGAAATGTGCCGCTTTGTAAATCAAAGTTGGGTAGATGCGATTTCTATTTTGTACGGGTGTACGCCTCGCCCACAAAGCCCTCCTCGGCCACTTCAACCGCGACTTGAACAGAGTTGACACACCAGATTACGATAGCATGAGAGCAAAGTGAAGTTTTGAAGGAGCCCTAACGGGTCGTGAGTTAAGGTACCAAATTATTCCTTCACAGAAATCGCCCTAGGCTATTGCGAGTTGGAAGAACGTGGTATCTAATTATGTCAAAGGGGTGGTGAAATCTATATTGCAAAACAAGTAGCATCATAGTCGATCACTTCTCTCTCTTCTTCTTCTTTTCACTGCCTGCATCCGACTTGTGTTTTTTCTCCTTCTTGGAAGAATCCCCGTCCTTCTTGTCTTCTGTTCTAGGCGTTTCAGGGTCACTCTTGGATTTTTTCTTTTTCTTCTTCTTCTCGTCAGTCTTTGGGGTTTCTGGATCGCCAGAAGACTTTCTCTTCCTCTTTTTTTCCTCTTTCTTGTCTGGTTGGGGCAGTCCTGCCATTGCTTCGTGCATCACGTCTATGTTTTTTCTGGGCGCAGTACCTTGCTCATAGAATGACAACCTTTCTTCCACCTGTTCTTTCATCTTCTCCCCGAAAAGGGGTGTCTGAATGTCTGAGAAACAATCGATTCTAGAAGCAATGCTGCATTTGTTAGCTAAGTATCTCGATATCCTGCCCTTGTTCCGTGCCTGTGCTCTGCCAATGAAACTGCTGTGGAAAATAAGACCATACTTTGGGGTGTTACCCTTCGTCTTGAGTGCTCTGAACAGCGCCTTCTCTGCACCAAGGATCTGCACAGTGCTGGCTGGGTACTTTGCAAGGTTAACCAGGCTCCCAGCGTGTGAAATGAGCCGTGCACCCACGACTTCTCCGATGAGAGCAGTCAGGTTGGGTGCAATGCCATGCATCTTTTCCACCAGGTAAACAAACAAGTTCCTTCGATACTCTGCCAGATTGATGACACGTTTCGCAAATGCCTCAATATTCATGAGATCGATGGGCGAAATGTCTTGTCCCATGGACATTTTTGCTGCTTCCACCACTTCCTTTGCCTTATCCTCATCTCCGACGATTTCTGTGATTTCTGGAATCTTGTCTTCCCCAAGGTTGCTCTTGTCCTTGACGGCGAGACATACCCTTGCATACATGTAATTGTCAGGTACAATCTTCACGAGTTCCGGGAAATGCCAGGAGTACCACTCCCTGACCCGCATCACAAATGTGTTGATGTCCTTATCGAGGGTATCCAACAGATTGATGGCCTGGATGACCATATTGTCCACTCGGTTCACATTGAACCTTACATGGGACCTAGAGTAAGAGTGTGCCAGGCCCAGCCTTGCCCTATCCATGTCCGATTCTTTGAGTTCCTTGATGAATCGGTGCATGTGGAGTCGGACCCCTCTGAGCAGCTCTCCAACTTTCTCGTTGCACACGCAGGGTATGGAAGTTCCTTCTTGGATGGCACTGCCCAGCTTGGCATCGGCCACACCCAAGCTGAACTTGGCTTTTTTCCCTTCTTTGACTTTGGGCAAGTTCATTTGCAGGAACCCTTTCAGTGAATCGGTCAGCGTACCTTCCGACACCCCGTTGCATTGTTCCAAGGCATCGGCGGCATCTTTATGTGGCTGAAAGGCGGTCAGTTTGCAGACCTTCCCAAACCTCTCCATTTCCAGCACGGATTTCTGCACTGCATCTACACTTCCTCCGATTTCGTCCAAGCTCAACGATTCGAACAGGGCATAGCCCGACGCCGCCTCGAACAGCAGGTAGAGCGCCATGGCGCACACCCGCAGATCCTCCTGTCGCCGACGAAGCTTCGGGGCGCAGCACGGCGGTTGTGTATTGGTTGTACGATCCTCGAGGGCCACGAAACAAGCTGCGGTTCACGTGGTTCCTCTCTTTAACTGAGCGTCTTTGGTGCTCCGAGGTCTCCCTCTTCTCTTTCCCTCTCCCTCTCCCCCTCTCCCTCTCCGACCATCCACCGGGCAGAACGTGGCGGCGGAGAGGGGGCATAGGGATCGAAAAAAGGCGCACTAGAAGTAGGAATGCCCCCCTTTTGGGTGGGAACGGAGTAGCGTCAGAAGGGGGCGGAGTCACGCACGGCCATGCGTACTCGCTTGGATGGGAGCCCAATGCAATGTCGTGCGCACCACGAAAAAGATTGCGTGAGTCTATCGAAACTGTAGGAAGGATCCACTTGCCACGCACCCCTTTCTCATAGCATTATAATTTGTCCATCGTCTCTCTCGAAAAGGATACCGCTTGCCGCATACTTCTACTTTGCAAATCCCCATGTGTCCTATATCCGGGACAATCTTCCCTATAGGAACGTTAATTTGCAAATCGCCCAATTTAGATGGGCGAGTTGATGCCTAGATACCCAAAACATGTTCCAATCATGGGACGGAATTCTGACGGGCAAGTTCGGTATGGATTCTCGAGTTGCCGGCCCGGGAAGGAAGCCCTACGGGTTTTTGGACGTGATTGGCCATGGCGCAACGGCATGAGCAACGCCGGCAATGGCCGCCAAATCTGCTCATCGGAGCGCGCGTTCGGATTCCAGCAGCCGAGTTCGGCTTCGAATGGGCCCGTGGAGCGCATGGGGAGGCGTGGAGCGACACGTGGTATGACGGCGTGGTGCTCCGCCTCATACGTTTACGTACAGGAGAGCAGGAGGCCATCGTTCGCCGCCACACGGCGGGCACCTCGACGGAGGAATGGCCGGCCACCGAGGAAACGGTGAACCGTTAGAGGGTTGTGGAGCAACCAACGGAAGAAGAACCGCAGCGCGCGGCCATGGAAGTAGAAAGACCCTCCGGAATAGATGCCGGTGGGGACGACGACTTGGTACCTCCACCCACGGACGTACCACCGGAGGAGGCCTTCCTCGACGTCCAGGATTACGGAACGCTCCACGAGGAAGGCTTGGACCCGCTTGGAGATGGCGTGGACGCCAACGAAGTTGCAGCGAATGATTTTGGAGTGGTGTGGGAGGAGGAGCAGGCGCACGTGATGGTCGACTCGCGTGTAGCCAATGGCGTCATGAACAGGCAGCAAGGCTATGGGTCGCCTTCGTCTTACATACCAGAGCCTTTTCGTGAGATGGAAGCATTTGTTCCACTCTCGACCCTTGGAGGACGAGAAAAGTGGTTGTATACACTTAGTCCCACGAAGGAGAGGTGAGACAAACTCGGATGCTTGACGAAGAAACGGTCCCTTGAGTGCCTCGATGGCGCCGGATGCGGACGGTGTCGATGGTGCGTGGTTCGGAGACCTTGAGTAGGACTTGTTCATTAAAAAGACCGGTGGCTCTTCTCTATGGAGCACCAAGGTCATCCTCTACGGTAATTGTCCAAAAAGGTACATTTAGTACTCTATCTTAAGTAATAAATGTCTAACCTTCTACATATACCGTCGAGCAAGAAGAAAACACTCCTCCATGGGGAGTGTGACCTAGGAAGGTGTAACACTCTCCCTGCTCCCAGCCACTGATTCTGTGGCTGAAAAGTCATAAACTGCAGAAACAGGGTCGTAGAGCAGATTGCTCAGACTGGATCTAGGGTGAATAGTGCGTCCCCCATCGGTCCAGCAAACTGTAACAGAACGTCGATTGAGAGATTCAATAATGCCTTGGTAATAAACTGTACTGCCATCAACTGTAAAATGTGATTGAACCACTGCCTGGTGTGTTGAACTGGGGACTTTATACTTGGGCCGGGTCCTTGTTTGATATGGCAAGAAGCGAAATGGCCATGTATTTTGCAGGATTGGGTTCGGATACTGTAGGTAGACTGTTTCCTTATGTTTCTGGACTTGGTCCTTGTTTGCTGTGGTAATGCCTTTTTCAGGCAAGGCACCGTTCTGTTCTTCAAAGCTCAGAATGTCTTCTAACAATTCTGCTGTTTCATCGATGAAGATATAGCGGTCTGCGTTGGATGAATCTGTTTCTACCCAATAACGAACGGTCGGAAATTGGCTGTAATCTCGGAGTAGGTACCTGCGTAAACGATATTTAACGTCTTCTGGCGGCGTTGGTAAAGTAGTAGCGGTAGCTGGCAGGGCTGCTGGAAACAAAGACAAATCAGAGTCATGCCAGGTTGCTAGGCGTTCAGCGTTGAAACGATTGCTGTAGGTTGCTCCTGGTGGTAGGTGGAGTCGGTATGCCCCATTGCCCAAATTTGCGGCCACTGTAAATGGGCCTGCCCAGTAGGGATCAAGTTTGTCCTTGTCGGTGGGTGAGTTCAACCCAAATTGTACCTTGACTTGCTGTCCCACTTGGAAAGTTCGATCAGGCTTGCTACTGTGGCGCTTGCGCGCCCACCTCCTTTTCTTGTGGCGCGAAGACGACGAGGGTGGTGGCGTCGGCGTGCGTTCGCGCTCGTTCGCTCGTGCGTTCGTGTCGCCGCGGTGCTCGAGACCGTTGGGCGGAACGTTGAGGAACGTTGTTGTTTTCGTTCCCCTCCGCCGCAATTAATATTACATCTTAACTCCATTGGGGAATCCGCCCGTGGCTAAGCCACGTATTTATCCGGTTCATCGGCCACAGAGCCCTTATTAGAAAGGGGGACAAACCGGTCCCTATTCGGGTTAGTCCTGGCCCTGCATCCGCCTAGGGACATGGCTAAGGAGGACGTCCCAGTGAGGGGAAGGCAAGGGCCTTCCTTGGGCATCCGAGAATATTCCCTCATGCCTCCCTAGTACCTCCTGGTAGGTAGCGAGATGCTGCAAGCGAGGGAACCAGGGAGCCTTTGGCCAATGCGGAGTGATCATGGTCACAAGGGCTCTAGGTTCGGCCTCCAACTTGCCTATCACGGAGTCAATGAGGCAACAAGGTGGGTGTGCCCATAGGTTGCCAAGACTAGCCCATTCTTGGGCGAGAGCATTGGTCTCCCGTGTAAAGAAGGCCGGACATTGGGCATTGTTTGGCGAGGCAAACAAGTCCCAAGTAAATGGCCCGAATATAATTGAGAACCTCTCAAAAGCCTCACGATTGAGTGCATATTCCTCATCGTCGAAGGACAACCTCGGCAAGACAGGTGTCTCGAGAGGGCTGGGCGCAACACCCTCCCGGACCACCATTAAGCGCAACTCAGCCCGATCGTCGAGTGGCTCTGGCGAGACGAGGGAAGCTTGGCCGTACACGGCCGCCACAGGATCAAATAGGATCGTGTGTGCGTCATCGGGACGGTAGGAGGAAGTAGTCCCGTCCGTCCACCGGATGACGTAAGCAGCGGGAGAAGATTTCGCCGCTTTTCGAAAGCGTTCCACAAGGCCAGTCCAAAACTCTAGGCGAGTTGAGCCGTCCATGAGCTCGAGCAAGAACCTTGCTTGCACGACTTGCCCAACCAAGTTCGTACTTGGCGGTTTCGCAAAGCGCGGTTTCCTTAGGCTAGTGTATGGCAGAGCGTACGGCCACGTATCCTTTAGGATGGGCCTCTTCTGGTGATAAAATTTGGACTTGTAGCGAGACACGCGACTCTTGTTACGTGCGGTGATGCCTTGCTCGGGGAAATGCCCGAGGAGTTCCTCGATCTCACAAACGTGGTCAATGAGATCCGACGTTTCCTCTACGAACCCGCGATGTTCGTGAAGAGGGGCATCGGCGCTACAAGCAAATTGGACATAGTACCTAGGTGGAAAAGTGGTCCAATCACGTATGTAGAAGCGCTCTACTTGGAAACGAGTTTCCTCTGATCCATTTGGGAGAGGAACCGTTTGAGGTTCAGGAGTAAGTTCGCGATGGGGGAACTTTGAATGGTCGCTCTCATGCCAGGGATGCAGTCGTTCGATATTGACTGTGGCGGAATGTCGAGTGCCGTCGGGTAGAACCAAGCGGTAAGCTCCCTTTGGTAACACCTCCCCAATGGTGTACGGCCCTACAAACTAGCTCTCGAGCTTTCCTTTGTCCCTGGAGGACTTCAGACCGCGTTGCAGTTTGACTTTATCCCCGACGCGAAAGCGTCGAACCTGCCTTTGGCGGTTCAATCTATCTTCAACTTGTTTTTGATAGAGGGCGTGTCGTTTTTGCACTTGAGCATAAAGCTCTCGGCGAGCGTCAAACAGCGAATGGAGTCGTTTGCACACAAGGTCTGCATTCTCTCTTAGGAGGGAATATGTCCACGGCAAATTGGCGTTTGTACCGAAGAGAACGTAACAAGGAGAGTAGCCAGTGACTCTATGCACCGATGTGTTGTAGGAGAAGGACGCTGTTTGAAGCAGCTCATCCCACTCTACATCTGGCCGTGATGTTGCCAATGCCCGAAGGGTGGATAAAAGGGTGCGGTGCTGCACCTCCACTCCTCCTTGTGTCTGGCTATGGTAAGGCGCGCCGCTTTTATGCTTGGCCCCGAGCTCGATCAGGAATTGATCAAAGAGCTCGCGAAATCGGGGCCCGTTGTCGGTGAGGACAACTCGCGGACTTCCGAACTGATGGATTACTCGGTCCATGAGCACCTTGGCAACGTCGTGCGTTGTCCAATCAGTGTGCATCGGGAAGTAGAGAGCGTACTTGGAAAACCGGCATGTGACGGTTAGTACCGCGTTGTGACCTCTCGAAGTGGCGGGAAGCCCGACAACTTCGTCTACCGCAATCGTGTGGAAAGGGTAGGGGAAGATCTCTTGCATGTGGACGAGATGCTTCGCGGGTCGATTGCTCGGCTTGAGGAGCTGGCAACGAGGACAAGTACGGACAAAGTCGATAATGTACGACTTCATACCTTGCCAAACAAAATGTTGTCGGCATTGCTCATAGGTGCGTTGAGCGCCAAAGTGGGCATCCGCGTGGACACGGTCCACAAGTCGTTGTCGCATGGCAACATCATTCGGCACCACCAGGAAAACACGATCCGTCTCGGGATCGATGCGCCACACGAGGTTGTCACGAACTTCGTGTTTCTTCGGTGGTGAAGCTACAAGAGCCTGATAAGCTTTGTCTTTCTCACCTGCTCGTTGCACCAATGTATACAAATCTTCCTCCTGGGGGTCAACCGATGGAATCTCAAGGGAACCACCCATAGCTCGAAGAGCTGGCCCGGGAGGCGGCTGAACGAGTGCTGGGATGGTGAGCAAAGGCATCGACCGCCGGAGGAGGTCTGCTAAGGTGATCAGCCTGAGATCAGTACCTGGGTTGACTTGTAACGTGGTGCGCACGGTGAGACCGGACGCAAGCCTATAGGACTTGGTAGCACGGGCGCACGTTCCATTATACGTGGCCGAATGAATCACATGGGTGGAGGCAGGCAACCTACTAAGGAGTCGGTCGCAAGCGGGAAGGTCAAGGTGCTTGTCATCAGCGAGGAGCACTACGTGAGCCTGCGGGAGCCGCTTGCGGTTGGCTACCTCCGCGAGGGATGTTGTCTCAAAGCGGAGGGGACGGCTTGTACGCCATCGAACGGGGGCCTTAAGGCGTGCCCGATCATATTGCAGCATCCAACGTTCGCGAGCAGCTTTCGATCGAAAGGTACCAATGACCGCTAGATCGAGGGAGAGCATAGGCTCGATCAACAAGATCTCTTCCAAGGAGGGAATCAAGTCTTCCGCGGGTGGCCCAACATGGAGGACACGAAAGACTTGGCCCCTGTCCCAATCGGTGCGACTGAGAGCGTCCGCTCCAGGGTTGGCGATGCCTTGACGGTACTGGACCTCGAAAGGGGTAAACTCAGCCAAGGCGTCTAGCCAGCGGATCTCCCGAGAGGAGAGTTGATCAGCATTCTTCGTTTGCAAGTATTTGGACGCAGTGTTGTCGGTTAAGACAGTGAAAGAGCGTCCTTGCAGAAGATGCTTCCACTTGACGAGACTTTGCAAAATAGCAAGAGTCTCTTGCTCAGCTGTGGAGTAGTTGCGTTGGGCATCATTGAATTTTCGCCCATAGTAAGCAACCGGATGCCACTTGCCATCCTCATGTAGTTGAGAAAGGATCGCGCCGGTAGCGATCTTACTAGCATCCGTCTCTACGCGCGTCTCTCTGTTCGGATCGTATTGGACGAGGACGGGCTCTTGAACTAGAGCAGCCTTGAGGCGCTGGAACGCGTCCTCTTGAACCTCAGTCCAGGAGCCAACGAAGTCTCCTTTAAACGCCTTTCTATTGATGTCCGAAAGAGGAGCAGCAAGAGTGGGGAAGTCCTTAATGAAGGAGGAGTAGTAATTGCACAAGCCTAAGAAGCTTTGATTCTCCTTGATGCTAGTTGGCCGGGGAAAGTTCTCAATTTTCTCCACGAGACGCTTTTGCATCATCACTCGGCCATCGCCAATATGGAATCCGGCGTAGTCGAGGGCTTTCTTAAAGAGCGCCGTCTTCTCCTTGGCGAGCACGATTTGCTCAGCCTTGCAGCGTTGGAAGAAAGCCTCGAGGTGATCCAAGTGATCAGCCTCTAACCCAGAGTGGATGAGGATATCATCCATGTACGCCTTGGTGTTCGTTAAGGGCGACACGATGCGGTTCATCATGCGCTGGAAGATAGAGGGGGCGTTTGCCAGGCCCATCGGCATGACACGCCAAACGAATTGACCAAACGGCGTCACGCATGCTGTTTTGTATTGATCCTCGGGGGCCACAAGCATATTGTAAAACCCGTCTTTCACGTCAAAGGACGAGAAGAACTTCGAGGTGCTCAAGTCTAGGAGCAAGTCATCGATCAAAGGAAGAGGATATTTGTCCTTGATCGTGAGGTTGTTCAGCATGCGGTAATCAAAGACAATACGGTATCGCCCATCCTTCTTCGGTATGAGGAGTACCGGGGCTCCAAATGGCGATCCGGGCGAATGCGCCATCTTGCCGTCTTTGAGTAACTGGTCGATGAGCTCTCGACATGCCTTGGTCTTCTCCGGGGAGAGACGGATAGGCGGCCGACTTTTGGGACCGTCTTTTGCGACGTCCAAGGGTATGCGACACACCTCTCCCGACACTCGTTCGGGAGGCAAGGCAAAGCTTTCCTCTTTGCCTCGGAAGACCGATGCATATTTATGGAGGAGCTTGTCGAGCCGTTTCTTGCCTTGGGAGGTGAGAGAGTGATCTTCGGAGAGAGTAAGGCTAGCTATCCTTTTTCCGAGATCGTCCTCCTCATGTTCCAAGTCGGGTAGACGTTGGATGAGCACGAAAAGGCTACCTTCACGAGCCTTGCGGCTGGAACGTAGGATTTGGGCGGCTTCTTGCATAGAGCAGAATGCATCCATCCCATGCTTCGAGGCGAAGTTCGAATCGCCGCGAAGCTCATGCTTTCTCCCTTGATGGCGAAACGTCAGAACGTTCCTTGGGAACTCTAAGCTCGCGTGGAACGAGACCAGGAAGTCCATCCCCAACACCACGTCATAAGTATTGAGGGGACACACCGCAAAAGGCCTCTCGACCTTCTCCTTGTCGATGGTGAAGGTCAAGTTCACGACCGGTGCCTTGTGCAACGTCTCACCAACGCCTAAGCGGTACGTCAGATTTTCTCGCTTGGGGGTGGATGTACGACCACTTGGGTCGGCTTGGCACACACGATCGTGGAAGCTACAGCTTATGAAGTTGTGGGTAGCACCCGTATCGACAAAGGCTTTTGCCGATAACCCTGCTATGGAAAGCATCACGACCATGCTTGTGCATAGTCCTGAGCTAAACTCACATAGCGTACCGATGGTAGACGGGAGGTTCGCGCTCAACGGAGTCGAGTGAAGGGGAGAGTGAAACTCTCCCGGACTTAGTGGGAACTCTGGGGGTGCGTCCACCTTGGGAGTTTCCACCGGGACCGAAGTGTGCAGTGGAGGAGGGCAAGGATAGCGTTTTTCACAAGCGCAATCATCCAAAGTCCTATTACATAGTGCACACTTGGGTGCTTCACGATATGTCGCACGGCAAGGGGGACTTACATGCGTCCTTTTCCTTTGCCTTGGCACAGACATAGTGAGCAACTCACCGTCAGTCATTAGGTTCGAGTTGTCGAGGGCCTCGTGGGTCTCCTCGAAAACTTCGCTGCTCCACAACCTACCTTTTTGTGCGGAGGTGCCTCGGCGGGTTTTCTTCTTGCCGCCGGGCTTGAAAGCTCGCTGATGCGGTGCCAGCGGAGCTTGAGGAGGCGCTCCTTGGGGCCTTGTCCAACCTTGGGCGGCTTGGAGCTGCCCGAAGGTCAATGCCGAGGCTGGGATTTGCACCATGGCCTCCTGTGGCAACCCTTGGGGAGCCGGGGACGGAGCGTAACGAGGTTGGCCGCTTCCAGACCCTGCCATTCGCGCATAGGTGGGACCCTTTGTGAGGGGTGGCATGAGAGGAGATTTTCCTTTGCCTTTACCACCTCCCTGATGCCCTTGGGGCTCGGAGGGGAGTTGCCCTTCGAAATGTTTCACCTCTCGGAGAAGTTGTTCCCCATTGACAATCTCCTGTCCCACTCTCTGAGCGTGACGGATATGATTGTCGAGGAGCCTCCCCAACTGTGGTCGGAGTTTGGCTCGAAACATAATCAAGAAGAATTGCTCCCAGAACCTCCTTTGGCCATCCGGGGTGCGCAAGGCACGGAGGAATGGATCGGTGGATTCCATGGCCCCTTCAACTTCCTTGCGCATGCGCAAGTAGAAGTCCTCCGCACTCTCGCCTTGGCGTTGGTAGCCGCGGGCGAGCTCAAGGACACACTCCCATCCGACATCGTCAGGGTAGTAGTGTCGTCGCAACACGCTTGAAAATTGTTTCCAAGTGGTTGGCGGATGGGCTTGAGTGGCCAATTTATAGAACCTTTGTGCACTCCCTATGAGGTAGCGTGCGGCAAGCGCAACTTGCGCTTCTTCCTTGTCCGAATGACCGGAGGTGAAGTCTCGGACCGATTGAAGCCAATCCCTCAAGGAATGGCGGTCGAGTTTCGTACCGTCAAAGGTCGGAGGCAAGGGGAGTGTGGCGCGCGTGATCCTTTCGGGATCAAGGGCGGTCGCCGTAAGGGGGCGCATCTCGTGCGGCTCCTCCACCACTCCAGCACGGACCAAGGCACGCTCAATGAACTTGTCGCGTGGTCCTTGGCTCTCCTCATGGAGAGGATCTACCAAAAGATCGAGCGCGGATTCTTGGAATGCCGATCGAGCCAGCTGAGTCAAGGACCCTTTCGGTTGCGACTCTCGTAGGAAGTCGAACAAGTCCATCGCACTGTTGAATAGCTTATGAGCCTCGGCTGGAGAGAGCGCGGCCATGCTACGCAAGCTCTCGCTGCGGTCTCTTACAAAGCCCGCAATCTCACGTTGCCGCTCAAGCTCAATGCGTTCCCGCTCTTTCTCGATGGCCACCTCACGGTAGGCGAGCTCGTGTTCACAAAGCTTTTCGAGTCGGGCGAGGTCTTGCATCATGTGGGTGCGAGACCTCTGGATGGAGTGTTTCTTCTCTTCGGAGGTAGCAGTAGCTGCTCTCCGGGCGAGCAAACGGCACTCGCGGGAGTAGGAGTTTTTCAACTCCTTGACGGCTTGAAGCTCGTCGTCGGTGAGTCGACGTGGGTCGGCTCCCCACTCCATGATCCAAACGGGTAGAGGCCGATTCACGTAGCGGAGTGTCTCCTCCACGTGTGGATCCTGCAAGTCCTTCAGAGGACCTTGCTTGGCTCGGGCCTCCCCTTCGTCGGAGAGAAGATTCTCGAGGTAGGTGGGCCTTAGGCTCTCATCCTCACTCTCATCCATGGACTTGGTCCCTGATCCCTCGGCCGGGGGCAGAGCCTCTCGCGCTCGGTTTGCCCTGGCTCGGGGCTTGCCGGGATCGGTAGCCAATGGGGCTGCCCCAACAGGGGATCCAGCCAACGGCGAGCCCCCAACAGGGGCGTCTGCCTGGAGCGAGCTCCCAGATCCTGCTTCGGCCAATGGCGAGCCAGGATGAGGGGCATCAGCCAATCGGATCGTTCGATCAACGTCGCCGCGCGCGCGCGCGATGGAGCGCGCATGATCGGCACGATCGGTGCGACCGACGGGCCGATCGGCGCGTGCGACGGGTCGAACAGTAGCCTCGGAGGCACGGCGCAGTTTCCGTGCGTCCGAGGAGGCCAGATCGGCTTTCGCAGCCGATCTTTTGGCCTTCTTCCCACGGTGCTCGAGGGTTTCGAAACCCTCGAGCGCACCGTCGTCCGGAGACGCCATGGCCAAGGCCGTGGGGGTGCGAACGGGTTGGATAGCCTCTCGACCACCTCCAGAAGCACGAGGCTTCTTCTGCTGGGAGGTGGGAGCGGCGAGCGTGGCTTTCGGAGCCATTTCTCGCTCTTTTTCGTTCGCCTCCTCCACGAAACCCTTGCGAGAGGTTCGTGGAGGCACGGCGCCTCTCTCCGGGCGCGCGCGTTCTCGCTTGGCGTCGGCAATGCCGACAGCCACCACCGTCGAAGCGGCGAGGGGTCGTTGACCGTCGGCATTGCCGGCGCGTCCCTCGCTCGCTCCTTTTTTCTTCGCCATGTCTTCGCCGCCACTCGCGGGCGGAAGGCTCGTTGAACGGTGTGGCGCTTGCGCGCCCACCTCCTTTTCCTGTGGCGCGAAGACGACGAGGGTGGTGGCGTCGGCGTGCGTTCGCGCTCGTTCGCTCGTGCGTTCGTGTCGCCGCGGTGCTCGAGACCGTTGGGCGGAACGTTGAGGAACGTTGTTGTTTTCGTTCCCCTCCGCCGCAATTAATATTACATCTTAACTCCATTGGGGAATCCGCCCGTGGCTAAGCCACGTATTTATCCGGTTCATCGGCCACAGAGCCCTTATTAGAAAGGGGGACAAACCGGTCCCTATTCGGGTTAGTCCTGGCCCTGCATCCGCCTAGGGACATGGCTAAGGAGGACGTCCCAGTGAGGGGAAGGCAAGGGCCTTCCTTGGGCATCCGAGAATATTCCCTCATGCCTCCCTAGTACCTCCTGGTAGGTAGCGAGATGCTGCAAGCGAGGGAACCAGGGAGCCTTTGGCCAATGCGGAGTGATCATGGTCACAAGGGCTCTAGGTTCGGCCTCCAACTTGCCTATCACGGAGTCAATGAGGCAACAAGGTGGGTGTGCCCATAGGTTGCCAAGACTAGCCCATTCTTGGGCGAGAGCATTGGTCTCCCGTGTAAAGAAGGCCGGACATTGGGCATTGTTTGGCGAGGCAAACAAGTCCCAAGTAAATGGCCCGAATATAATTGAGAACCTCTCAAAAGCCTCACGATTGAGTGCATATTCCTCATCGTCGAAGGACAACCTCGGCAAGACAGGTGTCTCGAGAGGGCTGGGCGCAACACTACGACGTTGACGCATTTGCTCTCGTTGTTTGTCCAATGCCTGGAGAACGCGGCTATAAACAGTGCGTTGTTTTTCCAAAAGGTTGGAAACACGAGCGTCCAAGGAGGGGACAAGAGCTGTGACAGGTGTTATATCCCCAACGGATGGGAACTGTAGATGCCAGGGTAATCGAGACCGGCAGCCATACAACAATTCAAATGGTGCATAGTTTAGCACATCATGTACGCTGTCATTGTATCCGTGGGCAGCTGCTTGTAATGTATCATCCCATTCTCGCTTATCGTTGCACATGGTGCGTAAAGAGGTCAACAGAGTACGATGTTGACGCTCGGCACCACCCTGAGATTGAGAGTGGTAGGGTGTGCCTGTGATATGCTGAGTCCCTAGAGCGGTGCAAAAGGCGTCAAACAGCTTCCGGTACATGGGCCCGTTATCGGTGTGAATCCTGGTTGGGCAGTGGTACCTATATACAACATGGTCTAGTAGTAACGCAGCTTGACGGGTTGCACTCCAACTTGTGTGAATTGGAATGTATACTGCAAATTTGGTGAATTTGTCGACCACGGTGATGACTGCGTTGTGTCCTTGTTTTGATAAAGGGAAGCCCTCAACCACATCCAGCACGATGGTATGAAAGGGGTGTGGGTAAAATTTGGCTTCTGGAAACAGATGTTGATATCGCGATTGAGTGCCCGGCTTTTGCAGTTGGCAAGTGGGGCATTGCTGGACAAACAAGGTACAGTGACGCTTGCACCCTGGCCAATAGAAATGTCGGCGTAATTCTGCCCATGTACGGGCCTGACCAAAATGGCATCGATCGTGAATGAGATGCAGCAGGTCTTGCCGCAAAGCTGCATCATTGGGTACAATGAGGACTGCTGGTCCAAAATTGGCTTCAGTTGGTCGTGGTCGCTGGAACAAAAGTCCCAAATGCTTTGCATACTGAGAGGGTGGAACCTCCAAATGCTGTTGGTATTCAGAATCTGCTTGAGCTGCTGTACGAATGCGATCGAGTAATGATGGCATTGTAGTGACTGCCTGTGGTGTAGAATTCTCTATCAGTTCAGCAGAAGAGGGGCCGTGTGATTGTTCAACAATAGACGCAGGATTCTGCACATGCAAACTGTGGCGCGCTTGCAGTCTAGATGCGTGTGTATACAAATTGAATCTGTGGCTTGCATATGCCAACCCCAATCTTGGAGGACTGATATGTGTAGTTATGGCAGTGTGGAGAATTGAAGCTACCCAACCAACTGGGAAAGCGTTTCCACACATTCGGTGCCGCGAGGAATCAGGCACTCCATAGGCCTGAGTGTCTCCAAGCTGCATTCCGGTCAAGCGTTCCTTCTCGCAAATTGACAGGGGCCGAAGTTCATGGTCTGGTCCATGCACCCATGTAGACTTCGATCGGTCTGAATGGGAATGTGAAGATGCCATTAAAGTGGGGCATTTCTCGAGCGGTATTCCGTAACTATCCACAGGTGGTGTAGATCCCGATTCTAAACATTCTGCCCAAGTGAGTGGGGTGTGAGGGAAATGCTGTGGCTTAGCTTTATTTCCCATTCCAATGGTTGTCCAAATTAGGCGTTGTCTAGCTTGAGGGGAAAAGTTACTCATATTATGTAACTGTGGTTCGCCGAACCATTCCTGCACAGTTTCCAAATGACCTATTAAATGGTCAGCAAATGGGGTGCACTCGATAACATAATGGGTACTTGGGAGGCGGTCCAGTAGCAAACGGACGGAGCTGAAAAGCTCTCTTGTGTCCAACAACCCCAGAGGTGCTGCTTCTTTTGTTGTATTAGCCCTCGAAAAGGGTTGACAGGGTACTCCAGCAATAACTAGATTGACACTTGGTAACTTGCGTCGGCCTGCGAGTGTTTTAACATCGTGGCCCAGTCGAAATATGTCGGTACGTACAAAGAGCCCAGGAACTGCGAGCCGTACAAAATTAAACACTCGCTGAATCACCAAACGACAGAAAGGGTCTTGTTCGACTGCTACGTAATCAATTTGGCATTGTCGGTCGTTGCAGACCAACTCTAAAGCTCTGAGCACTGTCCCCATTCCTGCACACAAATCCAGGATGCAATAGGTTGGAATTGTATTGGTTTCTGCCTTTGGTGGGTGTCTGGATAAGTAATCTGCAGCTATATTCTCGGCACCTGGTCTATATTGTATCTCAAAAGGTGCGAAAAATTGCAACTTTTCCATCCAACGGATGTCTCGCTGACTTAACTGCTCGGTTCCCTTGGTTTGCAAATAATGAGCCACTTTGTTGTCTGTGAGTATTGTAAACTTTTGACCAAAGAGAAGGTGTTGCCAATGCTGCAAAGCATAAATAATGGCACAAGTTTCCTTCTCGGCTGGGTGGTAATTTTTCTGTGAAGTATTCCACCGTTTTGAATAGTATTCGACTGGTTTCCAGCTAGTAGGGTCTCCAGTGTCCTCGCCATGGCACTGGGTCAAAACTGCTCCCATGCCAATGTCGGAAGCATCGGTCTCCACCCGGGTAGGCAGGTCTGGATCGTAAAGTGCCAAGACGGGCCTTGAAGTAAGAGCCGTCCGCAGTTGCTCATAAGCTTGGTCACATGCCCCCCCCCAGTAATCTGCAAAATCTTGTTTGTAAGTCTTTTTGTTCAGTTCCACTAAGGGTGCGGACAGCTCCCAATATCGGTCGATAAAACGCCGGTAGAAATTGCACAGTCCCAGAAAAGCCAAGTTTTGCTTCTGCGTAGTTGGCTTTGGAAATCTGGCGATCTTGTTTAACAACGTATCTGTAGGGGTGATCTGCCTTTCACTAATATTGAAACCTATCCATTCCAGCTTGGTGTAAAAGAAGTGGCATTTGCTGGCTTTCAATTTTATATCATTTTCTGCGCAAACTGAAAGAAATTCTTCCAGGTGCTGGAAATGTGCTTCAACTGAAGCTGAATGCACCAGTATGTCATCCATGTACACTTTAGCGTACAGGAGATGGCCAAAGATTCTATTCATCATGCGTTGAAAAGCTGCTGGGGCGTTGGCGAGTCCCATTGGCATTACTTTCCAAACATAGGATCCCATTGGGGTATTGACAGCAGTCTTAGCAATACTGTCAGCATCCATCGGTAACTGGTGGAATCCATCAAGGGCATCAAAGGCTGAGAAGAAAGCTGCACCTGTCAATTGCTCCAGATAATCATCTATTCGGGGCAGCGGGTATCGGTCTTTGATGGTGACACTGTTGAGCCGGCGATAATCAAATACAATTCGCCAACCTTTGTCCTTCTTAGGAACCAGTATTACTGGGGCCCCCCAACTGGATCCTGCGCATAAATCCATTTTTCCTGAGTCCACATATTCAGCAAGCATATCACGCAGAATCTCCAGCTGTTGAGGTGACATTCGATAATAATTACGGTAAAACGGCACTGTCCCAGTTTCTACTTCTATTTTAAAACTTTCCCCAGGAACTCGCTCGACAGGCACTGTGGTTCTTGGTTCAAAGCATACGCTGTACTTTTCTTTAAGGTTTGATAACCGCTGTTGCTGATCTGGAGTTAGTGGATATTGTGCGGTGAGTTTGGACCGTTTCAATTCAAAGTCCTCAGCCTCAGCTTGCAGTTCTGCACTGGTATCCAAAGGTTGGATCATCAGAAACAAACATCCAGGAGTATGCAAAGCTTGTTGTACTTCAGATGGGGGTACGATGAGATCGAGTTTCCTTCTCGATATGAAATCTCCATCCCCTATGACTACATGGGTAAGTCCCTGACGATCGCGCAGGTGCAACTGTCTCTTGGCAAAATCAGGAATACCCACCAGGTATTCTGCGCAGAAATCGTAACCCAGAATGCAATCGAAAGAATTGAGGTGCGTTATACCAAATGGAACCCAAGCGTGAAAGCTGTCAACCTGAATCCGGGCGGAAATGACTTGTGCTTGGTGAATCTTTTCTCCCACAGCACACTCAAAATCAAAGTATTCTGAAGTGTAGAACCAAGTCTTCTTCGCAGGATCTCTGTGCTGCAATTGTTTGAAGATCTTCTCACTCAAAAAGCTGAATGAAGCCAGAGTATCGATATATGCCTTTGTACAGACTTTAGCGTCAAATGTACCCAAAAAGGCTTCTGTTGTAAGGAATTCCATACGAGGGCCAGATCTGGCTGCTCGCAAACTTACAACCTGTCCAGGGAACTTGTTTTGGAGGGTTTGCTCCTCTCCCAGCTCCATACTAGCCGCCTGGTCGGCTAGTTGGAGCTCCATTAGTTTTTTGGCTGAAATATGGTGCTGGCAACACACTTATTTGTGTCGTGGCCATAGGAATGGCACTTTTGGCACAGGCCATGTTGCATGCACAATTTCTGTAATTCTGGGCCGAGAGGGTCGGAAACAGCAGCCCTTTGCTCTGCAAGCTGCTTCTGAGCATTGGTGATGCTGCTTTGCTGTTGCTTAGAGAGATGCCTATAAGGTTTGCGCTGTCGACCCGCGTTGGTCATCCTGTTTTGGCTGTCCTCTTTGGTTTGGGATCTGCGTTGTTCAGGTATTGCGGCCAGTTGTCTTGGGGCTGGAGCCTGCTTGTCTCGACGCGTTTGCTGGGAACGCTCAGCGTGAAATTCAGCGTCGAGCTTCATTGCCAATGAAGCCATTCCATCAGCAGTCAAGTCTGGGGTCTTCCCCACTTCGATCAACAGCTCGTGATGCTTCGTAATGTTACGTTGTATAGGAATCTTGAGAGCCATTCTGAATCGTTCGGCCAGCGCTTGCCCATCAATGTGAAAGCATTGAGGGTCTTTGGACTCATTGATGACAAAGGTCAACGTCCGCAAGCGATTGAGTAACTGAATTGGTGTTTCGTCAACTCGTTGACGGGCCAAGCGAAACTCGTTCAAAGCGTGTGGCCCAGGATCTCTAGTTTGGTAGGCTTGTTTAAGGAGTTGGTACAAATCGTCGATGTTACGAAGTGCATCCCTATTTTCCTTAATTCTGTGTCGCACTAGGGAAGCTGCTGAACCTCGGAGAGTATCCATGGCAAACACAAGTTGAGCACCTGGGTCTTTGGTGAACGAAACGACCCAGCAAAGTACCTCATCCCACCAATATGTCAAAGCATATGGGTTTTTGACGGCATCATCGCCAGAAAATTCGATCGGGCGTTTGATGGATGTCCTTGCCAAATTCACCCGTTGTCCAAGTTCCTTGTAAAGTTCCACCTGTGGATCGCTCTCCGATGGCGAGATTTCTCCACGGGCTTGCGATGGTACCTCTTGGTGAGTAGAAGGAATTCCTTGAAGGACCACCGTTGGAGCGGCTCGTTCCAAATGATCTATCCGGGCCATCATGTCCGGTAGGTTATCCAAGCGACGGGCAAGCTCTTGAATTTGTCCCAAAAGGGCTTGGATTTCAACCTCACGAGGGGGTTGCTCTTCGTTGTTGTCTTGCGAGCCTTCCATGAGTTCTTCGAATTTTTTTTTCTTTTTTTTTTTTTTTTTTTTTGAGAGTACTTGCGGTTTGTCGGACGCGAGTTCTCCAACTCAAAGCGTACCGCAACAAAGTGGTGAAGTCAAACTACCCCTCTTGTCAAGGTAGGAATCCTTGGAAATGAGGCGACTCGCCTTCTTCAAGCCTTTGAAACTCCGAGATCAAATGGGCACGAAACCCTAGCTTCGTGGTCCTCTTCTAGACTTTGTTCCACTCTCGACCCTTGGAGGACGAGAAAAGTGGTTGTATACACTTAGTCCCACGAAGGAGAGGTGAGACAAACTCGGATGCTTGACGAAGAAACGGTCCCTTGAGTGCCTCGATGGCGCCGGATGCGGACGGTGTCGATGGTGCGTGGTTCGGAGACCTTGAGTAGGACTTGTTCATTAAAAAGACCGGTGGCTCTTCTCTATGGAGCACCAAGGTCATCCTCTACGGTAATTGTCCAAAAAGGTACATTTAGTACTCTATCTTAAGTAATAAATGTCTAACCTTCTACATATACCGTCGAGCAAGAAGAAAACACTCCTCCATGGGGAGTGTGACCTAGGAAGGTGTAACACATTGTAGTATTTCTTGCGCTTCTTCCCGCACGAAGTGTTGCATGATTGGACTGCTGAGATCACCAGGCGTGGTCGAAGCAAGTACAAGAAACCAAGTGACACTTTCTTGTCTTACGATAGTGAGTGTACACCTTGTGTGTTGTTGAGGGAGTTTGGGTGCTTCGTGTACATGTTGTTGCACCCTGGGCATAGCAGAAAGTCCTTCTGGCAGGTGATTGACGTGGAGAAGGTCCCATTGGCGGTCCATTCAACCTGAACAAGTTCCTCTGCAGGAGGGACTTTCACCGCATCTTGGAATTCTTGGCAGTCAGTGTGCCAAAATACACAGCGGAGCGAGGAGGGAGAGAGGACCGACCCGAGTAAGCTGGAGCTTGCAAGGGACCCAGAGGCACCGTGCATACACTGCAGGGCGATCCACATTGGGAACTGCGCATGTTGTAGGATGCATGGAAGGCACATGCATCCCGGCACTACACTCCAAGCTGGCTGGTGGTTGTGGATGTGTCCATGTTGAAATGGATGGGCAGGTACATGCCCTCCCGAATGATCCTTTGCATAAAGCGAGATCCCCTTGTTCGCGGGTTGAGAATTTTGTGCGATATGAAATTTGGGTGGAGGAAGTGCACAACGTCTAGTGGCACTTGAAGAAGTGATGAGGACGAGCGGCAAACAAATGAAGGCGACAAAGGTGACATAACGACGCTATGTCATGTGTGGAAGGAAAGCCTCCGCAACATGCGAGACATGCCACAAGCCAAGCGAGGGCATCGTTGCCTACATCTCTAGACCGTACACGGACCGTGATTGCACCGCACAACACATGGCTAGGGTGGCCTCCTGGTGACCACGGAGGGTGTTGGGGGGGAAGGCGTGCACACACCTGCACTGGCCCGTCTGATGCAACGCTGGAGGTGTAGCTCCACAAAATAATAGATTGAAACGTTGACCTCATAAGTTTTCGAATGAGCCATGCCACGAGACGTAGGATTGAGCGATGCGTGTACACGGATCGCTGGAAGTTGGGCGTTATTGTCCTATGGGTCGACGAAGGGCTGGACGTGTGGGGCGCTAGACGACGACACGGGGCGTCTCTCCGCACATGCGCCTGTACTTAGGACCTTCAAAGAGTTCTCTACACGTCCTAGAAGGTGCAAAATAATTGTCCGTACTTATGGTGGCGAAAGTGTGGCAAACATCATTGCCCTCAATTGTCCTGCGTATAGGACAATGAGCAAGGGATTTACACATTGGAGTACAGGAGACAGCTTTCGGTGGCGCGTACTCTAGATAGGGAGGAGGATTTGTCGTGGTACGTGGAAGTCGACGTTGGGAAAGGACGTTGCCAAAGAAATGGCATACCGCCACTCGCGTCCGTACGAACGGGCGGTTCACGGTGATTTGAAGGCAAAAAACGTTTTGTTGAATAGGAAAGGGCATGCAGTGATTACAAACTTTAAGGAGTCGCGCGACGCACCTATGCCAACACGGTAATGCCGGCGTCTTCGGGCTTGTCGATCTGTTGCGCCATTAGTGAACTATTCTTGGATCCAACGACACACCTCGAAACGAGTAGCGATGTGCATACCTACAAAATGTTGTTCTTATTACAAAAGCGTCCGTGAGTGTTAGACGCTCACACAAGTGGTTTGGAGTAGAGCTTCGTCAATGGAAATGGGCCGTGTACGCCGTTCCTTGGGATACGGGATGTGCTCCTTTTGCTCTTGGAAAAGCGACTTCTTGGTCGACTTGAATCTTCTATCCAAGCAAGAGAGGTCCCTTGAGTCGTTGAGGAGCGCGTGGGCTTCAGCAAGCCGCAGCAAAGCAAGCGGGGACGCACACCTCACCATTGCCAAGTCAAAAAGTCTATTCAAGCTCCTTTGGAGCCCACTCTTTGGGTCTCTTTAGCTAAGAGGCACGTACTTCAACCCCCCCCCCCCATTTCGCGGGGGTCGTGGATGACGTAAGGCTCTCGTCACTCATCCTACGGCCTTGGCCCTCGCCCACGATTGCTCGAAGCTTGCCTCCTTCATCTTCTCCCGTCGTCCCCCGTTCTTTGGTTTGTGAAGGGGCTGTCCCGTCGACTGCCCGGGTATATCCTTCTTTCAACCACGGGATCTTTCCGATCGATATCATGTTTGTCCCGAGTCTACTTCTCGCCAAACTTTTCTCGGTCAAGGGATTGAGCTCCCCTCGCCAATACTTGTTTTCCTTAACAACTTCTGTCCGGTCCTCGAAAACTCGACCCTTGGCGATATCAAGAAGCCCACTTGTCGGTTCTAGCGTTATTCGCAAGAGGAGAGCCCTGCCATATGCAGTAGTGTATGCGGTGGTGATGCAGAAGATGCTTTGCGAGGATGTGGATCTGTGGGTATTGCAACGCTTGGTGGAGGATGGCCAGCGACCACTATTGCAGAGGAGTATGTTGCGTTTGCGTCCATGGGAGGCCACGAAAGCCTCTCTAGAGGCTTTCAATACACACGGTTTGACGTGGGAGCCACCTCCTTGGATCGGGTCCTGCTAAGCGAGGGAGCGCCTTTTGATGCACAGAAAGTGGTTCTGATCTATTACCAATTGTTAAAAAGCTTTAGTGCACCCCCTTGCACTGAACATGGCATCTTGGCTCCCCATTTTAGGGCCACTAGTTACGAGAGGGGCTTCTTGGTGAAAAGATGCTTGCTGTGGGTGAGCTTCTCCCACAAGGGGGTTTGTTTCCTTGAGTCGTGCACTTCGAAATTGGGTCTTCGGTCTCCCCCACTCGGGTCGGGGGGCCCTTCAGCCCCGTGGCGTCCTTCCTCTTTCTCCAGCGCACGATACTGGGCGACCACCTCCCTTGTATCCCGCATCAGCTTTGGTTGGTCAATGTCAAAAAGGGGTCTTAATGATCCTCCTAGGGGTTCCATTGAATCCCCCTACCAATAAACAGGGTTCAAACCCTCCCTTATTAGTAAGAAAGGCAAAGTACTACTTTCTATCCTTAGCCTAACCGTCTACGAGGTGGGGGTTTGTTGGAACCGCGCTCTCTTCGCAGTGGCCACCAGCCCAGAGGTAACAAGTGGCTGAAGAAACATGGGGAAGTGGTCGAACCGTTGTGTGCGTGTTGGTCAGAGACTCTAGAGAAGAGGCCCACATTTGCAAGGATCGTGGCCTAACTGGAAAAACACAAATGCACAGTAGAGGTATTCGGATTTGCCAAAATATTTTTTTCGCTTCGGTTTTGAACTCCCTTAACGAAAAAAATATTTTCGGCCTCAAACAGGTATTCGGATTTTCTCCCCGGAAAAGACTGCAATGATGGGGGACCCCTTCCTCTGCGACGACTGCAAGGATTCGGGCAATTAATAGGGAAAGTAAGGGTGGTCTGCTTTTGGCGCGAATGGTCGGACTGTTCGTTTCCATAGGCACATGGCATCCTATCGAAATGGAGCAATTACACCTGCACATCCAATTGTGCTGCAAGCCATGGCTCGAAGAGGAAGCAGGATTGCTTGAGCGGGTCCACGACGTTTGAACCGTGCGCAACATGGACGCCATGGCAGCGAGCCAGCCTTTGGCGGAAATCGACATCAATGCGGACGCCAATGAGGAGCTCGTCGCTACGTCGCAGAAGAAGAACCGGAACGTCTGGAAGGAGGCGCACAAAATGGCGCTCGTCAATCAGATCTACTTGGATGAGTGCTGCCCGATTGGCAAGCGCACCCACAAGGAGGTGAATGCGGCATGGGCGAGCCTCATTCGAGCATTAAGCAGTCGTGGCGATGGCCTTTTCGATGGATTCGATCTCTCGATACCGGCTGTGCGGAGGCAGGTGAAGGACCTCATGCGCAGGCAGAAGGAGTTGAATCGCGAGGCCCTCGCTGCCACCGGTCTCGGAGGGGCTCGAATGCACACTGACCTGGAAGCCGGTGCACAACACTTGTTGGATCTCCAAGAACACGTGGACACTGAGCGCGCGACCGAGAAGGAAGGGAAGGCTTCGAAGCTGGCGCGACTGGATGGCCACGCGAAGGATGCGCTGAAGCGATCGATGGAGAGGCATGCGAAAAAACCACGGCGATCTGGAGGAAGCGGGAGTAGTGGAGGACGGACCGGACGGCGAGGGAGTGGCACGGAATTCGCCGTGAAGCTCGAAGCCGCGGAGGACTTCGCTGCAGTCGCAATGGAATCGTTCATCGAACGGAGCGCGAGGATGGAGTGGTTGACGAAGGTACAACTGCACGCCAACCATCCCACGCTAGGCGAGCACCCAGGATCCGAGGACGCTTTTGTGGAAGCAGCCGTGGCGGCCCATCGCATGAAGATGCGAAATGTCAACACCTCGAGATCGAAGGACGCTCCTGAGGCTTCGTCCGTCAGCGACGAAAAAGTTGCCGACGTCGACAATTGAAACGAACGTGTAATGAAGCTATACTGTTGTGCCTTCCTTTGTTGCACGAGTTCGCAATAATCGTCCCAACATTCTCGCGTTCACGAAGTCAGGCAATTGCGTCAAGGTCATTCGAGCGAACGAGAAGACGGTGAGAAATATTAAAATTTGAATACGATACTTGATTATTCAATAACAATAGCCTCGTTCACCGTGCGTGAACGAGGCTTATGGTCTCGCTTATATTCGTCAACAGAGGCGTTGCCCCCTACAATACTGTCCATCTATCATTGCAGCTGCTGCTCCAACAGCTTCATCCATCTATTCTTGCTGCTCCTGCTGCTCCTGCTGCTGCTGCAGCTCCATCCATCCATCCATCCATCCACCGCTGCTGCTGCAGCTCCATCCATCCATCCATCCACCGCTGGTGCTGCAGCTCCATCCATCCATCCATCCATCCATCCATCCATCCACCGCTACTGCACCAGAAAGTCCATCCATTTACCGCTGCTGCACCAGAAAGTCCATCCATTTACCGCTGCTGCACCAGAAAGTCCATCCATCCATTTACCGCTGCTGCACCAGAAAGTCCATCCATCCATTTACCGCTGCTGCACCAGAAAGTCCATCCATCCATTTACTGCTGCTGCACCAGAAAGTCCATCCATCCATTTACTGCTGCTGCACCAGAAAGTCCATCCATCCATTTACTGCTGCTGCACCAGAAAGTCCATCCATTTACCGCTGCAGCACCAGCAAGTCCATCCATCCATTTACCGCTGCTGCACCAGAAAGTCCATCCATTTACCGCTGCTGCACCAGAAAGTCCATCCATCCATTTACCGCTGCTGCACCAGAAAGTCCATCCATCCATTTACCGCTGCTGCACCAGAAAGTCCATCCATCCATTTACCGCTGCTGCACCAGAAAGTCCATCCATCCATTTACTGCTGCTGCACCAGAAAGTCCATCCATCCATTTACCGCTGCAGCACCAGCAAGTCCATCCATCCACCGTTGTTGCTGCTCCTGCAAGGGCCGTGTCATTGCACGTTCTGATTGTCCAAGTGGAGGTGGTACATGGCACGGTACTCACTCATGGAGGGTGGCAAGGTATCGAAGTACCTATTGGCCACACCACCATACTTGCAAGTATGGTAGTTTGTCAGCAACGCAGCTACACAATCCTCTTTACTCGTCGCACGCGATCCAGTCGTCTTTCGTCGAACGTCCGTCACAAACGGCCAAAGCTCGCCCATTTTCCCAAAAACCCATTCGACGCTTTCCCGGTAGTGGGACATTAGCGTTGCGTACGCCTCCATCGCATTCGTCATCCTTCCTTTGGGCGCACGTAGAAGCACGTCATGTACGGGGTACGCCGGATCCCCGTACACGCAGAGTTCGACGTCCAGCCGACCTCGCATCCCTTGCAACCGCGCCACCAAATTCGAGTCTGCTAGCACCTGCGAGTCGTGCGCACGTCCTGCTGCGGGCCCAAACCAGTCACCAATCAGAAAATTTGGAAGGACAACACATTGGTATTTTACCTTGTGTTGTCGCTTCCAGCCATTGTACATGGCTTCCTGTCCCACAGTGGGCCTGCAAATCGTGAACATCGTTCCGTCAATAAATCCAAAACAATGTCCTTCGGGACAACCACGCTCACGCAGCAGACGTGCGAACGCAGGCAAGTGCTCCTCCCAAATCTCCAATCGCATTGCAGACGCAACGTGCAAAAAAACGTGGTCCAACGCCACGTTGTACATTTCTGAAATGGCAGGTGGCGATCGACCGAATACCTGCGCTAGTTCCAATCCCCGCTCGCGCCCACCTAAACGCCGCAGCAAAAGCAGAAAGGCTTCCTCGCCTCCAAACCGCCGCCCGCTCGCCGATCGCAGCACGGTTGGGAACCCAAGGAGGCGTAGGAGTTCCGCGATTGCGTCCCTCCCAAACCGAAAGCTCCCTCGCAGCTCGTCATCCGTGAACGACTCTGCACTTCGTCCAGGACTCGCTGGTGGAGCTCTCGGACTCCACCATTCATGGAGCGTCCGCAGGCGCTCCTCGCATTCGCTCGCGAGCACGTCCAGCATGGCCGTGAACGCCATGAGGAGGTCCGGATCCCCGTCCGCCACCACCATCATCACGACACGGAGATGGACGATGCGCACTCGAAAGCGCTCCATCTCCATGATTTCCAGGATCCTGCCTTTCCGCTGCGGCATGACGTCGCTCCTTCCCCTCCTTCCCGCGCTCTTTTACTGGCTCCATGCCGCGGAGGAAAGGGATCCGGTGTGTCCAACCCCCTCAAGCGGAATATTTTCCTCATAGCACGTGTAAAGGACGACGGATTGCGTTATACAAGCACCCCACCCCATCACCCGTCTCCGAACAGAATGCGCAGAGGAGCCCCCAAAATAGTTCGCTAATAGGGGCAGTTTTCCGGAAAAAAAAATATTTTTTTCGGTTCGGGAGAGCCAACGGTCAAAAATCGGGGCGAAATCCGAAGCGAAAAAAATATTTTGGCAAATCCGAATACCTCTAGTAAATAAAATGTCCGTGAAGGGAACCCCTCTTCGCGGAATTTCGTCACCCCAGCGTCACCCCGCTCGCACCCCAGCCCGATCTCCCGGGTCTAACCCGGATATCGACCCGGTCAAAGAGTCGGTTTACCCAAGATACTATGGAAGGGAGTTCCCGGTTCAATATCTCTTCCCTGCCTATTAAATTTCTCCCTCCCGAGCTGTACAGATCGCCTTCCGACCGACAGATCGACGAGAATGAAAGATGCTGCCGACGGGACGACGAACGAAACGCGCGCGCGACGCGGCAAGGACGACACGGCCGACGGACAGGACGTGCTTCATAGAGCGTAGAGCTGCGTGAGAGAAGTGGTAACGTGTGCGTGGGCTGGAACTGCTGGACGTGGAAAGGAGGCGCTCGTGGGTTTCAGCGACGTGGAACCACGCGGTCGTTCAAGTCGCACGCGGTGGCGACACTTTCGTGCCTCTTGAACGCTCGCGTCGTGCACAAGGAACGGTAGATGGCTAGTAGAAAAAAGGAAAGGGGGTGCACGCTCACGTTGACCGCGTCTGCTTGTATTTGTGGCGAAGGACTGTGTCCCAACTCAACTCACCATAACGACGCTTGTGTCCAGCCTTCGCAGCAAATTGGAAGGCTGCTTTGACAGAATCAAACTGCTTCTCCGCTTCATCGAACGTAGTAACTTCTTTCCAGTTGTCTTGCAAGGACTCCTGGATAGCTAGCATTATCTTTCGGAAGCGGCGTAATCGCTCTCGGGCTTTCTTGTCACTGACCTCGCAAAGTTGAATCAAACGCCATGGTCTGTGTCCACTGGCTGCATCACCGAGCATCCAATGGTACCAAGACTTTTGAAGAGTCATATTTGGCACATAAAAGTCACTAGGAAGAGTCTTGTGTGCCTGCAAACCAAAATCAGCAAGGTTTGTTGGACGCTCCTGCGTTCTCGTTCGAACGGTGTTCCCTTCTTGGAGAAGTCGAGGCACGTCCTTCAATCCACTCTCTTCAAGGAGGCGTAGCACTGTCCTTTCAAGATTAGAAGCTGTGAGAGGTGCACCTTCAATCTTACCATCAGCAATGGCTTCATCCAAAGCATCTCGGAACAACTTTGGGAGTTGACTCAATTGCTCATCCACTCCGGGTATGAGCTTTGCTACTTGGTCCTTCACGATTCGCATGGACCGGAGCAAGGCACAATGTGGCGGCACACCTGTTGCACACAAATTGGCTTCCATGGCAAGAGGATTGTCTTGAAAGCCACTGAAAATCAAGGATTGCAACTTCTCCATTGCTTGCTTGTTGTTGATTGTCCTATCGGCCCACAACTTGTGGCCCGGAGGTAGTTGCGCACGTAACTTCAAAATGTGAAAGACAACACTAGCAAGACAGCGCCGAGCAACACCAGGATTCACTTGATTCACGTCCATAGTGCTCTTGCAACACTCGTCGATGAAAGCCTCGTCTTCCTCTGTCTCTGGCATGAAGATGGGAGGAAGAACTGCCAACTCTTCCCCATTCATAGGCAAGCCTGTCAATACACGGCCAACATGCTCATCTCCTGCTGAATCGTAACGACGATATGTGTCCTCCACGCCCGGTTGTGTCCACCCAGCTCGCAAACTTATGGCCGACGAAGAAGGGCATGCCGTGCCACCTGCACTCGCATAAGTGGCCGCACCCTTTCGAAATGAGTGTGTCCCGACGCTTTGAGTAGTCATTCCGTTCTCTTCAAGAATATTCGCTATCTCCTTTGCCTTGGCATGCAACCCCACCCTAAATCGACGTGCACATTCATCTTGAGACCCATGAAAAAGTGGCAAACTCCCATCACTATTGCCAACACGGGTGTTTGTCACGATGAGGTAGACCCCCAACGCAGTAATAGCACAAGTCCAAGGGGAAAGGGGGTTGGCGTAAATTGCCCGAGGGTACTTTGATAGTTTGCCATCTTGGTCCGTCTTTTGTTGGGCATAATAGATCAACAAATGGTCCTCTTTGCACTTGATATGGTTGACACTTATGTGCGAGATGTTGTCACTTCGTCCCATCAAGTTCCAAAGCATCGTTGCATACGTCCACCCAAAGGGACCATACAACTTGTCACACGCAATCCTTTTGCAAAGCTCCGCATAGACCTTGAAAGGGAGCTCTGCCATTCCCTTTTCCACACTCATTCCACGTTTTTTTTGCAACCGAACCCTACGCCGCTTCCATCCATTGAGCACTTGATTGACCGTCGGAGAGAGTTTGAGCCACACGTCGGTTTTGCCAAAGTCCTTGAAAAGCAAATGCAAAGCAGCGCGGTATGACGATAGCCTACTCTCGGACAACTTTTTGAAGTCATCCTTCCAACTCCAAATTGGCTCGAGTATTTTTTGGGGGGTGAGGAGATCCCAATGCAATGGCTCGATGGGTTCTTCACAATAGCTCGGTAGCAAAGAAAAGATCATGGCTTCATCCGACGTCCCATTTCGTGGCCGAACCATGGCTAGGTTTGCCTCCACTTGCGAAGCGAAAGGTGCGTTCAAAGCATCATCGCCACTTTTGTACAAGTGCAAGAGAAAAGTCGCAGCACCATGTTTGTAACGATCCCGTGTTTTCATGTATGTGCTCCCACGTAGCTCTTCCACTAAATCCATTTGCCCTCCATCGCCTTCATGAAAAGTGTCTTGCTCGCATCCCCCACGTCCATCAAGAACCGCACTTCGCGTTCCGTCTTGCGCACGAATCGCAATCGCACGCACGTCGAGTTGCAGTTGGCGTGCACGCACGGAAGGTTCGTTCGCCATGGCCTCGAAGTCGGCGTCACCCTACGAGGGTGACGAAATTACCGGGATTTCCCTTCCTCCGGGCTCTTGTGTGGAAAACAGTGGGGAGAACAGACCGAAGGAAAACCCGTTCCGGTAATTTCGTCACCCTCCCAGGGTGACCGAATCCCAAACCGGGCTGGATCTGGGGTGACGAAATGCCCAGAACCCTTGGTCCAACGCCCAATCCGACCAACCTCTACTCGATCGGTCCAACCTCCCCTGCCGCATCCCGGATCCGATCTCCCTCCGAACTCATCTCCCTTCGATCGACCCTCATCCCTCATCTTCCTTCGCTCGATCTTATCCCCGTCCGATCTTGTCTCTCCTCCTATCGATCCTCATCACGCGCCCATCTGATGCAATACCGGCTTTCTCTTCGATTTCCTCTAGATTGGATTTGCAACATGAAAAGATTTCTTCTTGCCCCTTTTCCTTTCTTTCCCTCCTCTTTAAACAAAAATAATTCCTCCTTCCACCATTCCCCATCTTTTGGGAAGGAAAAAGAATCCCTCAATCCTTTATCCGGGGACAAGTTCTGTGTCCGCCCTCCGTGGAAGGGGGACAATTCGATGGGCTTGCTTCTAGGGCTTTATTGCCATAGATTCGCAACGCTTCTCTAGTGATGGCGGGTTGATCGTGTCTCACATGGTGTGGCACGTGGTGATGAGATGGAAGCAGATGCATGTAGGCAGGCGTTGTTGTTGATGATGATGTAAAACTCGTTATGGGTACACTCGCGGGCAGTTTATATAGTGCGCTCTAGCGAGATTAAGGAGATCACGTGCCAGGGGAGCATCCACTGATCAATGTCGTCTTTGCCTTATTCAATGGTTTGTTGTGACGTCGTTTACCTTGTCGTCAGTATCGGACTCTCCGTCTCGATTGCTTGGGCGTTCACTATTTGGCGGTTCCCACTTTGCCTTGAAATAGGCTAAATACCAAAGGAAAGGGTATTATTTCCAACATCCTTCCCCCGTTTTTCTTTCAAATGAAAGACCCTGCACCCCTCCTGCTCAATTACAACCAGCAGAAAACAAGGAGGTTGTTTCATCATCAGTTAAAACTACCTCGTGGTAAAGAGCATTGGAACGTGGCTGACAATCCCAGTCCCCACGTACGGACCCTGTCCCGTCTCGCGTCCAGCACCCGGGGTCGGCTTCGGCCCAGCTTCATCGATGGAAAGGCGGTGCAAGTGAGGGAGCACCCCGCTTCTCAAAACTCTTTGAAGAAAGATGTGGACGATCAAGCGAAGAAAAACAGCGGTGCAGGAGAAGGGCTGCGCCACGGTGGTGCTCGTGTTGATCGGCCTGACCGTTTACCACATGAGCAGACCGCTCGCATTCACGTTCCAAGAGCAGATGTATCCGATGGATAGGAGTGAAAAGTACACTGTGCAGATCATGACATACAGAAGACCAGAAGCTCTCGTTGAGACCATCACGTATCTCATGCGAGCTCCATCCATGGACCAGGTTCTGGTGACTTGGAATGATGTGAACACACCACTTTCCACAACAGGTTTGCATAAGTTTCGCAAAATCTGGACGAAGCCAGTCAAATTCATAGCATCGCCCTCAAATGATGTCACAACCAGATGGAGGTGGAGTATACATTGCAAAACAGAAGCTGTATTCAACATCGATGATGATACGTATATCAATGTGGATGCCATCGAAGCGGCCTTCAAAGTCTGGAAGCACTTTCCGGACCGAGTAGTGGGTATGTACAGCAGAACTATCTACTTTGATAAGGACAAACATTCATGGGTGTACGCCCTGAGGGAAAGGCATGTCAGGAATCCATCCGCTGCCTATGGGTTGATCATTGGTAAGGCATGGTTTGCTGGCAAGAAGGTCATGAGCGCCCCTTTATTGGATGGCCGTCAACTTTACGGGCATCTTAAACAGTTCTTGCATGATACCGTGGCTGAAAGGAAAGGTTGCGATGACATTGCCTGGAACATGTTTCTCTACAAAACTGGGTTTCCTCAACCAATATCCATCAGTGGTCTACCGATACTGGGTGTGAGAAGTAGCGATGTCACAGGGTATAACGTGAGCAGCAACCGGGACAAGAAGGGTTGGCTTAGATACCGCAACATCTGCGTAAAGGATTTGATGTATTTCTTCAACACTTCGCAACCTCCTTTGCATCCAGGACTTGTACGCAGTGTGGAAGTGAGGTATCCACTTCTGAAACACCTGCTTTGGTATCAAGTTGAGATTCAGCAAGCTCAGCAATCTATAAAAAGTTTCCGGGGAGAGGTAGAACACTTGTGAATGGACAAAAATTTCTGCTTGAATTCCTGAAATTCCTTCAAAATATGGTCAAGATAGGCCATCATTATACTCACACTCTCATGCTCTTAGGTGCAGCTTCTGTTTTGTTCATGCGTGCAAATCCATCATGATGTTTCGGCGGTAGCATCAGCTCCACCCACACATGTACTACTTTCACATTCCCTTCAAGACTATCATTGGCACGTACTCTTCAAGACTATTTTCAAGGATGCTCAAGAAACGCCCCTTTCTGCCTAAGCCTCATTGCTATTTAAACGTCAAGTAGACTGTTTTGAACTGTACAAGTAATTCTTAACTGTGGATTGCTGGCAGGAACTGGATTGGTGAACCTCATCATCACGTCATTTTTGGGCAGATACGATGGAAAGTTTCACGAATGACAAAACTTCATAGCAACTGCAACGATGCCACGCTAAGTAGCCCAATCCCAGAACGATAACGGACCAAGTAGACTACTATCTCAATGTCATTCGTAAGCATGCTTCTAGATACTTTCAAGATGAAGCTCTGCTTGCGAGTCAATACAAAGAACAGGCAAAGAATACTACAACTTTGATCGAAGCAATGAAACTGTTTTTCGTGGCCTAGTGTTACTAAACGTCCCTGTTTTCCACGTGACCAATCTGCTTTCACCAACAAGAAGCAATTGAATTTCGTATCGAGCATACAAAGATTCCAAAGTTTTGATGGGCCGGAGCTTGGAATATCCGTTCATGTGTGCGAAACTTTGTGAATGAAGTGCCCAACATTACAATGAGGGTTCCAAGGAATGTATACTGGCAAACCGTAGGTTTTTCTCCTTCTTGCTGCATGCTATATATGAGCAAATATTTCCAGCTTAACTTCCTCAAATGGAGCGACAAGCTATGACAAACCAAAAACCTAGTGTCCTTCCTTTTGATTCCTTATTGCTTAAAATTGTCACCTTGATCACAGTTTCGATATAGCATTAGTTAGATGGAAAAGAAAGGAATCTCCACTTGTTTGGTTTCTAAAAGGGACTATGGGTCCACCCCACAACCACTTAAGGAAAGCGTGAGACCTTGGGCTTTATCTTCGCATCAAGCATGTTCCCGTTCCTTCTAGGTACTCCGTAGAGTGCGTCAATAAGCTGAATCCGAATCTGAGCTTCCTTTTTCCTAGATCGTTCGTGTTCCAAGCGGACTCGGCGTGGTTAGCCCAGCGGCCTAAAACATTCACCCTTTTGGAGTGCTTTGGCCAGGTAGTTTTCGTTGAGCTTCATGGTACCTGTTAGGAATGCGATCCTTCGCTCTTGAGCTCCGCCTACGTGGAGGAAGTTGCCTTGGAGGACGTGGAGGCGCTTGGGAGGCGGCTCGTCCTTCCAGGTCAAGATCAACTTGATTACAAGGTGTGTGGGGGGAGGAGTTAAGTACTCCTCCCCATCGAGGGATAACCATCCATTGAAGGGGTTCAATGGGTGAGGAATGAAGGGGGAACCCTGGTTCCTAACAGTGAGGACCCAATAGAGGTGTTGGGTCCTAACAACCTCTTCGGTGGTTCAGACGTAGAGCTACACCTTCCTAGGTCACCCTCCCCATGGAGGAGTGTTTTCTTCTTCCTCGACGATTGATGCACAAATGGAGACACATAGACCTCAAGTAAGAGTACTAAATATACCTTTTTGAACGTGTACCAGAGAGGATGTCCAAGATGCCCACTATCAAGTGAGCATCGGCGGTTCTAATAGAATAAGTCCTAGCCAAGGCCTCCGACCACGTGCCGCCGACGTCCGTGGGCCTCCGAAGTACTCAAAGAGCCTTTTTCGCCAAGCATGCGAGTTTGTCCCACCACTACCTCGAGAGTCCAAGTGTATACAACCTCTTTCCTCGTCCGCTAAGGGTCAAGAGTGGAACAACAGTGAGCGCACAAGTGCGCAAGGGCAGCAAGAATTTGTATCATGTAGTGCAACGACAGCCTTCAAGAGGTCGTTCACCACCGCCAAAACCACGTGGTACTTGTGGATACGGACGGCTGCTCACCTGTGTTGTAACACGTGCGTTCGTCTTGTTCGTCAAAAGACGACCTACACGACCAACAACCATGGAGAGTAAACTCCATGTAACGGATTGTGAATGTAAGTTCTTTCGATAAGCCTACCTACGAGCAGCCTCGGTCTCCCCTCCGCCTTGGTCACCTACTCATAGGCTTCAGGGCTATGTTATACTAGCTTATGCTTTGGTGTGCCCTTTTGACTTGATTGGGACATTCCCATGCCATTTTTTGGTGTTAAAGCCGGAGAAGCTCCCGTGCGGCCTCACGGTCCATTCTTCAAGTGCTTGGCCTTGTTCGGCATGACTTTTTACTCTCTTTCTACGGGTATGAGTCTCGCGTTGAAAGGGACTCCGGGTCCTAGGCCCCCCTACGACGAGCCTCGGTCTCCCTTCCATCCAAGGTCACCCATTCAAGGGCCCCAGGATTCGGATATACTAGCTTATGCGTGGGTGGCCTTTTCTGGCTTGATTGGAGACAGACAGTCCCCCCCGGTCATTTTGGGTTGTGGCGCGTGGGCGCCCACCTCCTTCTCCCGTGACGAGCCGGCAGCGCTGGTGGTGGCGTCGGCATGCGTTCGCGCTCGTTCGCTCGTGCGTTCGTGTCGCCGCGGCGCTCGAGACCGTTGGGCGGAACGTTGAGGAACGTTGTTCTTCTCTTCTCGTTCCCCTCCGCCGCAATTAATATTACATCTTAACTCCATTGGTGTTGCGCGAGGCAGGCCTGGACCTCCTGTGAAGCCATGCCCTCTTGGTTAAATACCGAGGGCCTTATGCGACCCTGGTCTATAGGATCGAGACTCTGGATGGACGAGGGACAACTGTGTCCCCCATTACCCCACTCCGGCTGGCTCGATGGGTATCGTATTGAAGGAGGGTCGCCCCGGGTCAGAACGAGGCCCTAAAAGGGGTACTGGGGAGTTCGACCGGGACAGACCGACCGAATGACTCGACCCCACCCCTGCCTCTCCTTCGAGAAGGTAGGGCCGGGGGGCATGAACGGTGAGGATGCAAATGCCAGCTCACGTTCGCCCCGGGGCGAGCCCAATGGACGGTCAGATGTTACCTTAGGGAGCACGTGGACTGCCGCACCGCCCCACTTGCTCCGATTTCCAACCGCCAGTGAGAGGCGGTGAGAGAGGAAGAGAGGTAGACATAGTAGTCCCTCTTTGCTTTGTAACTTACTTATCAACTTGCTCAACGAGGTGACATCCACGGTGCACCACCAGCAGAGAACGCGCACCATCAACACGCCGGAGGAGGCGTGGAAGAGGTTCGTGAGCAAGCCCTCCTTCCGAAAGAAGGGGAGCGGCAAGAGCGTTGGCTGTCTGCGAGAGGGCCCAACGAGAAGGAAGAGCTCCTTCCCTCCACGTGGAGAGCCGAGGGTCCCAATTGCCCACCGTGTGTCGAACGTCCCCCACGGGCGCTTTGTAACAATTGGGGAATCCGCCCGTGGCTAAGCCACGTATTTATCCGGTTCATCGGCCACAGAGCCCTTATTAGAAAGGGGGACAAACCGGTCCCTATTCGGGTTAGTCCTGGCCCCGCATCCGCCTAGAGACATGGCTCAGGAGGACGTCCCAGTGAGGGGAAGGCAAGGGCCTTCCTCGGGCATCCGAGAATATTCCCTCATGCCTCCCTAGTACCTCCTGGTAGGTAGTGTAGCATGAGGCAGGGGCCACCTCCTGCGAAGGAGGCCTAATACTAAGCCACCCACGGTTGTGGATGGTCCTTAGGATACCATGTTACAATTTGCAGTGTTTACCTTGGAATGGGACGAGCAACGTAAGGGGAGTCGAGCTGCCCCCCGGGGAATCGGGTTCCATTTCATAAGGGATACCCGACCGGAGAACCGGGAGGGACGGTCGACTGACCCTGGGTTGACCCGGTCTGCAGACCCTACTGATTGGGAACGGAACGAGGAGAATCAAGGCGAATCTTTCGTGGGGTGAATACGACCAATCGGCGGGCGTGCAAGCAGATAAGACCAACAGGGGAACCAATCGGGGACCACCTGAGAGAGACGTGAGGGCGTAGGAGCCCCCACGTCTGTGAGTTACCGCCCCTCGATCCCCCATTCCCTGAGAGGCCACTAGTAGGGCCCTCATTTGAAGTAAGAGAGACTCTCTTGACGACCAAGGACGTAGGTCCACGTTGATCCGCGCCTCCCACAGCGCTCGGCTGAGGCTCACGTGCACGAGAAGGGCGCCAAAGTCGCCCTAAAGTGCCTACGAAGCCTCCCAAAGAAGGACCCTTCGTCAAAGTCACGTGTACCCTCACGGACGCATTCTCCCATCGTGCAACAGTAGCGAGATGCTGCAAGCGAGGGAACCAGGGAGCCTTTGGCCAATGCGGAGTGCTCATGGTCACAAGGGCTCTAGGTTCGGCCTCCATCTTGTCTATTACGGAGTCAATGAGGCAACAGGGTGGGTGTGCCCATAGGTTGCCAAGACTAGCCCACTCTTGGGCGAGAGCATGGGTCTCCCGTGTAAAGAAGGCCGGACGTTGGGCATTGTTTGGGGAGGCAAACAAGTCCCAAGTAAATGCCCCGAATAGAATTGAGAATCTCTCAAAAGCCTCACGATTGAGTGCATATTCCTCATCGTCAAAGGAGAACCTCGGCAAGACAGTTGTGTCAAGAGGGCTGGGCGCAATAGGGTGAACGCCCGGTCCCTATACAGAGATCAGTCCCTACCTCGAGGCCCCAAGACAGCAGGGTACTCGATCGAGGGTTCCCCAATCTCGAGGCTCTACCCTAGAGGATCGGACGACCAGGAGGGCTCCAGCAGCCCTTGCTCCCCAACAAAATGGATCTTCACCGTTGGGTTGGGCATCAGACCAACCAAGAGATCTTTGCTAAGCAGATCTCATGGTGGATAAGGCCTAGAAACACCACCCCCCTGTGAGAAGCCACCTAGGGCTTCCCACCGGATCTTGTAATTGAATTAGAACCTTCGTGATCTCAGCTCCAGGTGCGCTTTGGTTATCTGCACCTCCCAACTCAACGTGGAACCTTCTCCACACGCAAAGTGCCAGAAACTTGGGTTGTTGTACGACCTAGTGTTGCTTCACAACCTACCCCAAACCATCCAACCACAACATGACGTTGACTTGTCTAATGTAATGGTACTTGCATTGTTGGGAATCTACCGATGCTAGTCGAAGTGATGAGGTGCTTACGATAATGTGTGATATCCTTGCTTTTCGTAGTAATTCAAGCTTTTAACGGCTTGCAACACCGCACACTTGCAAGGGTATGAGGATGATTCATTAGATACTATTACCTTCCTTAGGTCTCAAAAACCTTGGTGGGCCGGGACTTCGAATGTTGAAATTTCGGAAGCTAGGATGCATTTTGTGCCAACTTTGGCATGTCTAGACTCTCAAAACTTGAGTGGACACCCCATCATTTGTGACTGTTTGATTTAAACTCGTGGCAATGAATGTGTGTTAGGAGCACTATGCCCACTGTTGTACTCCACTTATGTGGGGAAACTTGTCTTGCGAGATGAAAGCCGCTCGAAAGGCGTATCTTGGCCTTCAAGGTCAAGATCAACCTACTAACAAAATCGAATGGGCTTGTGTTAAATAACCTTGCCCATTGCGGGGTAGATACCCCCTTCCAAGGATTATGAACCCTTGCTAGGCTTGTGGTTCCCGACAATGTGCGTTGCTGTACTCCTTCGCTGTCTAATTCGACCTTTCAAATCGCAGGTAGTGGTTGAGCCTTTTAATCGCTGGCTTGTTCGTACAGGTTCGGGTAGCATGAGTTTGTTCCAGATCATGAATATGACCAAAGAAAGTCAATACAACTTGACGTTAAAATCTTGTGGCGAAATTGCTGTTTCTGTTGTTGCATGCAATAATCCTCCTTTCCCTCACCTATGCATCCTGGCATGTGCAGTCAACAAGCTTGTTCAATGCTTCGTCAGGAGCCCGAATTTGTGTTCCAGGCAGAACTGGGCTGGTGATGTCTTACCTGAATGAGGCTTTCACAGTTTGCTATTGGAAAAGAGTTTTCTGGGCGTTCAGACTCCTCGATTCTTCAAGTTCGTGTGCATTATGCATTACATGCTATGACACATGGTATTCAAACAATGATATGGATAAATTAAACCAGTACTGACATCAGAACTACACAAAGTATGTAGAATGACAGGCAAACTGCCTTCGAAACCCTCAAAACATAGCCATATAGAAGAACAAGATCATGCTTATAGCCATACGAAAGGGTGTGATGCCATTCAGTAGCAAGCATGCTGATGAGTGAGATCCATCACAACGAAGTTCAACATAGGTGTCGTCTTCCCCAAATGCCAAACATTCGCTGGCAGTGGACGGAGGTCCGAACACCAAACCAGCAGAAACTCCAGTGCATCCTTCTTCAGCATACACGAACAGCGTAGCAAGGCCATTCACATCTTTGGTATGAGCGTAGAATGTTGCTCCTCCACCGTCTTCGATTTTTGAACAGCCGCTTGGAATCCTTGCACTTTCGTACTGCCCTGTGCATTGGTTGTTATCGTAGCCTCGTAGTTCACATGTTCCCAGATTGGAAGATGGAAATGTAGGAGGTACTTCCTCACAGCTGACCTTTATATACTCCTCTTCTGGTATATTGAAGATACAATTTCCCTCCCAGTCCGTTCCTACTCCCAACGCAACCCCGGGGCTGTTGCAATCCGTTCCAAAGTGGCTGAAGAGAAACAGTTGGCCATTGACGATGCCAGTTTGAAAGTAGAGTTCATCGACTCCTGGCAGCTGCGTGCAGGGAATAGGAAAAGAGGAAGTCTCAGCTGCATTTGAACACGTGTCGTCTTCAAACGTCGTCTGATTGCACACGGGAACATCCATGTCAAGTTGGCGTGCTACGCCTTGATGACTGGCATCCTGGTGTCGCTCCGAAGACATTTTTCTCAACTGCAGTTGCGTCTTTGCGCCCTTCAGCAAGCGAGCGAGCGATGGAGGAGCGTTGGCAGAGTCCAATCGAGCGGCTTTCGAGTGACGCGTATTCAGCAGGCTTGCGAGACCTGGAATCAACGACGCCTTCGACCAGGACACATTGGCCAACAGGGCCAACAGGACGGTCGCGACCATCTTGCTGGAGGTCTTCATGTCGGGACAGGAGAGGCACAGCGGTTGTGTTTCGAGTCCAATGCAAGGTGGAACAGGACGTGGTGGTGGGCAATGAGCAGCCGATCGCTTGGAAATGGTCCGTCTGGCACCGATCGTTGATTGGTGACAGCTTAGAATCGGGGATGGGTGATCCTGGCCCCGGGGCGGGTTGACACCTGACCCGGGTCGTGTTCCTTGGGATCCATCCCCGAACCGATGGATCTCAGAGGCAACATCCTCCATCCCATCGTGGATAATAGGGGTGTCTGAAACTCCCCAGGGATCGAATCGAAGCATCCATTTTCATCTCCATTGGACGGGGGGTTCGAGATTCCTTGGGCAACGGCTCGGAAGGGAACCAGTGTACGGAACCATGGATCGAAGGGGCAGGACCTTCCCGGATACCTACTGGAGTGAAAGTGAGCGCAATGGTCGTGCGAAGGTGTGCGATGGATGGACGAGTCCGTGTAGACCCCCAATCCATTTGGCACAGCATGTGATGCAGGTAGTTACTGAACAATGCGGCTGGCAGACGGCTATGCCATTCGTGCACGTGTCATTCCACGATAGACAGCAATTTTTCCAAGTACCCGTCGAACGATTGAGGTACGAACTGCGCTGTTGACGGAGCGGTAACACCGCAATGCATCCAGCAATCAATCATCCTTGGGATGAAGTGACGGAACCGATGCAGGTAGAGGAGAAAGAGACACGAGGAAGACGAACAACTCTTACCAACATTTCGCAACCATGCCGCTGTATAGCGGCTTGACTTCAAGTTTGTTGACAGCCAAGAACAGTAGGTTCGTACTCAGGTTGGCTCATGTCAAGAAGAAAATGGAGCCACCTGACCAGCAGACTCCATCTTGTCACTTCTTCGGCACAAACTTCAGGCTGACGGAGTTGACACAGTGCCTTTCGTCGGTGGGTGTGGGAAATCCTTCCCCTTCAAATACGTGGCCCAGATGTCCGCCACAATTGGCGCAGACGATCTCCACTCGCTTGACTCCGAAACTGTTATCTACTCGTCGTTCAACCTTTCCATCCAGGTTGTCGTAGAACGCAGGCCACCCGCATCCACTGTTGAATTTGGCATCGGATTCGTAGAGCGGCGTACCGCATCCACCGCAAACGTAGGTGCCTTCTTCGAAAAACTTGTCGTACTCGCCAGTGCCCGCTGGTTCGGTGCCTTGCTCGCGGAGCACAGCATATTCCATCGGTCCCAACAACTCCTTCCAGCGCGACTCAGGCGTGGACTTGTCCAAGCTCTCTCCGCCACCCACGGCCATCCTTACCGTCGTCTTGAACCTTCTGAGCACCTTCGGACGGACAACAACGCTCGTTGGACGCGTGCGAAGCAGGTGCAACGCGCGCATCGTTCGGCGAAAGGGACAACTTCCACGTCGTCCCGGATGGCACTCGAACGGTTGTGACAGCCACAACGAGAAGTACGCATGGTTATGATCCCGATACGCGTCCAGGAGTTCGGGAGAGGACGGTTGTGGAGGAGCTCCGATGAGATAGGGAAGGTGGTTTGGAAGGGATTTCGATCGATCGAATTTCTCTGCGATGTCAGGGGCCGTCGAGGATGCGTGCCCAAGCACTTTTCGGATCTTGGATCACCCTTGGACCACAAGTGGATGCATGATTTTGCTCTGACCGGTTGATGTCCTTGCGGATCCTATGCAGAGCAAGCCACGTTCGTCAATCCGACAATCAGGAAGGAAGAAATGGAAGCATTGGCAGTGGGAATTGCTAGGATAACTAGGTCTCCAAAATGTCCTCGTTCATCGAGCTGAAGTGTTGATTTTTGATTGCTTTATCGCAACTGCGCACTGAACCCGCGGAATCGCCAACTTGCTCAACAAAAAAACGAGATACAATCACTGCCTTTGTTTCATTCATTTGATCTGTATAGACTGCGGTAGTAAGAGGCCTACCACCCCCTAAAAATGCGTAGATGCGGTAATCAACCTTCGCTGTAGATAAAGAGCCTGCGCTCTCGCCTTTTCTATGCACTTGAGCAAAGCCAAATTCATTTGAGCATGTGGAAGTATGCTGTCGATGCGCACTGATAACTTCTGTTCGAATGCTCATCCAGCGGAAGAACCATGGATCATGACACGTCCTAACGAGAAATCAAAGACCAGAAGAATTAGGGACATATCCTTACCTTTGTAACATCAGAATGTATCGGTGCTCACAGTCGAGTACAAGACCACAAGCTCCTCGCACCCGGCCACTTTTAAGTGCGCTAGGGAACACTTCATTCGGACAGTTGGGATGCATTGACACGAGATTACAATGCATGCCCAAAAATTGCTGCACTTGCAACTTGACGACAATCACAAGGTGGATGCGATCTCAATGGCATCAGCCAAGACCCCAGCGGCGGTAATTTCTGGCCCGGCTCCTCTGCCTTGAATGACTAGGGGTTCAGGATCGTAGAACTCACTGTGAACTTCGAGTAGGTTATCTGTCCCCTTCAACCGTCCCAGTGGACTCTCCTTGGGGACAGCCTCAAGCCCCACCCGGCAACATCCTCCCTCGACTGTAGCAACATACCTCAAAACTTTGCCCGCAGCATTTGCTTCCTCTGCCTTGATCTTCATACCTTCGTCCATCTCACCCATACCGGCGACAAACTCTTTCACTCCCATTTTATCCTGCGCCATATGATCAGGGAAAAGGGACTGCACATCAACATCGGTCAACTCCATTTTCCATCCCATGTGTCTGGCAAGTATGAGTGCTTTCCGAGCAACGTCCATTCCTCCCAGGTCATCCCTGGGATCGGGTTCTGTATACCCTGCCTGCATGGCCTCTTTCACCGCCTGGCTCAGCACCAATCCACGCTCAAGTCCATCGCAAACGTAGCCCAAAGTACCGCTGAAGGCACCAGCGAGGCGTTTCACACGGTCTTCTGCCATAACTATTCTCCGGAGGGCCGCCACGGCTGGTGTTCCTGCCAGCACTGTGCTTTCACAACGCATCCTGGCATCGTACTTCATCAATGCATCAAAGAGGGACTGATCGCCAGCCACCGGCACCTTGTTGGCCAGCGCGACTCCAGCACCGATCTGCAACGCGTCCAGCAGCATTGTAGAAGTCTCTTTGGTTGCCGTGCAATCTGCAAACACGAATCCACACCCTCCGCCTTTCCTTTCCATCACCAAGGACTGCATGAGTTTTCGCATCCCTTTCTCCTTGGTTTCGAGTTGGAATCCACGATCTCCGACCTTTTCCTTGGCGTCTTCGAAGCTCTTCTTGTCCCTTTTGGCTTGGGCGAGGACGGACAAGGCCTCTTCGCCGATGGCAAACGCCCCTTTGGGCGCCATGGCCACGTGTTTGGAGTCGCACACGGCGTAGACGTGTGCTCTATCGCTCCTCTTGACCAGTTGGATCAGTGCACGTCCCACGGTTCCGCATCCCAGCACCACCAGTCGCACGTGCGCTGCACCGATCCCATCCATGTTGCCGTTGTTGTGTGCTTCGAAATTCGTCCCACCCACCCAACCATAGAATGGATGGGAACCAGATGGAATCCACAGGAGGACCAGACGCCTCGTCCTTCCGACAGAGACAAGACGTGGGACAAAGCTGGTGGAACAAGACGAGGGGCACTGCACAGGGTGGGAAACGCATTTCGATGTATGCGCACGTGTGTGCGTGCATGGAAGGACCATCGCGCAACAGGACATGGATGAAGAGAAGAACGGCGTCCGTCGCTCCTTGAGGCAGGATGTGAACACCTGCGTGCCGTAGGAGAAGCATCCACACACCTGGTCCGATCGTAAGAGCATGGACATGGACGGACTGCAGACGAAAACGAGCAACCACCCGCTCGCATCCGTCCAGGAGCGAGACTTGCCTGCGGTGTTGGCAAGGAAAAGCGGAAGGTCGCGTCCAACACCCTCGTGACGCTGTTCCACCATCGAGGGATCGTGCACTGCTCCTTCGTTGGAGGGGAAAGGCTTGCATGTCTACGCCTGTATCGGGAGGTTGGGCATCTGTTTGACGTCCCTGGACGCATCCAACACCACGTGGACAGGATGCGTATGGCCTCCACCTGACCAAGGGTCCTCTTTCGGCGGATGCGTGTGTATTGGATTACTCGTTCGTTCCTGTGCAAAACCCGTCTTTGGTTGGACGTCTCTCTTTTTCTCGACCTTTCCAGGGACCACGCATCTTCCTTCAGGGTTGCGCTGTGCACCATCAAGCGGTCGTTGTCCAGGAAAGTTGACGTTCCACCTCGTTCCCAGAAGCCAACGGTCTTCCATGCCTCGGTGGGACCACCCCCTTCACCCGTTCAAGCCTCGTGGAATAGAAGGGGGATGGGAGGTGCCTTTCCCTTTGAAAAGGGGGGGTTTGTCCGGTTCGATCGGACCCCTCCATCCCCAGGATTCGGTCTCGGAAAAGGGAAGATCGTGCCAACAAAAACATCGGAAAGGATCCCCCTCGAAGTCCCCGATCCGCCCTCGACCACCACGCGATCCTTCGACCATCGATCGAAGAAGCGGTACGACAGGGAACGGTATCCTCTGCGGGAACGGGTCCGATGTCCCCCGGTGGAGGGGACAAGGGGATCCGGGAGGGATCGGAGGGGTGGACTCGTCCTTCGTCCCATTTTCGGTTTCGCCAGATCCTCCCTACCTTGAAACGGAAGACTCGCCCCATCCTCGGGGGATCCGATCCTCTCGTCTTCCGGATCCGTCCTTCTCTTTCGAAAGGGAACGTCCCTCCCTTTCGAACCCGAACGAGCCCCCCGATCGATCCGGTTTCGAACCACCTGGGAAACTCCGGTCCGAACCCCTTTCGTGTCCATAGAGTTCGGACGAGTGGCCTTCGATTGGGATCATTTGCACACGAAGACGACGCAGACGCGCCCAAAGAAGCGAACGATTGAAGAAAAGAGGGAGAAAGGAAAGACATGGGACCGGTCGTGCTCATCGCCAGCGCGGCCCTCTCGGTGCTGGGACTGGTGGTGTTCGTGGTGAACTGGATCGTCACCGGATGGTTGTACTGGGCAGTGCCGTTCCTCCCGTACATCTGGAAACCGTGGTACATGCTGGGACCCAAGATTGGATTCGAAGTGTGCTACACGATCAACTTCATCCGCAGATTCCTCACCCTCCCACTGCGGCCGCACCTGCCGGAGTTCTACATCGTTGGATATCCCAAAGCAGGGACAACGTCACTTGCAGCTCACCTGAAAAGACACCCAGCACTGTCCAGCCTCTGTGGTCTTCCCTTCCACGAGACTCTGACCAAAGAATCACACTTCTTCAACGGTGTGTATGGACCCAACCACGCCGCCTCGGCAAAGTGGTATCGGTCGTTCTTCCCCACCGTCTTCACCAGGTGGTGGAGGGAAAAGGTGGTGGGGGTCAAGAAATGGATGTGCTTCGATGCATGCCCAGTGCCTTCTGTACTGCCACATTGTGCGGCAAGGATGGCGGCCATCACCCCCAACGCAAAGTTGATCTTCATGCTGCGGGATCCGGTGGATGGTGTCTTCTCTGCCGAGATGATGCTGCGTAACCTGAACCTGCCCCTGGACTGGACACTCCAGGACCCATACCTCGGGGACGATAAAGACACTCGCTTCAAGGAGTCTAAAGAAGATGCAGAAATGTGGGAAAAACTCAGGAAGCTCAAGCCAGAAGATCCACTCCCGGCCGAAATGCCAGAAACACTTTACTTCAAGCTGGCCAGCTACATCAGGGGTGGGCGCTTCGCGGACAATGTCCAACCATTCTTTGAGCACTTTCCAACCGAGAACATGATGTTCATTGACTTCCGGGAATTCAAGGCGGACACAGATGGTGTGCTGAAGGAAGTGTACAAATTTTTGGGCATCGAAGACAATCCATACGTCAAGCTCAAACCAGGAATGGTCACAGACTACAAGGGAAGAAAAATGCACCCGAGCTGCAAAAAGAAGCTCCAAGAGCTCTTTTATGAGTCAAACCATCGGTTTTACAGGCTGCTGGGTCGCGATTTCAAGTGGGGCGAACCTGACCTGGAAAGCGATGGATTCCTTTCGGCCAGGGGCTCTCAAATACCACTCTCTGTAGCCGCCCAATAAACAAGCCGGGAGACACCAAACATGGATCTGCCGTGCAATCAACGCAATCAATGCGTTCAAAGCGTACAACGACACTCTTTGCTTGTTGCTGCTTTGGTCCCGACTTTCTACACCTGTTATCAATTTTCCTGCCCATTCAACCTAAACAAGCGACTCCCTCCTGTCACACATGAACACCAGCTATAAGGTTGGCGCCCCCTTGAGCGGGGGTGTTCTCACAAGCACTTAGAACCTCGCCTCGTCCACACCATAAAAAGTCCACAAATCATGCTCCACGTTGACATGTTGCGGGTATACAACTAGGGTGTAGGGATGCATTCAAAAAGAAAGGGAAATTGCACTCAGAGGTACGAGAGGGTACCACCCGAGCCCAATCAGGAAAAACTTACAATTGCCCAACAGAAAACAAATTCCTTGGAAAGTACATTGCTCGAATGCGCAAAGTCCTTCTATGATGCAACAAGTTCCGGCCTTACGGATCCAGCATTCTCGGATCCACTTGCTGACACCGAGATGTCTACGCTTGGCCTCAGATCAGCACAAGCTGCGAGCGCTTGGTGCACAGGGTCACTCAAGAAGCTCTTCTTTATTTCTTCCTCGATACCGCTGCCTTCATCGACGGCGACATAAGCCTGCTGTTCCAGGTTATAGTCAAAGCGGGGCGCCCACTTGCGTGAGCCAAGACGAGCCGTAGTCGAGCAGTTATCAACCATGAAGGCCACACCTCGGGCATGCATGTAGGGATTGAGAGAGTCCACGGCCTCAATCACCGACTCATTGCAGATCTCTGAGTAGCTGTGACCCTTCTCACGAAGAGTGAGGATGGTGGCCATCATTGTTGCTACATACACTCCAGCGGTAAAGGGGTTGAGGGGGATGTCTGCTTCTTTCCTTGTCGCCCTGACCTCCTTACCTACTTGCCACATACGCGTACCATCAATCTTTCCCATGGGGAAGCGTTCCAGGCGGGCGCCATGCATCACAACACTGCGGATTTCATTGCAACTTGCAACTTCTTCGTAGCACTCGTAACAGATGTCCATTGCAGGCTTCAATGAGGCACAGTATGCACGCATGAATTCTTCCTTCCCAGCATCATCAAGCATGTCGTATACTCCCAGCATGCCCTTTGTAGAGATGGTCTTGCTCACACGCCCGGTGATGCATTCTGCAGAGTGCTTGAATGCTTCTTCTTCGGACATTCCTTGCCTCACATAGCGACGGAAGAGACCTTCTACCATTCCATGGACGGCCCCCAGAAGGATGCACCTCTCACCATAGATGTCAGACTTGTACTCGGACTCAAGCGTGGTCTTGAAGGTGAAGGGGGATCCCAGGGCAATGGACCATCCCAGCGCCACATCCGTAGCGTCTCCAGTCACATCTTGGTGTACAGCAAACGATGCATTGATTCCTGCTCCATTTACCTCGCGTCCTTGTTCATAGAGACGCCTGACGGACGGTCCCATTCCCTTGGGCGCCACAAGCACCACGTTGATGTCCTCGCGGAACCCGGTCCCTTCGGATTGCATGACACCCAGCAGGAATCCGTGCGAGAGTCCTAGCGTAGCCCCTGGTTTCATGGCTTCTAGGATTTTTGGGTACAGCGTGGCCTGCGCCGCATCTGAAATGAGCAGGATCACAAGGTCGGATTGCTTGATGACATCGAACACTTCTCCCAGGGTCCCGTTCTCTTGGGTGAAGCCAGCCTTTTCTGCCTCTGCGGCGGACTTGGATCCAGCTCTCAATCCGATCATGACCTTGACTTGATCTTCCATCCCGATTTCATGCAGAGTATCACGGATGTTTTGGGATTGTGCTGGCGCTTGCGACCCCCAACCGATGACACCCACGGTACGTATGTTCTTCCAGGCGTCTTTGACTTTGGGAAACACGTCCCTTCCGCCACGCACGATGTATTCCTGCGACCCAGAGAAGTCCACGGCTTCTTTGGCGAAGTTTTTGGTCTCGAAATCCGCGTCTTGCGCCAGAGAGGCGCACACGCGCACGGCACCACGTCCGCGCCGCCTCTGTCCTTCCCGTCCGTGCTTCGGTCTGGGAGCGGCCGCCGTCCTCGTCGTTTGGGTCCATGCGAGCGCCATGTTTTCGGAATGCCTTCCACCTTCGCCTTCGGATGCGAAGCACGGTCGAATGCGATCGAAAGAAGGCGCACGAGCCCACGCAACGAAGCGCTCGGCGGCGTGAAATGGAGGTCGGAAGCGTCGATGGACACGGTTTGCCTCTCCCTGGAGGATCCTCGAAGTTAACCGAAGGGTTTAGGAAGGGAAGCGTGGGAGGTTTGAGGGAGAGGGAAGGAGTTCACGAACGGGGTTCAGGGACGGGAGGCGGCGGGACGTTCCTCGACGGGGAAGGAGCACTTGGGGGACGATCTTCCCGACGAGGGTAAAGGATACGCGAGGGTTGGGATGTGACAAACGCAGAGGAATGGGTGGGTCCACCTCCCCCTTCTTGCCAAGGTCTTGCTTTCAACCCTCCCCCCATTCGTTCCCGATCCCACCTTCCCCAATTTCTCAGAACCGTAACCACAACCGTCCAGACCGTTGTGACCTCCATAACCGCGCAGCATTCCCCTCTTCGATGGTCGTGCTGTGCGCACCTGTCCTGGTGTTGTGAACTCCCCCCCTCTGGAGACACAACCCGCTGTGTCCAGGTGTCCACGTGGCAGGAAAGGTCGGAGGGGCGGATCGGGCACGGTCTTAGGCGTTGCCAAGTGGCAGTGAAGGCGGCTGGAAGAGCAGGCGAACCGACCTTGGCCACCAGGGACGGACCACACCTCCCGCACATCCAAGACACACGGTTTCGACACCATGCATCACCTCGGCATGGTCCTTGTCACTCTGATGGGAGCCTGGTGCATGGTCAACGCGGATGCGAACAACTTCCACACGGATCGCTTCGAATGCAGCGTCGGCGGAAAGCCCTTCCAAGCTGTCCGAGATCCTTGGCAAAGGAAGAGTTTTCAAGAAGGATGCATGGATGGAACGGGGAGCATCTCACAAGATGGTTTCAAGTTTGCAGACATGCTGCGGGTGAGGCACGTTAAGAGCGGAGCAATGGGATCTGCTCCGATCCGATGCGCGGTGGATGATGGGTGGGATATGATCATGGCCCTGGTCACAGATGCCACCAAAACCGAAGCGGTGGGGCTGCAATTGTACTGCTTTGAAACCCAAAAAGATGGTGGAGGTGCGAAGCAATCAGATCTCGTGATTGCTACTCCAAGTAGGGCGTCTCACCAACTGGTACAGAAAGTACAGGAGAAGATTGTGCAAGAACAGCCACTGCTAGACGAATCTACCAAAGTTGGCGAGGAAGAGAAAGGGAAGAAGGAGGAAAGAACTTTCCTGCAAAAGTATTGGATGTTTATTGTGCTGGCGGTGTATGTAGTTCTCAATGCATCAAGGCCAAGCACTGGCCAAACACAACAGCCTGCATCCAGGAACTGAAGGTTGTCCTGTTGTTGTTAACGGACTCACACTGGCAGCTCTGGAATTGACACCAAAATACGTGTGGAGTGAAACCAGGAATCCAGAAAAAAGTTCTGCAGTCGGCCTTGCATTTACGGGGGAGGCAGAGTAGAATGCATTGGATGCCCAGATGGCTGTAGCTTGAGGCCTGATGTGACATCCATCCCCTGAAGGTGTCATAAGACACCCATGCCTGATTCTACCCATGCAAGATAAATTCCAACTTTACTAACTTGCTTCGCCCAACTTCTCACTTGTTTCTTTGTTATCCGCCTGTTTGTGAGGATCAATGACCACATAGTCCTCTGGAGCAAACAAATCTTCTTGCGTGGACCCAAACTTCAATCGATGTGATCTCAGATTTCCTGCCCACGTCATTTGGCCCGATTCCCTTGCTTTGGCAGGGCGATCACCTGTAGACAAGGTGGCCTTGTCTAATCTAACAGGGCTACCACGCAATTTCGCGCAAAACGCATTGAGCTTGCGCAGGGTTTCACCCTCGTCTTGTCCCTGTCCTTTCTTCCTTCTCGAAAAATATTTTGCTCGCAAGTTATGCAAGTCCTGACGGGCAGAATTTACCAAATCATCATCTGTAGTTGTTGCTCCAGTTCCCTTTTGCTCACCAAAAGAGGAAGCTTCTGGTTGCTCTAAGTATTCGACAAGTGTACCTTCTTCTTGTCCCTTACGTTCGCCAGTGCTTGCGACCGCCTTCGAAAGCCTAGGCAACGATGGTTGATTGCGATCCGATTGATCCAACTCTTTCCTTCCCCTGGGTGCTTTGGATACTGTTGGATCTTTTGCCGGTGCAGCATTTGTTCCCCGCATAATTTCGTGTGTGCTTTTTATTTTGAGGTCTTTTTGCTGCTTAGCCTCCATTTCCTCCTCTTCTGCTTCCTCCCCAAACGACAACAAGCCTGCATCCTTCTTCCTCTTCCTCTTCTCTCGAAGAGCCCGTGCACGTTCAATTGCTTTCCTGTCATCCAAAAGCTCTTTCTCATGTGCCTTCTGGAGACCCTCTACATCTAGATCGTCAAAGGGACTTTCCACGATCGCGACCTCCAATATTTTAGGGCATTCCAATGGGCGATCGTGCTCATCTACTTGTGTCTCCCCGATGTGAGCAACTGCATAGATTCCTTCCCCTATGACGGTGCCAAAGATGGTATGCTGTCCATCCAAATTGCTGCACCGGTCGAGGGTTATGAAGAATGACAGGTCATCGCCTACTTCATTGTCTTCGTCCAGTGGTTTAGCAACTGCAAGGATTCCTCGACGATCGAACCGCAGACGGCTGTGCAGCTCTTTCTTCGCAGCTTCCGCTCCAGCACCTCCTTCTTCTTCCAGCACAACTGCACGTCATCCACCCGTGCACATGCACACCACGAATCGTGCATCGCAGACGGACCGATCCGACGTCGTTCGAGACGTCGTTCCGAGCAATTTTCCACGGTCAGTCTCTGGAGCACGCTGGTCAGCTTCCTTTCGTGAGACGGTTGGACTGTTGTTTTCCACGGCGGTTCTCTTCCTGGCAGGAGAACTTGCCATGGCTTGCACTCACCTGCTGGACCATGCGGCACGATTTGCACGAACCTCTTCTTGACCACCCTTTCTACGACTGCGTTTTGGAACCTTCCTCTTGCGCAGCGTGCTAGGAAGCGCCTGCAGGTTTGTTTGGCTTGGTCGCTCCACAGCTCCACGTCCCAGTCTCCAGCCGTGGTTCGAAATCGCACTTTGCCACGTGTGGGTGGTGGTGCAGCCATGTTTCCTCAATCCTTCGGGACCAGCTTCGAATACGCCTTTCTGTCGCGTTCGCGAAGCGTCGCGCGCGTCGCGGTGGACAGAACGCGCTGTTTCGTGGCACGCGATGTGCACGCTCCTTCTCTTCCCTTTCGATCGGACCCTTTCGAACCCAACGCTTCCGGGTTCGATTGGAGTTCCCCTTCGCGTTCGATTGGGGATCTGCCTTCCCGGTGCGATCGCCTTGGGGGAGAACCGTCCCCATCGGTTCGATGGGACTGTTCCCAGATCCTTGAACCGGTAGAAGGAGGGGGTTCACCCAGGATATGGGTGGCAGATCGATCGGACACGCTGGCATGGCCACGCGCATCACGAAGGATGGGATGCTGTTCTTGCCACCAGCAGCTTGTGCGTTGCTGTGCAGCTGGCAGATCCGCAGGTCCGGAGAAAAGCAGGACCAGATCGACGAGGCCGTCAAGGCGGTGCAAGCGAAACCTGTGCACCTCCACGAGCTCCGACGATGCGAGGGAGAGGGAGAGGACCTGGAACGCGTGACGTTCGATGCAGTGGTGGAGAGCCCACCTCTCGTGGTGCAACCGCGCATGAGAGACCACAAAAGAGGATGTCTGGTGGTGCAAAAAGTGCGTGTCCTTCCAGCCACAGGTCCCAACGAGGTGGAAACGAGCACTCACGACCCCACCTATGCACTGTGGCTTCGTGGATGGGCACCGTGGAGATGGTGTCAAAACGAAGAAGGGACAACGAACGCATTGAAAGGAGGAGAAAAGGTCCACGTGGATGGAGTGAAGCGCTCCTCGGAGACCCCTTCCAGGTTCGCTTTGGAAAACGATCCGAATGTGAATGCATGGCACTGGATCGATGCAGAAGCCATGAGCGAGCACCTGGGCATGGATCCGCAGGCTCCGCTGGTCGAACAAATGAGTGTCCAGGAAGTGAAAAAAAAGACCTGGGAGGAGGAGCAGGAAGACCACGCGCTGCAACACTGGCCAAAGCCACGCGGGATGGCAGAGCTGATTCAATTTCCAGTGATGCCTGATGGTCACAGGCAATACGCGATGACGTGGGCTGCCTTGGGATTGGCTACCGGCGCAATGGCTGTGCGTGCAAGGAAAATGAAATGGACAAGACATTGATCGGAATCTAAATGCACTTTGTGTTTGCTAGCAGTAATCGCTCACTTGGCCCGATCGTTACACGGCCAGTCAATGCCACGCGGAAAAGATCGACCACCACCAAACATCGTCAGGAGAGGAGTCTTGCATTCATGACGGGTATATCGCGTACATCCCCGCTAAGTCGCATGAGCCGGAACCGTGTGCGCTGCTACCTCTCAGGGACAACCAGACAGTGCCGGATGCTTTGTGGCCCCAACCAAACTCTGGGTCATGCCGCAACCTCTCTGGATCGAAAATGCTGTTGCGATGGACTTCTTGATTTGATCGTCGCAGGTCAGAATGTGGCTGCAGCCAAATGCTCTTCTCGTTGGGTGCTGCCATGGTGATTGATAGGCTGCTTTTACAAAAGCCTCTAGTTATGCAAGACGCGGCGCTCCCGTAACAAGCCTGCAGCTCATGGAGAGGGGGGACGCCGACTTATTACCAACGGTCAGCAAAGGACAGAATAAATGGCTCCTGTATGCTGCTAAAAAGAATGTAATCATGGTTCCCTCAGATGTACCTTCATTGCCAGGGGAGAGCTTGTTTTCTCCAATTTCAAAGGACACTGAGGTTCCAGATGGGAGAAAGCTTGACATGTTTTTCATTTCCCTACACATGCCAACCTCATAATTCTGTGAAGTCAGATCCCTGTCGTTGTCTGTAGTCCTCATCAGCTACATCATCAGCTTGACTGTCGGCGTCTCGAGATAGCTGTGACGCCGCTTTGTCAGCTTGTTGTGAAGCGGGAGCCACTAAATCTACCTCTCTATGTGCTTCTGGCAACCCGCTGTTTATACCAGGTGTCGTCTCTTTCCAGCAGTGCAGCTTCAGCGGTTCCTCCACCTTGGGCCAAAATGCAGGGTGATTGCAAAGCGCAGGACTTTGAACGGTTGCTGTGTATGTACAAGTTGATACTTCGTGAATGTTTGTGATGAAAAGTGTATCTCCACAAGTAACCCTCAGCACAGCTGTTCTTCTTTCTCCAGTAATATCACACATCGACCCCCCAGTGTAGTTCAAAGCAAGGTAAGATCGCTCAGGCTTGTCCAAGTCTTGCACAAGCCCTGGTTCCTTTTCCTCTGCAAGAGTAGAGGGATCTGGAGGAGAGTACTTCCCCAACAAGTTCTCCTCTACCAAGTTTTTATTCTTATCCTGGTGAAATTGTGTAAATCTACCAAACAAACAGGTTTCGTACGTCCACCAACCGCCTTGATGCGTGTAACATTGGGGCTTCGCCTTCTTCAACATATCAAGTGCGCTACCTGGAGTTGGATCCAGCGCTTTCTGGTCCACAGCATTAGCCTCGCCCTCCGCTGAAAACGGACAAGCAAGGGGGGTTGTGATGGTAACAATGTACTGGCATGTGCTTGTCTCTTTGATCCTCGAAATGATACCAAGCTTACTAAGTGCATTTTGATCCGTTACTTTTGGTTTGTGTTGCATCTGCCCACACTGGTATTCCACTATGGTCTTCCGGTGCGAGTAGGTCTCATGGCAAATTTGCCCACCAAGGTACAATTGTTGATGATTTTCTTCAGGGATCTGATTCATAAGGTCGAGTGCATCCTCTTCAGAGAGACCTTCTCTTTGAGCAATCCGCAGCAAACTGTCGAAGTTCATGTCATTATCCGGGACATGGATTCCCTCATTCATGAGAAGGTAGAGAAGTGCATCCGCATAGATCTCTTCTGCCGTCCCATTGCCTCCACCTCCCCTAAGGAGAGTGTGATGAAATGTTCCCAGTGAGAAATCTGGACTTCTTCTGTGCTTTGTGACCAAGTGGAATTGCCTGACCATGTTACCAGGACAGACTTCAAAAGTCCAGTATCCATTTGGCTTGAAGAAGCAGATAGACCTGAGGCTGTGGAGTGGGTCCAACTGCTTGGTCACCTGCTCCAGCGAGTCCAATGAGATGGCTTCACCGTTGTCTTCAGACTCCTTTGTTGCGTATTCACTCGGAGTTCCTGCGAGTTCGTCCTGTATTTTCCCATGCTCGATTGCCCTGTGCACCACGGAGGGTGCTTCTCCAGACTCAGCTGCCTGTGGTTCTTCCTTTACAGGTGCTTGTCTACGCTCGTCAGAACCGCTCATTTCATCCGTTTCCTCGTCTTGGTTCTCGGAGAATCCTTGGAGATTCTTCGTCTCTTTGCCAAACCAGGCCTGTTCCAGTTCCACGACGGCTTTTTTACCACCTTTTCCAGGCAAGTAGCATGCGTACTTGTCTCCGCTTGGTGCGGTGAATTTCATTTTTCGGACCCATTCGTTGTCCAATCCTTTCCTCTCCATCGTTCCATCGTGCATGACGACCACTTTGGGCGGTGCATCGACCCAATCGATGAACGGATCTGCACGGACCGTCGCGAAGAAGATGGATCCGACGATCAGCATCCACCCAGCCCAGCGCGTGGCGGTGTATTTTTTGCGATCGGGACCTTCCCTTCGCATGCTTTGCCGATCCATCGGTCCCGTGTCTTCCCCTGGTCTTCTTGTGGGTCGAAGCACGGCAAAGCACGCCGCAGCGCGTCGCCTCGCGAGCGCAGCACGCGCAGCACGCGCAGCACGCGTCTCTTTTCCTTGGTTTGGGTCCCACGTCTCCTTCCCTTGGGTTCGGGTTTTCTTTTCAAAGGGACGACTGTCCGATCGAACCTTCCTTTCCCTCTCGGTCGGATCGAGACGTGTTTCCTCAAGGAAAAGGGGGAACGGGTGCCCTTCTGGTTTCCCTGGCTGGATCCCAACCGAATGGTGGTGGGACCATTCTCCATCTACCCGGGGATCGAAAGGGGATGAGACATGGGATCGAAAGGGGATGGGACATGGGATCGAAAGGGGATGAGACATGGGATCGAAAGGGGATGGGACATGGGATCGAAAGGGGATGAGACATGGGATCGAAAGGGGATGGGACATGGGATCGAAAGGGGATGAGACATGGGATCGAAAGGGGATGGGACATGGGATCGAAAGGGGATGGGACATGGGATCGAAAGGGGATGAGACATGGGATCGAAAGGGGATGGGACATGGGATCGAAAGGGGATGGGATACGGGATCGAAAGGGGATGAGACATGGGAATGGCATTGGCGGATTGGATGGAGAAGATAAGGAACTGGATTGAAGAAGACGTCGCATCCGCCATCCGACCAGGACGTCCTTCCCGATGGACAGGAAGGCCATGGCCAACCTTCCACTTCGCACACCTTGCAGGAGAGGATGGAAGGTCCCATGCAGGGCTGGACAAGGTATCACGTCCATGGAAAAAACAGGAGGTGAAGTGGTGCTGCACGTGAACCGACCCCATGCCGCAGGAGGGAACACCCAAGTGGTGCTGCTGGGCATCGCACACGTGTCGGCCGAAAGCGTGCGTGCCACGCGGAAGGCTGTGAGGAAATACAAACCAGACGTCGTGCTCGTGGAACTGTGCAAAGATAGGGTGCAGCTGCTGATGGACGAACCCGAAGAACCCAACCAAAAATCCATGTGGTACGCCATGGAAACACGAGTGGAAGGATTCCAAGGCATGGAACAAAAACAGATGCTGGAGATCGCTGGAATCGCACCAGGAATCGGTGTCACAAGAAACGATATCGAAATGGGAATCAGGATGCTCGTTGCCACCGGGTGCTTCGATCAAGTCGTGCCCATCACCTTGCCAGCCGATACGGAGCAATTGCCGGCCTTTCACTTCGACGTCCGAAGATATCGAGCCACGGACTTGACCTGCGAAGACGGGTTCCAACAAGTCAATCCACTCCAGTGCTTGGGGTACCGTGTCAAAGAGCGGTCTTTGCCGCCTCCAGGAGGATTGGAGTACCTCATGGACCCGTCAGCAATAGACTTGGACGAAACCAAGGTCGAGAGCAGCTTGAGGAGATTCAGTGAACAGGCGCGGAAGGAAGGCATGAGCACCGTTCATATGGGATGCTTGGCACGCAAGGAATTGCTGCAGCTTGCATCCCAGGCTGGATTGGATCCACAGAGGCTGCGCACAGACTTTGACAACCTGGAGAGCAACAAACCTGTCCTCGTGCACATCTCGGTTTCAGAAGCTGCACTACCAAAGGCATACACAGGGATGGGTAGTCCAGCGGATTTGAACCTGGCACTGCAAATGAGCAAAGCAGGGCAGGAAGTGCGGTCCCCGCAGCCGTCCAGCGAAAGGGCAGGAGCCACGCGTGGCGGATTTGCCTCGTCAAGCACACCGGCAAACCTCTTGGGAGACGCACTGAGCAAATCCTACGGTGCGGTCCAAGCATCAGCTGGCGAGAAGCTCGGTGTGCAGCCTGGGGCAGCATGGAGGGCAGCATTGGAGGAAGCTGCGGCATGCGGTGTGAAGCAGTTCCACCTCGGAGATCGTCCAGTGTCCATCACAAAAGCACGAATGGGAGCAGCAATCTGGGCTGGAACGCAACCCAAGCTTGCGGGTTTGGCTGGTATGTGTGCTGCAGTAAGTCTGGCAGCGGCAGTCGCAGGTGATGCTTCTCCCATCCCATTGGGCGCTGCGCTTGGAGGATCCTTTGTCACCGGTATGTTGGGGTCGGTTTGGTTGCTTTCTGGTCCGTTGCGGGAGATCTCAGAATTCGCATCTCAGGATCCAGAGGAGATTGAAGAAAGTGTTCAGGCGGAACTTCGTAAGCCTTTGGATGAACAAGAAATGTGGAAGCTGGACGGGGAAGATGCCCTGGTCGAGTGGGATGGGGCTGACCGCACCATCATCGCCGAACGAGACGAATACATGGCGCACACGCTGCACGCAGCAGCAACTGGAACTTTGGCCGTTTCCCCCGCCTTGGTCTGCGATGCGGATGGCGTGGGGACCGGCTACTACCGCTATTGTATAGGTGCTGGTGTTCCTGAGAAGGCCCGGCCAGGGGAAGGCGAACTGGGCCACAGTGCACCTGAATACTTGCCCATGACCGATGTTTCCACCGTCCTTGGCATTGTGGGTGCCGCTCACGTCCGTGGTATCGTGGATGCATGGCCAGAGGCATCCAGCATAGATTTGGAAAGTCTTTTGGTGGAGTAGTGTTTCCTTTCCATCCATCCACTCGTTTTTCTTCCCCTTCCTACCTCCGACCCGATCCTTTCGATGGGGATCAGCCCCCGCGAATCCCCCCTTTCTTTCCTTCTAAGACGGGCCTCGTTTCCCTTTCGATCGGGCGTCGGTTGACCGTTCGTCTTCCTTGGGAAACCCTCCACGCCTCCATCCATTCCAAGGATCGAAACCGCGATCCTTTTCAATTCGTTTCGACGCGAATTCTCTTGCGTCCAAAGCTCGATTTCACCGCTTCCAACCGACACGTGCGTCTGAAGAAGACTTCCCCAAGGGCCAGGTGGACCGTTGCTGAAACGGGTAGCGCCGTTGGTGCGTCATGGCCGTCGGCAGGCCGCACAAAGGTCCAAGGTGGATGACACGTGCGTTGTTTTGGTGCCTTTGGACGTGCAGCTTGATGGTCGAAACCACGCGCGGTGAAACAAGGGAGCCCTTGGATCCCTGCCTGGACGCTTGGCCGGAGCAGCTGCGTCCCAATTTGCTGCTGGAGCGACTGAAATTACATCCCATGGCCAATACGAGGACTCCACCGCCATCCAAGGATGGTCTGCTGACATTGGACTGGAGAAAGGAGCAAGACAGGAACAAAGCTCAAGAAATGCATCGATTGGAGATACCATTCGTGCTTCAGCATGTTCCCGACGTGGACGCTGGCGTGGAACGGTGGAAGGACAACGACTACTTGGTGAAGAGGATGAAACACCGAAAACACAGTGTGACTGTGGCGCACACTGGTAGGTTTATGTACTTCAGCGAGGACAAGGCGAGAAAAAGTAAGACCTACGACAAACCGACTCAAAAAATGGAGATGACCCTGGAAGAGTTCTTGGAACAGCCATTGCCAGATCAGGCTAAAGATACTCACTATTACTTTTTAGCTGGCAAGGCGGATCATGACTGGATTGCTGAAGAGATGCCAACCTTCCGCAATCTAAATAAGGAAACAAAGGCCGCTCTCGGATTGGGCCGCCAGCCCTTACCATCGCACATGCACAGCCCAACAAGTGCCAAAGCCTTCCGGCAAGTGATCCAAGAGGAAACCGAAACTGGGAGCATCGGGCTCGGATACCTTGGCACAGATGCCGCTGGAGTGCCCCTTAACGCAGGTCTTCTTCTCAACTCTGTGAACAACTCTCGGGCTACCCACGAGCTAACTGGATTTTCTGCCGGGGACAGGTACATCAACATGAGAATTGGGCAGAAGGGAGTCATCGCAGAGGGGCACTTCGATGTCAGCAGGAACTTCATCATAATGATGAGGGGGGCAAGGAGATACTTTCTTATGCATCCCTGCGAGTGCCTTAACACATACATAGAACTGGCGGACAAGGAAGATCCGGAATATCGGCATTGGAAGGTACGGCCCGACCTTCCGGACTTTAATGTGGAGTCGGCACCTCTCCTTCGAAATGTCCAAAACCTGGACGTGACCATCAAAGCTGGAGACATACTGTACGTTCCTAGCTATTGGATCCACTACCTGGCAAGCTTGACAGATCACAATATCCAACTCAACATTAGGAGTGGCATTGCGGTGGAGGGTTTCGAATACGTTGAACAGGCTTCCGGATCACTAGGGGTTCAACGAAGGATGCAACTGGAGCGCCAGTACTACTTGAAAAGGCAAAGAAAAACTTGGGAAGTCGCTTCCTTGCTCTTCTTTTGTATCTTTGTTGTAGCAGAGCTTTGCAGAAGGAGGAAGCATCTAATGGGATTGTTTCCACGAACCCCGAAAGGTAGCAAAGGGTTGTTATGACCAAGTGTGCAACACCCTACCCCAGCACTGGGCAACACAACCATCAACAAAGCCAGGTCGTCTTGCTGCTCAACATGGAGAGAAAGCCACCAAGGATTCGAGCAGCCACCGACGAATTGGTGAATTTTATTGGTCTTTGTGCGATCTTCTACGTTTGGCTCACTGCTATAGATCTGCTTCGAAGGAGCGTGAACTGGTGGCTTTCAGTTGGAGACGTGATACACTTCATATCGGTGGTTGATTCCTTTCAGCCCGTGTATTTTTTGGGCACTGCTGAGACAACCAAAACGCTTGTCCTCTTTGTGAAATACAACTCTACGTACTCTCGAATGGACCAAAGCCATTGCACACATCGCACACGGTTCGTGCCATAGGTAACAGTCGTATCCTGTGCAAAGGTATTGCATCAGATCTGCGGGGTTCACTTGGAGAGAATCATGAAAAGAAAGATGGTCTGCACCATGGTATTCTAAATGTTCCTGTGATTCTCCAGGCTTGGCTGCAGCTTCCGTCCTCACAGGACTATGCAAGTCGTCCGGTAAATTCCTACCTTGTGCGTGCGCTGCTTGCGTTCTCAGTATCCGTTGTTTTTCAGCGACTTCCTGGACAACCAGCATCACCGGATGCCGAAGTGGATGGCTGCATTGAACATCGTACTCGGTTTTTGCAAAAGCCACAACATGTCCCGTGGCAGGATCAACCACCATAGCCCCATCGTCTCCTGGAAATGGGCCTGGGTGCCAACATCCGAATTCTTTAGATGGACATTCCACCATTGGATCGCGCAGCCGACTTTCCTCTGCTGATTGATCGACTGTATCTCCTTCGTTCTCCTTCTTCCTGTGTTTCGAGTCAACCAAGCGGTTCTCTTCCTCGACTGTCCTACTGCTGCGTTTACTTCGTCCATTGGTTGGTACCGCATCCAGGGGTCGTCTCTCCATGCCTTTGACGGCGTCTTTGTTCCGTTGTATGTAGAGCAGGAACGTTTCCGAGCCTCGTCTCACTTCTTCTTTGACCGTTTCGATCCGCTCTTCTTCGTCCCGTCCATCTCTCATCCCTTTGCAGGGTCTGTATCCCACTGGCCACATGTCTTGGCTCCATTCCTTTTGTTTGTTGCGGTTGGGCGGTGGCAATTTGGGCACTTGGACGAGGAAAGGTTCCAGTTTCCATTCCATCACCAGGTCTCGTGCGCATCCGATTTTTCCTATCCCATCGTCGGTTTCGTCTGCAAAGCACACCAGTACGTGTACTTGCTCCTTCTCCACCTTGCGCACACGTTTCAGGTGCGGCGCATCCACGTGCATGGGCGCCTTTTCCCTCAGCTTCTCCACCAGCAGGTGTGCGTCCTTGCAGCCGGTCTCCACTGCCCACGCCTCCCTCGTCTCCAGCTCGTGCGCGTCGAACGCCGGCACGCGACGCACGTGCGTCATTTCGTTCTTCGCGTGTCGGTTCGAAACAAGCCTGGATCCTGCCAACACTTGCTTGGGTGCAAGACGATCACACTCCACTTCATAGGAAGCACCACGACGAAACAACCAGGGATGCAATGGCAAACCCGACAGGTCATCGTATGACACGTGGCAAGGAGTGTTGAGAAATAATTATAGCTCAGTTTACCTACGCTTCCTTTGGTCGACTGAGACTCTGACACTTCTCCTCTAGGAGGTGCCCCTTCTCCCAAGTGGACCTGCACTTTTTGGGTCTCACTTGGAGGTGATGCTCCCACGCTTGTTTGTTGTGCGATGCCTGACTTCGCAAAGACTCAACTGATCAAGTACATGCATGCTTTCTCCATTATATGAGTTGAATGCATCTACGCTGCATTACATCACCCCCCCAACCGTGCAAGATGAAAGGGACTCTGGGTCCCAGTGTTGAGTTTTGCTCAGTTAATTTAGCTAGTTTTAAGTGAGATGAGTCCCTTAGTATATCCTAGTGCTCGTTTGTGGGGTAGATGGTCCCACTGCGGGTTCTCACTCCCGCGCCCGTTGATGTGGGTTGCCTGAGCTTGCGTCGACTCAACTGATCAATTACATGGTACCTTGCTCCTATTTATAGGGTAGTGGCAACGTTGTTGTGGTTGCATCTTCCCCACATGTGCAAGACCATCCTACTAGTCACAACATAGTAAGTCTCTTTACTTCCGGGGGACATTTGTCTTCTAGAAGAATCTTTGCCCGGATCTTCTTGTCTTCCACCCCTTACGTGAGTTGAAGGGGCTTCATAGGTTAAATCCTTCCGTTTCTTGTTTACTATCTGTGGTTGTAAACTCACCATCTTTTAACACCCCCACCCAACCTAGAAGTCATCATTCGTCACGTATGTTGTACGCCAAGTTGTGTTCCACTCTCAGCCTTTGGAGGACGAGAAAAGCGGTCGTATACACTTGGTCCCACGAAGGAGAGGTGGGACAAACTCGGATGCTTGGCGAAGAAACGGCTCCTTGAGTGCCCCGACGGTGCCCGGACGCTAACGGCGTGAGGACGGCGGGTGGGTCCGAGGACTTGAGTAGGACTCGTACATTAAAAAGACCGGTGGCTCCTCGGTTGTGGCTTTATTTTGACCCCCCCCCCCGGTGCTGAATTTCGACCCCCCCCCCTCTTTCGTAAAGTTTGTCGATGTTTACCGAGGGACGCCCCCCCCCACGAACCGTGGCAAAGGGACCCCCCTCTGGATCCACCGCAGATCGTAGGATCCAACCCATGGGAACGCGACGGGGCCCGGCTAAAGCGGAAAACCATGGAGCGATCGAACAAGACGGAACCACGAGCAAGCGACGTGTCAAGTCTACAAGCCGACTCATTCGCTGAAACAGATGCCAACGGAGACCATGGAAATGGCGTTGTCTCGAGCTCAGTCATGGACGTGTAGGAAATCGACGAAGAAGGGGATAGGAAGATTGGTGGTCTTAGGGCGTCTGAGAGGGTCGAGAAGAGCATTGTCCTCGGACCCCACGTTATCGTCCATCCCCTCCACTCCACCCTCGAGGGCCACGTGGGAGGCAACCTGACCTTATGTAAGACGATGTCTTCACAAACGTAGGTACTTCCCTACTTTTCATCGTTCCATCCTCTTTACCTCAATTCCTCAATCCGTCTCCGTTCCTTCCTAATTCTTCTCCGATGCATGTGTCGTGATTCGAAAGGGTGCATATCATACGTCCGTTCCGACCCACCACACGTGATCCGGTGTTGGCCTCGGTCGATCTTCTTACAATCTAGTTTGGTCTTGTTCGATCGCTCCATGGTTTTCCGCTTTAGCCGGGCCCCGTCGCGTTCCCATGGGTTGGATCCTACGATCTGCGGTGGATCCAGAGGGGGGTCCCTTTGCCACGGTTCGTGGGGGGGGGGCGTCCCTCGGTAAACATCGACAAACTTTACGAAAGAGGGGGGGGGGTCGAAATTCAGCACCGGGGGGGGGGGGTCAAAATTAAGCCACAACCGGTGGCTCCTCTCTATGGGTCATCGAGGTCGTCCTCTGCGGTAATTGCTCAAAAAGGTACATTTAGTGCTCTATCTTAAGTAATAAATGTCTAATCTTGTACATGAACCGTCCAGGAACAGGAAAACACTCCATGGGGAGGGTGACCTAGGAAGGTGTAACACTTGCACAACCATAAGCGCTCCTTCTGCAGTAGTGGGAGACAAGCGCCATCCCTTCCTTCCCTCCACATGAGTCCTAGGTAGAGTGGTGTGGCGTCCTGTTGTGAACGTGGCTATAGTCTTCTCCTCGCCAAAACGACTGATGGTACACGTGGAGGGTTGGAGGCGCGTGGAACGATGGTTCCACGGCAAGAAGAAGTGAATTTCATGATCCCTCGAGGGCCCAACGTAGCCTCTCACAAGGGGGAGTGCTTTAGCTTTATCCGCCGGAAGATCCTGTCCGGCGGGATCTTCTAGATTCTGGGGTGATCAATCAGACGGTTAGGACAGTTCCCTAGCAAGACCCGAGTGGCTGCTGTGTACATGACCGTACGATCCTTTTGGGGAGTGCCCCCGGGATCAGGGTGGCCTCGATCCCGTCCCCAGTCCCAATCAGCACTAGCAAAGGTGGGGGACTGTTGTTGAAAGAACTACCCTTTCAGAAGGGAACAGCCCCACACTTAGTGACCAAACCCAATCTTCGACGAAGTCCAAGACAAGGAGTTCCCCCGACGAAGATGCCAAGGAATCCGACATTGGATTGGACAACGCAAAGCTGCTGGACAGGTGCAATCCACAGCAAAACAAGCAAGTCAATAGGCGTCGTACAACTGCGAACAATACCTCGCTCGAACAAACTCGGAGCGCTATAAATAGCGCACATGCATTACCTATAAATCAGATTTTTCGACTCTCCAACTGAGTTTTCCACAACGCCCTCCAACAACAAGCCAATCTCATCTTCGTTTCTATGACTTGCCGCTGAAGGCATCACACAGGCTGAACAAACAACGAAACGCTCAACTAGGGTTTCGCCTCATTGATACGGATCAGTTCACAACTGACTTCACAACGACTGTGGAGAGAACCAAAACTAATTGCAAGGACTCACTAGTCCATTAGAGGCATTCGGCAAGCCCCCCAAAAAAATCTTCCGGTATTGCATTACGTAATCTTTTGACCGTTGACCCGGGTTTCCCGATCCGAAAATAAAATCCGGTCCGTTTTCGCCGCAAATAGTGGTTCTATTTCGGGGGATCCTCTGCGGGTCCACGAAAAAGGAACGAAACGAGGATCACACTCCATCGGTCATTATGGAGCGATTTGGACACATGCTTTGAGGAAAATAATCCCTTCGTGGCCTCAGCCGTGATGGGACCCCTTCCTCGGCGGTAGCAAAGCTTGGACAAGAACGCGGGAAGGAGGGAGGAGAGAAGCACCATGCCGCAGTGCAAAGGCAGGATCCTCGAGATCATGCAGCTGAGGCGAATGCAGGCGGAGATCGCGAGGATGCGCGCCTTGGCCGTCGTCGTGACGCGTCAGTCGCCTAGCCTTGGTCTCGCGTTCGCAGCTGCGTCCGACGCCATCGCGACGGAGTGTGACGCGTTACTGCGAGAAATGATGGGCTGGTGGAGTCCGCAATGCTCTCTTGCTTCGACGGCGCGCACAGTGGACTCCTTTACGGACGACGAATTGCGGTCGTGGTTCCGCTTCGATCGAGAGGCGATTTCCGAGCTGCGAGGGTTGCTGGAGGTCCCAGAGGTGCTGCGGTCGCGGTGCAGAAGGCGGTTTGGCGGTGAGGAGGCGTTCCTCCTCCTCCTTCGTCGGTTGGCTGGGCGTGAGCGCAACATGGAGCTCGCGCAGATTTTCGGTAGGCCTCCGCCGGCAATATCAGAGATGTACAACGTGATGCTAGACGAGGTGTACGAACACGCGCGACGTGCGATGTGATTGGAAATGTGGGAGGCCCAGCTCCCGTTGTTTGCGGATGACTTGGCGCGCCGCGGGTGCCTCGAAGCTCACTGTGTGGGCTTCATTGACGACACCATGTTCACCATCTGCCGCCCAATGGTGGGACAGGAGAGCATGTACAATGGATGGAAGCGGTTGCACAAGGTCAAGTACCAGTGCGTTGTCCTTCCAAACTTCATGATCGGCGATTGGTTTGGACCATCTGCAGGTCGTACGAACGATCCGCAAATGCTGGTTGATTCTGAGCTTGTGCCTCGATTGCGTGCTATTTGCGAACGACTTGGACAGCGGGTGTGCTTGTACGGAGATGCAGCCTATCCAGCGAGCGAGGTCCTCCTCCGTGCACCGAAACGATCGAACAGGACACCTGCCATGGCAGAGTACGCTACCGCCATGTCCCAGTACAGGGAATGTGTTGAATGGGTATTTGGAAAGATTGGCAATTTGTGGCCGTTCGTAACGGACGTCACAAGGAAGATGACAGGCTCCCGTGCAACTAGTAAGGAAGATTGGGTAGCAGCTTTACTGACTAACTTTCATACGTGTCGTTACAGCGGTGTTGCGAACAGTTACTTCAGCACAACACCTCCTACTATGCAGGAGTACAGAAATATGTACTCGGTGGGGGGTGCACAATTACAAGGTACGATTGCGGTTGAAGTTGACCATTGACCATCCAGCAGTGCAGTAACCAGCAGCACCCATCCAGCAGCGGCAATCTAGCAGCAGCAATCCAGCACCGGCAATCCAGCAGCAACCATCAGCAGCAACTATCCAGTAGCATCCATCCAGCAGCATCCATCCAGCTGTGCAGTAACCAGCAGCAACCATCCAGCAACAACCATCCTGCAACGGCAATCCAACATCAACCATCAGCAACATCCATCCAGCAGCATCCATCCAGCAACGGCAATCCAGCAGCATCCATCCAGCAACGGCAATCCAACATCAACCATCAGCAGCATCCATCCAGCAGTGTAGTAACCAGCAGCAACCATCCAGCAGTATCCATCAGCAGCATCCATCCAGCAGTGCAGTAACCAGCAGCAACCATCCAGCAGCATCCATCCAGCAACGGCAATCCGACATCAACCATCAGCAGCATCCATCCAGCAGTATCCATCAGCAGCATCCATCTAGCAGTTCAGTAACCAGCAGCAACCATCCAGCAGCATCCATCCAGCAGCGGCAATCCAGCAGCAACAATCCTGCAAGGGCAATCCAACATCAACCCTCAGCAGCAACAATCTAGCAAGGGCAATCCAACATCAACCCTCAGCAGCATCCATCCAGCAGCATCCATCAGCAGCATCCATCCAGCAGCATCCATCCAGCAGTGCAGTAACCAACAGCAACCATCCAGCAGCATCCATCCAGCAGCATCCATCCAGCAACGGCAATCCAACATCAACCATGAGCAGCATCCATCCAGCAGTGTAGTCACCAGCAGCAACCATCCAGCAGCATCCATCCAGCAACGGCAATCCAACATCAACCATCAGCAGCATCCATCCAGCAGTGTAGTAACCAGCAGCAACCATCCAGCAGTATCCATCAGCAGCATCCATCCAGCAGCATCCATCGAGCAGTACAGTAACCAACAGCAACCATCCAGCAGCATCCATCCAGCAGCATCCATCCAGCAACGGCAATCCAACATCAACCATGAGCAGCATCCATCCAGCAGCATCCATCCAGCAACGGCAATCCAGCAGCATCCATCCAGCAACGGCAATCCAACATCAACCATCAGCAGCATCCATCCAGCAGTGTAGTAACCAGCAGCAACCATCCAGCAGTATCCATCAGCAGCATCCATCCAGCAGTGCAGTAACCAGCAGCAACCATCCAGCAGCATCCATCCAGCAACGGCAATCCAACATCAACCATCAGCAGCATCCATCCAGCAGTGTAGTAACCAGCAGCAACCATCCAGCAGTATCCATCAGCAGCATCCATCCAGCAGTGCAGTAACCAGCAGCAACCATCCAGCAGCATCCATCCAGCAACGGCAATCCGACATCAACCATCAGCAGCATCCATCCAGCAGTATCCATCAGCAGCATCCATCTAGCAGTTCAGTAACCAGCAGCAACCATCCAGCAGCATCCATCCAGCAGCGGCAATCCAGCAGCAACAATCCTGCAAGGGCAATCCAACATCAACCCTCAGCAACAACAATCTAGCAAGGGCAATCCAACATCAACCCTCAGCAGCATCCATCCAGCAGCATCCATCAGCAGCATCCATCCAGCAGCATCCATCCAGCAGTGCAGTAACCAACAGCAACCATCCAGCAGCATCCATCCAGCAACGGCAATCCAACATCAACCATCAGCAGCATCCATCCAGCAGTGTAGTAACCAGCAGCAACCATCCAGCAGTATCCATCAGCAGCATCCATCCAGCAGCATCCATCGAGCAGTACAGTAACCAACAGCAACCATCCAGCAACATCCATCCAGCAGCGGCAATCCAGCAGCAACAATCCAGCAAGGGCAATCCAACATCAACCCTCAGCAGCATCCATCCAGCAACGGCAATCCAACATCAACCATCAGCAGCATCCATCCAGCAGTGTAGTGTTACACCTTCCTAGGTCACACTCCCCATGGAGGAGTGTTTTCTTCTTGCTCGACGGTATATGTAGAAGGTTAGACATTTATTACTTAAGATAGAGTACTAAATGTACCTTTTTGGACAATTACCGTAGAGGATGACCTTGGTGCTCCATAGAGAAGAGCCACCGGTCTTTTTAATGAACAAGTCCTACTCAAGGTCTCCGAACCACGCACCATCGACACCGTCCGCATCCGGCGCCATCGAGGCACTCAAGGGACCGTTTCTTCGTCAAGCATCCGAGTTTGTCTCACCTCTCCTTCGTGGGACTAAGTGTATACAACCACTTTTCTCGTCCTCCAAGGGTCGAGAGTGGAACATGTAGTAACCAGCAGCAACCATCCAGCAGTATCCATCAGCAGCATCCATCCAGCAGTGCAGTAACCAGCAGCATCCATCCAGCAACATCCATCCAGCAACGGCAATCCAACATCAACCATCCAGCAACGACAATATGAAGAAGAAGCAGGTGCCATATGTTCATGTATGGCACCTCACTCTGCTCGTAAACCAACACCCTGCCTTGTAATATTTTTGTACTGTTGCTGCCAAAAAGAATGTACGCGCGTCTTCCCAATGTAAATACGACGAACACAAACGATTTCAAGCACCTGCACGAAAACTTCCGAGGCGAATGAGGTAGATTCTTGCGTAGAGAACGAACAATAGGGAAATTTGGCAAAGAATGATAAAGAAAAGAAAGGAAACAGGAATTTACACAAGGCAAGTTAGACGTCACATACGTTTGCTATGTCGACGTTGTTGAGGTCGTCCTCCTCTGATGTCGGATTGTCCTCCACCGACGAACAGTGCAGCTTCGCGTGATGCGCTGCCACTGCTTTCGCAATCCAAGCTTCCTTTGGTCCGGGATCGGGCGCCACGTGCGGTTGCAATTTGTAGAATTTGTCCGTCTTCATCCACGCCATCTCCGCTTGCGTCTCAACGTGCTCCTCCATAGCGAGCATGAGTAGGTTGTTGGTATCGCGCATACTCGCTTCCAGTTGCGCGATACTGGAGCGACCTCCGCCGCTGCCATGGCTCTGGCGATCAGACGAGGCGCGCCGTGCCCGTTTTCCGTGTGTTTCCATGGACTTCCTCAGGGCTTGCTTCGCATCCTCGTCCAGTCGCGCCAGCTTCGTGTTCCGCTGCTCCTTCGCAATCGCCCGTTGCTGCTTCAAACCGTCGGGCAAGTCCAACAGGCGCTGGACTCCTTGTTCGAGGTCGGTGTGCACTGCACACCCCCCTCGACCGGTCGCAGCCTGGGCCTCTGCATTTCGCTTGTCCTGCTTCTCCATCAAAGCAGCCAATTGGCGCTGGACAGTCCTCTGACACAGGTTGAAGTCGTCGAACAGGCCGTCTGGATGCCTTCGCAAGCCATCCAGCAAGTTCGACCAGGCCGCGTTGATCGCTCCATGGGAGCCCTTGCCAATCGGACAGCATTCGTCCATATACATCTGATTCACAAGCGCAATCTGCTGCGCTTCGTTCCACCTGTTTCGCTTCGCCTTCAATGCTTCATGCGCGACGTTTGGCGTCTCCGTGATTTCGACATTGTCGTCACGCACAACCAATGGCTGGTGCGACTGGATACTGCCCATTGCGCACTCAATTCAAACGTCATAGCTCGACGAAGAAGTCGTGCTTCCTCGTCGATAGATGCAAATTACAGAATTTTGCATAATTGTGGGAACTCGTCGCCCTCCATCGGATCATCGTCCAGGTCAGAAACCAACAAGGTTCCCTTTCACGCCAAGTCGCAGGATCCTTATTTTCGGTATTGACAGATCGCTATCTTACAATCCCCGCGGAGGACGAGACCCCCCTCCTTCGGGACGATTTTGGGAAAGAAAAGCCAAATCTCGATTTCGACCCGAAAAAATACGACTGCTACGACCGGGGCGAAACCGACCGGAAGTTTTTTTGGGGGGGCTTGCCGAATGCCTCTATTAAACAATTGTTCCTCTATGAGGAGTCGGGGATCCCTTTTGATTGATTGGGAAAGAGGGACTGCCCCTCCCTACTAACCCTTATGTTGAAGCAGCAGAACAAAGCATGTCTATCCGAGCCTGGAGCCTGTCTAGGGGCGATCCGGGTCTAACAAGGTCGGGGCTCCCTAATGAGGGGCCCCGATCCCAAGGTCACCTCTGGACTAGGTCTTCGAAGGAGACCTGGCTAGAGGCCGTTTTCGAATGGGGCCTTACACTCTCCTGGCTTCTGGCAGATCACTAACATATTAGGCCTGATTAAAGTTGTAAACATAGCGGACAGGGTCATAGAGTAGTGACTGAATTTCTGCCGGAGTGTAGGTTTGTTCGTACCCATCTGTCCATTGAACAAAGTAGTTGGGATTCTGCTTTTGCCGTACCAATCCCCAATAGTATGCAGTTTTTGTGTTTGAGACATGAAAGTGATCGTGTACTACTGCATTGATGAGGCTGGTTGGTCGACGAAAGGTCGGTCGTTTGCGAACCTGAAAGGGCAATTAGGATAATTGCGAGGTGTTGACCAGGATAGGTGCTGGGTGTTGTAGGTAAACTTGTTGTTTCTGTCGCCTGACTGCGTCGATGTTGGATGAGGTAATCACTTGTTCCGGGATGCATCCATTGGTTTCTTCCAGTTGTAGGAATTCATCCAATATATCACTTGCCTCATCCACCCAAAAGTGGGGACATTGTTCTGAATCTGAGAGGACCCAGTACCAAACGGCTGCAGCTGGAAAGTATGAGTAATCTCGGAGCAGGTAGCGTTTGATTAGCGGCATCTTTAGTGCGTTAGGGTGTGGTGGTACTGGATCCAGGTTGAGTAGACGGTGCTATTTTGGAAAGAGCGTCAAGTCACTATCAACCCAATGTGCCAGGCGAGCAGCAATAAATCGGTCGTCATATGCGGAATTAGCGGGTAGCTGCAAACGGTTAGCGCCTTGGCCTAGACATTCGAAAATTGTGAAGAATCCAACGTAATATGGATCCATTTTGTTTTGTCGGTGGAGTTTTTCAGTCCATATTGCACCTTGACCTGATCCCCCACGTGGAAGGTTCTCGTTGGGAGATGATCTCTTAGTTGGGCAAAAGTTTCTGCCTGCTATTGCAGATGACTGAGAATTTCCTTGTGTATGCGCTGCTGTTGCTGTAGGAAGAGAGTCAGCCGATGATCGGGCGTTAAAGCCTGTGGCTCATCCGTTACTTGAGGAAGTTGCAGATGCCAAGGCAATCGCGAGTGACACCCGTGTATCGCAACGAAAGGCGAGAAGCGGGTGACTGCATGTTCGATGTCATTGTAAGCGTGCGCAGCAGCTCGTAAATAATCATCCCAGCTTCGTTGATCATCACAAGTAGTTCTCAGTGTTTGCAACAGGGTGCGGTGTTGTCGTTCGCCCCCCCTAGTAGTCCGCCACTTCTTTCAGGGTTCCTGCCCGAACCCCTGACTTCTCCTCCCCGTTTGACCCTCATTCCGATCGTTTCAGGACTTGCATTGCACACCAACGGATTCCTTGTAAGATTCTCTTTCTGTTCATGGGATTCACTGGGGTTGTATCGGCCTCAGTGGCACACAACGAGGGGGAACTGGTCCCTACCATTGGTTGGCCCCAATGGGGACCCTTTTGCACAGCCACGGCTGGGCGGACGCCTTCGTTCGCCATTGCCCAGCGGGGGATGGGATGGATTCGAAACTCCGGGTGCAGATCGACCGCTATGTGTTCTACACTGTCATCGATTTTCGTAGGTCGAAGTTGGGTGGGTGTCCTGTGGCACCCATTCCCATCCGGCTGTTGGTGACCCCTCGAAACAGGCCATCTTCGCCGCTTGGGATCCAAGGCTCCGTCTCCTGGCCGAAGAGAAAGGGAAGGATAGGGACGTGAAAGGAGAGGGCAAGCGGTTGTCTTGCGTCTCCTGGATCGCCGACGGAAGTTGGCCTCTTGAGACCCTTTATGGGGACCGGGAGCGACTTGTAAAAAAAAATCGTGTTTTCAGACCATCCCTTCCAATGGACCTGTTTTCAAAGGGGGTCTACGGGCAGTATCGAGGCACGGAGCTCCAATCGGGCAACGCAGGGCCCTTCTCCGGAGTTTCAGCTTCCATTCCCATGCCCGCACGTCCGCGAGAATCTTCCGCCCCACGAGCAGACCACGGAGAAACACCTCCAGGGGGGCTGTGGCGGAGTACTGCCCCCCCTTGAGACTGTGAATGGTATGGAGTCCCGGTGGAGTGCCGAGTCCCAATGGCAGTGCAGAAGGCCCTGAAAAGTTTGCGGTAAGCTAGGCCTTTATCCGTGTGTATGCACTGAGGAGTATGGTAGCGGTGAACTAGGTTATCCAACAAGCATCGCGCTTGGCAAAAAGCACTCCATGATGAGTGCATGGCTATATAAGTCGCAAATTTTGTAAAGCGATCAACAATGATCAGCACTGCATTGTGCCCTTTAGGGGTTAAGGGCAGGCCTTCGACATTGTCTAGTACTACAGTGTGAAATGGGTATGGATAGAATCTTGTCTCCGGGAACAGCGGTTGTTGGTTAGTTGTGGCCCCAGGTTTTTGGAGCTGACAAGTAGGACACTGAGCTGCAAAATGCTTGATGTGCTGCCGCAAACCTCTGAAGTGAAAGTGCGGGCGAGCAATGGCGTAGGTACGGGCAGCTCCGAAATGATTACAATGATGAATCAAGTGCAAAAGGTCTTGTCGAAGGGCGTTATCTGCAGGTACATGAACGACTGCGGGTCCTTGGTAGTCGGCAAGTTTGTTTGGTTGGCATGTCGGAAACAGCAGGCCATCGGAGACACGTAGCGTGTCAGGAGGAGCCTGCAACATAGTTTGATATTTGGGATCCTACTATGCTACGTCGTGCAATCGTTGCAATATAGACCTTGATGTGGGGTCGGTAAGTTCAATAGCGGTTTTTGCGGGACTGGTTAGAATGCACACAGCCTTGTCAAGACTGCGACTAGCTAGCGGTTGAAGTGTGCCTGTGTGGTGTTTTAGGTAAGTGTCTAGCAGAAAAGCTATCCATAAAATTGGAGAGGCATTACCACACATTTTATGTCTTGCTGCCTCGGTGACTCCTTCAGCTACAGTGTCATTAACTTCCATGCCTACTAGGCGTTCCTTTTCGTTTTTGTGAAGGGGTCGCAACGTGTCCGATGCATCGTAGACCCAGGAGGCTCTGCTCCTGTCACTATGCGAGCGGCTAGCTGCCATCAGTGTAGGACATTTGAGCGCTGGCATACGTGAAGCGTCCTGAGGAACCCGCGATCCTACCAGCAAACATTCTTGCCAAGTTAGCGGCAAATTTGTTCGGTTACGAATTGGTTTTCCAGTGGGGAGAGATGTCCAACAGTGACGCATGCGTTCCTGTGGGCAATACTCAGCCAGATTATGTAAAGTGGGGTCTCCAAACAGCAGGGATACGTCTTTGAAGTCCTGCTGCAAGTGGGCCGCAAAAGGAGTGCATTTGATGATGTAATCTCGGCGGTGGGCTCGTTCGTAAATCTGATGCACAACTGTAAACAACTCTCGTGGGTCTCGGAGACCTTGGCTGGGGTAGTCGTCTGAGTTGTTAGCTCTGGAGAACGGTTGGCACGGAACGCTTGCGATCAGCAGGCTTGCTTTTGGTAGCTTGCGTCGATGTGCTACATGACGCACATTGTTCTCGTAGAGGAATATATCAGTTCGAAGGAACATGCCTGGCCTGTCCAGGTTAACATCTGCAAATACGCGACGGATTACGCTGCGCACATTGGGGTCCATTACAACGGCGATATAATCCACCTGTATTGGGCAGGACGCTGGTAGTAGATTCCATAGGGCGCGTAGAACTGTACCCGTACCTGCACACAGATCCACGATGCAAGTGACAGGGCTGTCATTGGTTGTCCCTTGCTGGAAAGGTAATCGGCTCTGATTTTCTCTGGACTTGGGTGGTATGCGACCTGGAATGGAGCGAAGTATGCGAGCTTTGCTACCCATTGTTGATCTCTAGGACTAAGTTGTTCTGATGATTTGGTCTGTAGGTAGGCACTTGCACTCTTAACCCTAAAACCGTGAACACTTGGCCAAAGAGGAGATGTCGCCAATGTTGTAATGCATATACAATGGCACGAGTTTCTTTTTCTGCAAGATGATAGTTGCGTTGTGCGGCATTAAATTTCTTCGACCAGAATTCCACTGGTTTCCACTGCCCGTATGGGATGTGTTGTAGTAGAACGGCTCCCATACCCAGGTTTGAAGCATCACTTTCGATGCGGATGAGCCTGTCCTCATCAAAGAGTTGCAGGATGGGTCTAGATGTAAGCATATGTACTAACTGATCAAAAGCGATGACGTGTTGTTGTTTCCAGTAATGTACAAAGTCATGTTTGTACTACTTTGGTGTAAGTTCTGTTAACGGAGCAGCGATGTTGGCATAATTCTGGACAAATCGCATATAAAACTGGCACAAGTGTCGAAAGGCAGGGTTCTGCTTGTGGGTGACTGGCTTTGTAAAGCTTTGAATGCGCTGAACCAGGTGGTCGGCGCAGGACAGCTCGCCGTTGTGGATCTGGAAACCAACCCATTCAAGGGTCTGATGAAAGAAGTGGCATTTCGATTTCTTCAGTTCAATGTCATTCTGCAAACACAAGTGGAAGAACTGCTCCAGATGTTGAAAGTGAGACTCATGGTCCACGGAATGGATGAGAATGTCATCCATATAAACTTTCAAGAATGGATGGGCTCCAAAAATGCGATTCATCATCCTTTGAAAAACCGCGGGAGCGTTGGCAAGGCCCATAGGCATCACACGCCATATGTAACTACCAAATGGGGTGACCGCTGCTGTCTTGTCTATATCATGAGGGTCCATAGTCAACTGGTGGAACCCATCGAGCGCATCGACGGAGGAGAACAGATGAGATCCTTGCAAATTTTGTAGATGATCATCGATGCGAGGTAGGGGATACCTATCTTTGACTGTGGCTGCGTTCAGCAGTCGGTAATCAAAGACAACTCGCCACCCCCCATCCTTCTTAGGTATAAGCAAGACAGGAGCGCCCCAGCTCGATCCCGCGCAGATGTCCATTTCTCTTGCATCCACATACTGAGCAAGGAGTTCGCGCAACGCCTTTTGTTGGTGAGGTGATAACATGTAATAGTTCCGGTGAACCGGCTGCGTTCCTTCCTTGAGCGCAATTTTGAAGGACTCTCCAAGAATCCTTTCTTCTGGTATGCTCGTACGTTTTGCAAAGCAAGCATTATACTTGTCTAGCAAGCAGTCCAGTTTTCGTTGTTGTGCGTCTATAAGGGTGAGCGCGTTGGTAAGTTTACTGCGGAAGGTAGAGAAGTCTTGTTCCTCAGCCGATAATTCCAGGGAGGTGTCCACAGGTTGTACCATTAAGAAGAGGCAGTCTGGAGACGGCATGGCTCTTTCTACCTTTGATGGCGGTACGATAAGGTCCAATTTACGCAAAGTCAGGAAATCTGCATCTCCCTAGATGGCATGGGTGATGCCAAAGGAGCGCTGTAATTCCTTTATTTGTCTTGCGAGCAAATGTTGCATAAGTAGGCTTGATAGAAGTCGACCCCAAGAATACAATCGAAGGATTCGATGGGTGCGACTCCAAAGGTATGCCATACCTGGAAATTGTCCATGTGTAATAGGACGGATAAGACCTAGGCTCGGTGTTCTGTAGTACCTACAACTAGGTTGAAATTGAAGTACTTGTTTGTTGTCTTCCAATATCGTTGATGATGGTCATGTTTTTGCAGCCTGTTGTATAGCCCAAGGTTGATAAAGGAGTTACTCGCAAGCTTGTCCAGGTAGGCCTGCGTTCGCAGTTGGGGGTCCTTGCTGGATCCCAGGTTACAGTATGCTGTGAGGAATTCATAGCGCGGTCGAGGATTGGAGGATACCCGCAGTCTAACCACTTGCTACGCCGGGTAGGGCTAGCTCTCCTATGCAGCCATGCCCCTAGAGTTCCAGGAGCAGTGAGGGGCAGGACCCCGACAATCGCCGGTCAATCGAGCGAGCCCCGGACTAATCCCCGGGTTAGTCGGACGGAATAGTCCGGGCGAACCGGACTCAGACCGACCGACCGCTCGGGCCACCCCACCGCCACTTGGGGGGAGCGTGAGTCCTCGGGCTTTTTCTTCGCCTATTGCTTATTCCCCGTTCTTGTTTGTGCTGTTTCCCGGTGATTCGACGAGCAAAATCCGAATTTGAGCTTGATTCGTCCTGGATCGTTTGTCTTCCCGGTGGTATCGGCGGGGCTGGCTCGGGGAGTTCTCCAAATTCACCCTTTTTTGGGCGTTTTGGCCAGGCGGTTGAACATGCGCTTCATGGCACCAGGAGCATCGACTCTCGATCTCGTTTTTCTCGTGAAGGTTTCCTATCATTCTGTCTTTCCCTTCCCCGGGTTTGGCGGTCTGGTTCCCCGTGGGCGCTCGGCTGCCCTCGGGGAGGTGCGCAGCAGCGGTGCCGTTTGGGGTCCCCACCACCTGCCGGTGGTTTTTCGCCTCTAGAACTCGCGCCAGGCAGAATTTGGCCGTTTTGAGAGCACCGTTTGAAAGAACACGCTAAGTCCTACCCCACGAGCCATCGTTTGCTCCATTTGAACCGATATTCGAAGAGATACGCGCGTCGAAAGGAAGGAGCACCCGCCAGGGGAAACGAGGCAGGATCCAGCCCCGAAAGACCCTGGGACGTGCACGGGCCTCTCTGCTCTTGCACGGGCCGAACCAGGCCGGGGTCCATCGATCCAAACCCCTCAACACAAAGTGCTCTACAACTTCGATTGGGGCAGCAACGTCTGGAGGGGTCCTCCGGAGGCTCCACGGATCCCACAGCGACACCCCCTCTCTCCCTATGAAGAAAAAGTGGCGGTGGGGTGCCCTGTTCCCCGGTGATCTTCGTGGGGGGGATTCCGTGGGTAAGAACACAGGGATCTTTCCACGTCCCCGGGGGGGTGGATCTTGAATCGATTCGTCCCCAGCCGAATAAAAACGCAACCAGCGCGGTTTCCGGAGGGGTTTCAGACGCCAATCGAGGCCTCCCGGGGACCCTCCTGGGGGACGCCGGGGACGTGGAAACTAGTTTCCACATGGTTTCCATACCCCCCTCCCTCAAACGTCCCTGGTGGATCGGTTCCCATGGAAACTAGGAAACACTTACATCGACGTAAACGTCCCCGACAAACCCTACCACTCGTGACACACGACGACGCCCACGAAACCACACGCGAAGGGCACGGCTTGATGGGAGGGGGGATGAGACAGCATCGGGATGAACGAAGAGGATGCCGCAGTGGCTCTGCTGGATGCCATGAACGGACACACGATGGGGCAAGCTTGCGTGTCCACTTGCGAGCGGCACGTCGGCAGAAGCCAAAGCGACAGGCAACTCGAGAGGACACGAACCTCCACATGAACCCAACGCGCAGGCTCATCCTGCATGTGCCTCCTATTGCGGGAACGGCTCGACCCGGATTCTTCGGGTTTTCCGCCAATGTTGCATCAGTAGCAATGGCAGAAGGATGGAGGTCCTGCTGTACACAATCTTCACTTTAGTTGTTTATGTCTTCAAGTGTGCATTTCTACTGTCATTTTTTGTTTCACAAGACATGAAGTGCCTTGGGGCGCATTGCAATAACACCTGTTTTGAAAACAATCCCGGTCAGCACTCTCCATGTTTCATTCCCAAGGTACTGTGTGCTTCAAGTTCCACCCCACAAAACGGCACCGACACACTGATTGGGACGACGGTGTGCACATTTGAATGGGTAAGCTCGCTGCTTCTTCCTCCCGGTGTGGAATTGTTTTTCGACTGGACAGTCCGGGGGTAGATCATCAGGCTCGAAGTTGCTGTGCACGATGCTTCGACCAGGTGCGTGAGGGCATCGTGGCACTTGACAGCGGCAGAACCAACGTCGACGCCAGAACTCGCGGGGGTGGGGGAGGTTGTGTCAGGTCAACGACGTAGCCGAGCATTGTCTTACTACTTTGCCACCTCGTTGATCGGGCAGGTGAGTAGGGCAACGTTTGCGCTTCCGTTTCCGGTGGGACTATACCAGAGGGCAAACAGGGCGACTCGTCGCATTCTAGAACAAACGTGGACCAGCAACCAGCAAATGTTGCCGTTCTAGGTGCGTCCTTCCGAACAAGAACGGGTGCACGGCCATTCCGAGTATCGGCTCAGTAGGTCCTTGTATGATCCACGAAGAAGAATCGACATGAACGAGGGCGACAGCAAGGAGCTGGACCCACTACTAGTAGAGTGGGAGGCAAAGATGTCACAACAGAAAAGCACAAGGGCAAAGTACAAGCCTCACTAGAGGGGTTTCGTGAATTGGATGCGGAGAAGCGAAGAATTTGGAGGATTGGCAGATATTGTAGACCCTGATTGGCTGCTTCAAATGACGGAAGCATATTTTGATGAGCAGCATGCTGATGGACGCACCTTTTCCCACCTGATTCAATGTGTTTGCGCTCTACAAGAGTTGTTTTCTGTAGTAACAGCCACCAACAAACTCCGTGCAGCGCACCTGAAGGTGAGAACCCACGGTGTCAAAGGATTACTAAAAAATGCTTGGCATCGAGGAAATGAATTGAAATATAGCGGTAGCAAGGACTATGCTAGCTTCTTGCCAAAGATGCTAAGCATTCAAGACAAGAAAAGGGTCATGAAGGCCATGTTCCCTGTCCATGCCATGGCCTTTTTGATTTGCTTCCAAACCTTGATGCGTGGGACTTCATTGCGTGAATGTGCACTTGCTGGCCTTTCCTTCACATGGTATGAAGAGACTGGTCCCGATGCCCTACCCTACTTGGACATTCTTACCAAGCATAAGAATAGTGGAAACATGCTTAGACTGCATGGGGCGTGCCGTCACTTGGATGTGGAACTATGTGCCTTGGGGGCTACGTGCCGATACCTCGTTTGGAGGTTTGACATCCTTGGCGAGCCATTGCAAGATTTTCTTTCTCCGAATCGTGCATGGTATGATGCTTCCAAGGTATATCGTGTCACGGACAGAGGAATGTATGCAGCATTCAAGAAGGTAAGTGATGAGTTGGATCTGGACTTGGGTAAAGTGACCCACATGTGAGAGTTTGGAGCAAGGAATTTGGAGACACTCCCCTATATAAATGAGGAGGACATCACTAGGCTGGGCAAATGGTTGTATGGAGGTGACGGGACTAAAGTTTCTTCTGTGGCTCGAACCAATTACTTTACAAATGTGGCCCACAAGGCAAAGGTGGCAGCAGGTGGACATAGTGATTATACCAATGTATGCATGCCACGCCAACAAGAGCAACCCCACCCACAATTAGAGGTATTCGGATTTGCCAAAATATTTTTTTCGCTTCGGATTTTGCCCTGATTTTTTACCGTTGGCTCTCCCAAACCGAAAAAAAATATTTTTTTCAAGGAAAACTACCCCTATTTGCGGACTATTTTTGGGGCTCCTCTGCGCATTCTGTTCGGAGACGGGTGATCGGGTAGGATGCTTCTCAGACGCAATCTGTCGTCCTTTACACGTGCCATGAGGAAAATATTCCGCTCGAGAGGGGTGCACACACCGGATCCCTTTCCTCCGCGGCATGGAGCCACTGAAAGAGCGCGGGAAGGGGGGGAAGGAGCGGCGTCATGCCGCAGCGGAAAGGCACGAACATGGAATTGAAGGAGATGGAGTGCTTTGGAGTGCGCATTGTCAACCTCCGTGTCGTCACGATGGTGGTCACGGACGGGGATCCGGACCTCCTCGTGGCGTTCACGGCCATTCTGGACGTGCTCGCGAGCGAATGCGAGGAGCGCCTGCGAACGCTCCATGAATGGTGGAGTCCGAGAGATCCACCACCGAGTCCTGGACGAAGTGCAGAGTCCTTCACGGATGACGAGCTACGAGGGAGCTTTCGGTTTGGGAGGGACGCAATCGTGGAAATCCTAGGTCTCCTTGGGTGTCCAACCGTGCTGCGATCGGCGAGCTCGAGGCGGTTTGGAGGCGAGGAAGCCTTTTTGCTTTTGCTGCGTCGTTTAGGTGGGCGCGAGCGGGGATTGGAACTAGCGCATGTATTCTGTCGATCGCCACCTGCCATTTCAGAAATGTGTAACGTGGCGTTGGGCCACGATTTTCTGCACGTTGCGCTTGCGATGCGATTGGAGATTTGGGAGGAGCACTTGCCTGCGTTCGCACGTGTGCTGCGCGAGCGTGGTTGTCCCGAAGGACATTGTTTTGGATTGATTTACGGGACGATGTTCACGATTTGCAGGCCCACTGCGGGACAGGAAGCCATGTACAATGGCTGGAAGAGACAACACAAGGTGAAATACCAATGCGTTGTCCTTCCAAATTTTCTGATTGGTGATTGGTTTGGGCCCGCAGCAAGACTTGCGCATGACTCGCAGGTGCTAGCGGACTCGAACTTGGTGGCGCGGCTGCAAGAGATGCGAGGTTGACTGGACGTCGAACAGTGCGTGTACGGGGATCCGGTGTACCCCGTGCACGACGTGCTTCTACATGCGCTCAAAGGAAGGATGACGATTGCGATGGAGGCGTATGCGACGCTAACGTCCCACTACCGGGAAAGCGTCGAATGGGTCTTTGGGAAAATGGGCGAGCTATAGCCGTTTTTGATGGACGTTCGACAAAAGACGACTTGATCTCGTGCGACGAGTGAAGAGGATTGTGTTGCTGCGTTACTAACAAACTACCATGCTTGCAGGTACGGTAGTGTTGCCAATAGGTACTTCGATACCTTGCCACCCTCCATGAGTGAGTACCGTGCCATGTACCATCTCCCATTGGACCGTCAGAGCATGCAATGACACGGGACTTGGAGTAGCAGCAGCAAGGATGGGGCAACAAGAGCAGCAGCGGTGGATGGATGGAGTTGCTGGAGTAGCGTCAGCAAGTGTGGATGGATGGAGCTGCTAGAGCAGCAACAGCAAGGGGGGATGGATGGTGCTGTAGGACCAGCACCTGTGCTGAGGAATACAAGCGTGACCATAAGCCTCGTTCACCTATGGTGAGCAAGGCTAGTGTAAGTGAATAATCAACTCTCGTACTCACATTTTAATATTTCTTAGCGTCTTTTTCGTTCGCTCGAATGACGGTGATGGAATTGCATGACTTCGTGGAAACTAGAGTGTTGGGACGATTATTGCGAACTTGTGCGATAGGAAGAAAAGCACAACAGTACAGGTTCATTACACGTTCGTTTCAATTGTCGACGTCTGCGACTATTTCATTCGCTAATGGACGAAGCCTCAAAAGCGTCCTTCGACTTGGAGATGTTCACATTTCGCATCTTCACGCGATGGGCCGCCACGGCTGCTTCCACAAAAGCGTCTTCGGATCCTTGGTGCTCGCCTAGCGTGGGATGGTTGGCGTGCAGTTGCACCTTCGTCAACCACTCCATCCTCACGCTTCGTTCGATGAACGATTTCATTGCGGCTGCAGCAAAGTCCTCCGCGGCTTCGAGCTTCACGGCGAATTCCGTGCCACTCCCTCGCCGTCCGGTCTGTCCTCCACTGCTCCCGCTTCCTTCAGATCGCCGCTATTTTTTCGCATGTCTCCCGATCGATCGCTGAAGCGCGTTCTTCATAAAGCCTTCCAGCCGCGCCAGCTTCGAAGCCTTTCCTTCCTTCTCGGTCGCGCGCTCGGTGTCCACGTGTTCCTGGAGATCCAGCAAGTGTTGTGCACCGGGCTCCAGGTCAGTGTGCATTTGAGCCCCTCCGAGACCGGTGGCAGCGAGGGCCTCGCGATTCAGCTCCTTCTGCCTGCGCATGAGGTCCTTTACCTGCCTCCACACAGCCGGTATCGAGAGGTCGAATCCATCGAAAAGGCCATCGCCACAAATGCTCCATGCTCGAGTGAGGCTCGTCCATGCCGCATTCACCTCCTTGTGGGTACGCTTGCCAATCGGGCAGCACTCATCCAAGTAGATCTGATTGACGAGCGCCATTTTATGCGCCTCCTTCCAAACGTTCCGGTTCTTCTTCTGCGCCGCAGCGACGAGCTCCTCATTGGCATTCGCATTGTGTACGAAGGACCATGTGTCCTATATATAGGACAATAAACCCCTTATTGTCCTATATATAGGACAATCTTCGTGATTGGAGTACTTTATTCAAGATCACCCAATTTTGAAAAAAGATTTGATCAAAAGATACCCAAGACATGGCACATTCATGGCCCGGTTATCTGGTGGGCATGTTTAGTATCGATTTCGGAGGGAACAAGGGTTGACGTTACGACCAAGGGTTTTTTGACATGACAGCGCATGGTCCGATCGAAGCGGAGAAAGCCGCAATCGCGTCAAAAGGAGCTTGTTGGAGTGCGCGTTTGCATTCTAGCAAGAGATTTTGGAGAGGAATGGGCCCGCCAAACGCATGGTGACACGTGGAACTCCACGACGTAGAGTGGTGAGGTGCTCCGTGTGGTGCGCCTCACCAATGGAGAGCAAGAGGCGATCATTCGCTTCGACTCACCAGGCGCGGTGGTGGAGGAATGGCCGGCTACCGTTAAAACGGTAGTGCGTTATTGAGTTGTAGAACGGCTGGAGGAGTTGCGCCCAGGCCTCTCAAGACACCTGTCTTGCCGAGGTTGTCCTTCGACGATGAGGAATGTGCACTCAATGGCGAGGCTTTTGAGAGGTTCTCAATTATATTCGGGCCATTCACTTGGGACTTGTTTGCATCCGCGCACAATGCCCAATGTCCGGCCTTCTTTACACGGGAGACCAATGCTCTCGCCCGAGAATGGGCTAGTCACGGCAACCTATGGGCACACCCACCCTCTTGCCTCATTGACTCCGTGATAGGCAAGCTGGACGCCGAACCGAGAGCCCTTGTGACCATGATCACGCCGCATTGGCCAAAGGCTCCCTGGTTCCCTCGCTTGCAGCATCTCGCTACCTACCAGGAGGTACTAGGGAGGCATGAGGGAATATTCTCGGATGCCCAAGGAAGGTCCTTGCCTTCCCCTCACTGGGACGTCCTCCTTAGCCATGTCCCTAGGCGGATGCAGGGCCAGGACTTACCCGAATCGGGACCGGTTTGTCTTCCTTTCTAATAAGGGCTCCGTGGCCGATGAACCGGATAAATACGTGGCTTAGCCACGGGCGGATTCCCCAATGGAGTTAAGATGTAATATTAATTGCGGCGGAGGGGAACGAGAACAACAACAACGTTCCTCAACGTTCCGCCCAACGGTCTCGAGCACCGCGGCGGCACGAACGCACGAGCGAACGAGCGCGAACGCACGCCGACACCACCACCAGCGACGCCGGCTTGCCACGGGAAAAGGAAGTGGGCGCCCAAGCGCCACACCATTCAACGAGTGACTGCCCGCGAGTGGCGAGAAAATTGCGAGGAAAAAGGACGAGCGAGCGAGGGACGTGTCGGCATCGCCGACGGCCAACGTCCCCTCGCCCCTTTGACGGTAGTGGCTGTCGGCAATGCCGACGCCGAGCGACCTCGCGCGCGCCCGGAGAGAGGCACCGTGCCTCCACGAACGGCTCGCGAGGGTTTCGTGGAGGACGCCAACGAAAAAGAGCGAGAAACGGCTCCGAAAGCCGCGCTCGTCGCTTGCACCTCCCAGCAGAAGAAGCCTCTTGCTTCTGGAAGTGGTTGAGAGACTGGTGAAGTCGTTCGCACCCCCATGGCCTTGGCCATGGCGTCATCGGACGACGGTGCGCTCGAGGGTTTCGAAACCCTCGAGCACCGTGGGAAGAAGGCCAAAAGATCGGCTGCGAAAGCCGATGTGGCCTCCTCGGACGCTCGGAAACTGCGCCGTGCCTCCGAGGCTGCTATTCGACCCGTCGCACGCGCCGATCGGCCCGTCGGTCGCACCGATCGTGCCGATCATGCGCGCTCCATCGCGCGCGCGCGCGGCGACGTTGATCGAACGATCCAATTGGCTGATGCCCCTCATCCTAGGTCGCCATTGGCCGAAGCAGGATCTGGGAGCTCGCTCCAGGCAGACGCCCCTGTTGGGGGCTCGCCGTTGGCTGGATCCCCTGTTGGGGCAGCCCCATTGGCTACCGATCCCGGCAAGCCCCGAGCCAGGGCAAACCGAGCGAGAGAGGCTCTGCCCCCGGCCGAGGGATCAGGGACCAAGTCCATGGATGAGAGTCAGGATGAGAGCCTAAGGCCCACCTACCTCGAGAATCTTCTCTCCGACGAAGGGGAGGCCCGAGCTAAGCAAGGTCCTCTGAAGGACTTGCAGGATCCACACGTGGAGGAGACACTCCGCTACGTGAATCGGCCTTTACCCGTTTGGATCATGGAGTGGGGAGCCGACCCACGTCGACTCACCGACGACGAGCTTCAAGCCGTCAAGGAGTTGAAAAACTCCTACTCCCGCGAGTGCCGTTTGCTCGCCCGGAGAGCAGCTACTGCTACCTCCGAAGAGAAGAAACAATCCATCCAGAGGTCTCGCACCCACATGATGCAAGACCTCGCCCGACTCGAAAAGTTTTGTGAACACGAGCTCGCCTACCGTGAGGTGGCCATCGAGAAAGAGCGGGAACGCATTGAGCTTGAGCGGCAACGTGAGATTGCGGGCTTTGTAAGAGACCGCAGCGAGAGCTTGCGTAGCATGGCCGCGCTCTCTCCAGCCAAGGCTCATAAGCTATTCAACAGTGCGATGGACTTGTTCGACTTCCTACGAGAGTCGCAACCGAAAGGGTCCTTGACTCAGCTGGCTCGATCTTTTGGTAGATCCTCTCCATGAGGAGAGCCAAGGACCACGCGACAAGTTCATTGAACGTGCCTTGGTTCGTGCTGGAGTGGTGGAGGAGCCGCACGAGATGCGCCCCCTTACGGCGACCGCCCTTGATCCCGTAAGGATCACGCGCGCCACACTCCCCTTGCCTCCGACCTTTGACGGTACGAAACTCGACCGCCATTCCTTGAGGGATTGGCTTCAATCGGTCCGAGACTTCACCTCCGGTCATTCGGACAAGGAAGAAGCGCAAGTTGCGCTTGCCGCACGCTACCTCATAGGGAGCGCACAAAGGATCTATAAATTGGCCACTCAAGCCCATCCGCCAACCACTTGGAAACAATTTTCAAGTGTGTTGCGACGACACTACTATCCTGACGATGTCGGATGGGAGTGTGTCCTTGAACTCGCCCGTGGCTACCAACGCCAAGGCGAGAGTGCGGAGGACTTCTACTTGCGCATGCGCAAGGAAGTTGAAGGGGCCATGGAATCCACCGATCCATTCCTCCGTGCCTTGCGCACCCCGGATGGCCAAAGGAGGTTCGGGGAGCAATTCTTCTTGATTATGTTTCGAGCCAAACTCCGACCACAGTTGGGGAGGCTCCTCGACAATCATATCCGTCACGCTCAGAGAGTGGGACAGGAGATTGTCAATGGGGAACAACTTCTCCGAGAGGTGAAACATTTCGAAGGGCAACTCCCCTCCGAGCCCCAAGGGCATCAGGGAGGTGGTAAAGGCAAAGGAAAATCTCCTCTCATGCCATCCCTCACAAAGGGTCCCACCTATGCGCGAATGGCAGGGTCTGGAAGCGGCCAACCTCGTTACGCTCCGTCCCCGGCTCCCCAAGGGTTGCCACAGGAGGCCATGGTGCAAATCCCAGCCTCGGCATTGACCTTCGGGCAGCTCCAAGCCGCCCAAGGTTGGACAAGGCCCCAAGGAGCGCCTCCTCAAGCTCCGATGGCACCGCATCAGCGAGCTTTCAAGCCCGGCGGCAAGAAGAAAACCCGCCGAGGCACCTCCGCACAAAAAGGTAGGTTGTGGAGCAGCGAAGTTTCCGAGGAGACCCACGAGGCCCTCGACGACTCGAACCTGATGACTGACGGTGAGTTGCTCACTATGTCCGTGCCAAGGCAAAGGAAAAGGACGCATGTAAGTCCCCCTTGCCGTGCGACATATCGTGAAGCACCCAAGCGTGCACTATGTAATAGGACTTTGGATAATTGTGCTTGTGAAAACCGCTATCCTTGCCCTCCTCCATTGCACACTTCGGTCCCGGTGGAAACTCCCAAGGTGGACGCACCCCCAGAGTTCCCACTAAGTCCGGGAGAGTTTCACTCTCCCCTTCACCCGACTCCGTTGAGCGCGAACCTCCCGTCTACCATCGGTACGCTATGTGAGTTTAGCTCGGGACTATGCACAAGCATGGTCGTGATGCTTTCCATAGCAGGGTTATCGGCAAAAGCCTTTGTCGATACGGGTGCTACCCACAACTTCATAAGCTGTCGCTTCCACGATCGTGTGTGCCAAGCCGACCCAAGTGGTCGTACATCCACCCCCAAGCGAGAAAATCTGACGTACCGCTTAGGCGTTGGTGAGACGTTGCACAAGGCACCGGTCGTGAACTTGACCTTCACCATCGACAAGGAGAAGGTCGAGAGGCCTTTTGCGGTGTGTCCCCTCAATACTTATGACGTAGTGTTGGGGATGGACTTCCTGGTCTCGTTCCACGCGAGCTTAGAGTTCCCAAGGAACGTTCTGACGTTTCGCCATCAAGGGAGAAAGCATGAGCTTCGCGGCGATTCGAACTTCGCCTCGAAGCATGGGATGGATGCATTCTGCTCTATGCAAGAAGCCGCCCAAATCCTACGTTCCAGCCGCAAGGCTCGTGAAGGTAGCCTTTTCGTGCTCATCCAACGTCTACCCGACTTGGAACAGGAGGAGGACGATCTCGGAAAAAGGATAGCTAGCCTTACTCTCTCCGAAGATCACTCTCTCACCTCCCAAGGCAAGAAACGGCTCGACAAGCTCCTCCATAAATATGCATCGGTCTTCCGAGGCAAAGAGGAAAGCTTTGCCTTGCCTCCCGAACGAGTGTCGGGAGAGGTGTGTCGCATACCCTTGGACGTCGCAAAAGATGGTCCCAAAAGTCGGCCACCTATCCGTCTCTCCCCGGAGAAGACCAAGGCATGTCGAGAGCTCATCGACCAGTTACTCAAAGACGGCAAGATGGCGCATTCGCCCGGATCGCCATTTGGAGCCCCGGTACTCCTCATACCGAAGAAGGATGGGCGATACCGTATTGTCTTTGATTACCGCATGCTGAACAACCTCACGATCAAGGACAAATATCCTCTTCCTTTGATCGATGACTTGCTCCTAGACTTGAGCACCTCGAAGCTCTTCTCGTCCTTTGACGTGAAAGACGGGTTTTACAATATGCTTGTGGCCCCCGAGGATCAATACAAAACAGCATGCGTGACGCCGTTTGGTCAATTCGTTTGGGGTGTCATGCCGATGGGCCTGGCAAACGCCCCCTCTATCTTCCAGCGCATGATGAACCGCATCGTGTCGCCCTTAACGAACACCAAGGCGTACATGGATGATATCCTCATCCACTCTGGGTTAGAGGCTGATCACTTGGATCACCTCGAGGCTTTCTTCCAACGCTGCAAGGCTGAGCAAATCGTGCTCGCCAAGGAGAAGACGGCGCTCTTTAAGAAAGCCCTCGACTACGCCGGATTCCATATTGGCGATGGCCGAGTGATGATGCAAAAGCGTCTCGTGGAGAAAATTGAGAACTTTCCCCGGCCAACTAGCATCAAGGAGAATCAAAGCTTCTTAGGCTTATGCAATTACTACTTCTCCTTCATTAAGGACTTCCCCACTCTTGCTGCTCCTCTTTCGGACATCAAGAGAAAGGCGTTTAAAGGAGACTTCGTTGGCTCCTGGACTGAGGTTCAAGAGGACGCGTTCCAGCGCCTCAAGGCTGCTCTAGTTCAAGAGCCCGTCCTCGTCCAATACGATCCGAACAGAGAGACGCGCGTGGAGACGGATGCTAGTAAGATCGCTACCGGCGCGATCCTCTCTCAACTACATGAGGATGGCAAGTGGCATCTTGTTGCTTGCTATGGGCGAAAATTCAATGATGCCCAACGCAACTACTCCACAGTTGAGCAAGAGACTCTTGCTATTTTGCAAAGTCTCGTCAAGTGGAAGCATCTTCTGCAAGGACGCTCCTTCACTGTCTTAACCGACAACACTGCGTCCATATACTTGCCAACGAAGAATGCTGATCAACTCTCCTGTTGGGAGATCCGCTGGCTAAACGCCTTGGCTGAGTTTACCCCTTTCGAGGTCCAGTACCGTCAAGGCGTCGCCAACCCTGGAGCGGACGCTCTCAGTCGCACCGATTGGGACAGGGGCCAAGTCTTTCGTGCCCTCCATGTTGGGCCACCCGCGGAAGACTTGATTCCCTCCTTGGAAGAGATCTTGTTGATCGAGCCTATGCTCTCCCTCGATCTAGCGGTCATTGGTACCTTTCGATCGAAAGCTGCTCGCGAACGTTGGATGCTGCAATATGATCGGGCACGCCTTAAGGCCCCCGTTCGATGGCGTACAAGCCGTCCCCTCCGCTTTGAGACAACATCCCTCGCGGAGGTAGCCAACCGAAAGCGGCTCCCGCAGGCTCACGTAGTGCTCCTCGCCGATGACAAGCACCTTGACCTTCCCGCTTGCGACCGACTCCTTAGTAGGTTGCCTGTCTCTACACATGTGATTCATTCGGCCACGTATAATGGAACGTGCGCCCGTGCTACCAAGTCCTATAGGCTTGCGTCCGGTCTCACAATGCGCACCACGTTGCAAGTCAACCTTGGTACTTATCTCAGGCTCATCACCTTAGCAAACCTTGTTGACAACAGGTTGCCGGTGGCAGTCCAACTCGTTTGGTCAGTGTGAGCGTCGATTCCGTGCGCCTGCGCAAGCCTTACTCGTTTTCCTTCTTGCCCAATAGGTTCGCTTTTTCTCTCTTATGTCGCCTCCTAGCCTCGTATCCCGGTGCCAAGTCAAATGCTCTCGCACTCGGCACAAGACAAGCTGAGACGCCTCCTCTTCAAACTCAATTCTTCTTCTTCTTCTTCAATTACAAATGCAAAGGCTCACGCATTATATAGTGCTCTCCACACCGTAGGGGAGTGGGACACGAGCCCCATCAAGTCCATGAGGCACCTGCCTCGTGATGTGCACATGGGGTGCACCCCTAGGCAAGATTCCATCACGTAATGGTGCCTAGGGGGTCTTACCCTCCCCTTATCTATCACATCTCGTGAGGACTTCGTACACTACACACCGGTAACGCTCTCTTGAGAGCCTCGCCCTGAGGAGACCCCTTTTGAACCCTAAGGAGCTCCTCTCCACGCCCCACACCAAGGGGGGGGGCATCCTCGGGGGGCCATTCTTGCTCAAGAGGCGGTGCATTTGAGGGGATCACCCTTGAGAGTCCTGCCTTAGACTCTACAAGGTCTATTCATTGCCTTCTGATTGAGGAGTCTCCACTTAGACTCCAAGAGTTTTTGATCCAGAGGGTCTCTTTTATGGTTGCTGAAGCAACTTGATACTTTGCTTGTGTGGTGGAGGTTGCAATTGTGGCATGCAATTTGCTTTGCCATGAGACTAGCGCCCCCATGATTTCAATTGCATGTCCGGTTCTAGATCTTCGGTTTTGCTTGTTGCAGGCGTAGTCACCATCGCTGTATGCAGGTATTTGGATTTGACTTTGGATGTTTTCTTGTGTCCTAGCGTATTGCATGGTCGGTTGTTTGGTTCCGTTTAGGTACTTGAGTGTTCCTCTTATGGCAATCCAATGGGTTTTCGGTGGACAATTGTTGAATCTTGCCAATACAGGTCCAGCTTTAGTAAGGTCTGGTCTAGTGGTGGCTCCTAGGTATTGGACTTCTCCCACGATTTTCTGGTAATTGAGTTGCTCCGAGATTACTTCGTTAGTTTTGTTTTCAAGTGGTACTGACGGGGGTGTTTCTTTTGACTTGCTATTTGTGACTCCGTGTTGTTCCAGGTATTTTGATATTTTGTTTGTTTGTTCTATCTTCAATTTTCTGTAGGCTTGGTTCCGTCCGCTAGTAAGTCCTAGAAAGTGTTTTGATTCACCCAAGTTAGTGGCTCTCTATTCCTGTTGAATGAGTTGTTTGATACTCTAAATGAGATTCAGGTGCTGACTCGCTAGTAGTATGTCATCCACGTAGAAGCACAGGTAGCAATTGTCCATGTTTGCCCGGCACTTCAATATGCTTTGGTCCACTTCAATGCATTCAAATTTTAAGTTTTTGAGATTGGTTGTAAGCTCTTGGTGCTTGTTTGGACCGTAAAGGCTTCTGTTCAATCTTCAGGCTTGATTTCGGTTGTCGATTGATAGCCCATGTGGAACCTTTACGTACACATCCTCTTGCAGATCTGCATTTAGAAAGGCAGTTTCTACGTTCATTTGATGCAAATAGAAGTCTAACTGGTTCACCGTTGCGAGGAAGATGCGTAGTCCTATTTTGCTTACAACTGACGCATAGACTTCGTCGTAATCCACCCCTAGTTTTTGGTGGCATCCGAGTGCCACCAATCTGGCTTTATATTTGGTGATGTTCCCATGTTCAGCACGTTTCATTCTAAATATCCACTTGGTTCCGATTGGTTTTCTAGCTGAAGGCAGCTCTGTGATGTTCAATTCCCCTCCTTGGACAGGGCATCGATTTCATTTTGGATTGGCTCTTCCTTCAACTTCTTGTCTGGTCGATACATTGCTGTGTGATATCCATCAAACTTATCAGGTAGTGGTTGTACTATGTGTGTTGTGAAATTGGTTTGTCAGTTGTGTCTCAAATTGTAGGGCTTAATGTTTGCTTGTTGTTCACCATTTTCCTCGTTTGTTGGTGTTGCCCATGCTTTAGTATCTGACAATTCTTCTTCAGATTCACTAGAGCTTTGCTCACACTAATTTGGCTCACTTATCAGTTCATCTTGGTACGGTGTGCTGATGTCATTGGTTTCACGGTTGTACTCGCCCATTTTGTGTTCGTTGAATCTCACATGATGGCTAGTCACCAATCGATTCCAGAGAAGCACTCGACAGGTGCTGGAATTTTTAGAACCAATGAATATTCCCTTCTCCCCCCTCGTATCAAATTTGCGGTTCACTTCTGGTTCTGGTTTGTTTACCCAAGCCTAGCATCCAAACACTCTCAGATGCTTGATCGTTTGTTTTCTCCCAGAGAGCTTCTCCACGGGTGGCCTTTTGTCTTCCCCAAGGGTGGGGTTAGTACGGGTTTTGATATAGAAGTAGGCCCTCACGGCTTCCCCCCACTATTTGTTGGGTAGGTTAGTGGCATCCAACATGGCGCTCGCGTGCTCGCGCAAGTCACGATGCAGTCTTTCGGCGTCGTTTTGTTGCGGAGTGTATCCGGCCGTCTTCTCATGAGTGATCCCTCGTTCGGACAGGAACTCTGCAAGGTTGTTTCCCAAGAATTCTTGGCCGAGATCTGTGCGGATGGCTTTCACTCGCTTGTTACTTGAGGCTTTTTGTTCGAGTACGTTGATTGCCAATCGCGCATATTTTCGTGTTGAGCCTTTGGAGCTCATCAGGTATATTAGGCTTGTTTTGGTGGCATGATCCAGTACTGATAGGAAGTATCGTTGTCCTCCAGGTGTCTCTGGATGTATGGGTCCTACCACGTCCATATAGAGCAAGTCGAGTTGGTGGTATTCATATTCCTTGGTCTTAAATTTGCTGGCACATTGTTTGTTTTCCATGCATGGTTCGCATACTTCGGTTATTTGATGTGGAAGCCCCATCTGTTTGATGCGTTCATTGTGAATGTGGCCGAGCCTTTGGTGCTAGATCTTTGCTGTGGCAGCGAGGCTGTAGTTGGCTCTTCCAGTGAGTTTGGCTACCAAGGTTTGTTTATCTTGCTTGATGGTGCACTGACCATTGTTAAAGTTTGCTGATGCTCCATTTTTTTTCATGAAGGTAACAGAGAGAAGATTCGCTGCCATTCCAGGTACGTACACAACATTGCTTAGGGTAATCGTTGTTTGCTGGTTGTCATCTAATGTAAGGGTTACAATTCGTGTGGCCTCATTGGTTAGGTACATTTCGTTTGCGATTTCGATGGTTGCATTGAAATCCTTCCGCGTGTTGACCTCCTGGTATTCCTTTCGTCCAGTCATGTGCCAATTGGTGCCCGAATCGATGATCCATGCATCGTGATCATTGGTCGTCAAAAATGCTACAGATGCCATCAGGCTCATTGGCGCGTCACTTCGATCGATGTTGTTAGTTCCTTTAGGAGGGTAGGCTGCTGTGAATCTGTTGCATTGGTTTAGAGTATGCCCGGGCTTGTTACAGAATTGGCACCGTGTGCCCCTGGCAGTTTGCACGGGTGGCTGTGGTGGATATTCCTTTGATTCTTGTGCAATGAGGGCTTTAGCCTTTCTCTGATAGGTCTCCTAACAGTACAGTGACAATCTAACTCTCGTCATTGTCAGTTTCTCATGGTATTGCTTCAGTGTGAGCACTACGATGTGGTAGTTGTCAGGTAGACCATCTAGTATTCTGTGTGCAACCTCTTCTTCAAAGAGGTCTACATTCACTTGTCTAACCTCATCCACGATGGGGAGAACACCATTTATATATTGGTCTACTGTTTGATCGTGCTTCTTTCGAGTTTTTGCCAGCTTTTCCCTCAGCTCACTTTCGCGCATTGAGCTGGAGTTCTGGTATAGGTCCTTGAGAACCTTCCAAACTTCATGAGCAGTAGTGCAGTGATTTACATGTCCACTGTACTCCTCATTTACACTGTTAATGATCCTGCATCTTGCCTCTTGAATGCATAGTAACAAGATTTTCCGCTTGTCATCCTCTTCTTCTTTCTTTGCACTTTTAAGTTCTGGTTTAGCGTAGGTAACTTCCCATAGTCCATTGATTCTGAAGTAGTTCTCCATCCTTTTGAACCATTGTTTCCATTTCCTTCCATTTAGCTCAGGGACAGCAGCTGCACCTGCTGGATCCGTCATGCTTGTCACAGTGGCTTCCAAGGCTCTTAACCTGCATGAGGATTGGGTCTGTGTCCTCCCTTTGTGGAATGAGAGACAGTTCGATTGGCTTGGACCTAGGGCTTTTCAAACCGTAGGTCTCGAACGCTTTTCAGGCGATGGTGGATCGGTCGCGTCTCATGCCGTTGACGTGGTGGTGTGATGAGAGCAGATGTAGTTGGTACGGCGTTATTGTTGTTGGTAATGCAAAAAACTAGTTATAGGTACAATCGCGAGCGCTTTTTATAGTGCGCTTCAGCGAGTTAAACGAGGTCACGTGTCTTTGGAGTATCTGCTAACTCTCGTTGTTTTCGTCTTGTTTAGAGATTCATTGCGAGGGTGTTGCCCTTGTTGTCATTGTCGGACTCTCTGTCGCGACTGCTTGGGAGCCCTTCGTTAAGCTTTTCGCCGGTTTGTCTTCGACCATGGTTTATACCCAAGGAAGGGGTATTACTTCCAACTGGGACACTAATTTGTGGAAGGGGGCGATAGGAACGGCTGCTTACACAACGTTGGGCACCCTCTTGTCGCAAGAGCGGCCGGGCATGGCACTTTTTGGGTCTCCACCGTCATGAGGAGCGTGCCTAGACCAATGTTCTCGTTTTTTCTCTTTCCCTCCAAGCAATCGACGGCATCCTTGGCAGTGGCAAAGCACCCTTTGTCCACACCCCTTGTGACCCAAGCATGTAGACACTTCAACTTTCACCAAACTTCCTCCTACGTGACGAGGTTGGAGAGTCTTTCCTCCATTCCATCCCATGCGCCTCTGCTTCAATGAAAGAACAATAAGGGAAGGGCTTGCATATGCGAGTTGCTCACACAAATGGTGCAAGGATGCGAATCCTTTGGTGTTGACCGGTGCAAGTAGGCAGTCCTTGCTTCCTCCATCGGGCACTCACCTTCTTTCAATGGCCATTCCCGGTTTAAAGGTTTAGGTGGAGGCCTTTTGCGATTGAAATTGGGTACCCTAAGGTATTAGGTTTTGAAATTTCCCTACCGAAACAATTCGAGCTAAGTTGAGTTCCGTAAAGTAGTTGCTAGAGGTCGAGCTAAGCTGAGTTGCGCCAAGTAGATGCTTGCCCCCCTTTGTTTCTTACGCTTCTCGTGTGGCAGCTCTCACGCCCTTCGTTCGTTTCTTTTTTATTTCAGGCGTGGGGGCTTGGGGTGGGCGGCGCGGAACCCGCCATCGCTCCGGGGCCTCGTTCGTTGGGGTCCCTTCGGTCGGGCAGCGGGGTGGGGGCGTCGGCAGGGTCTCTCCATCGCCACCGCGCGTGTGTGTGTGGGGGGGGCGACTTCAAAATGGTCCCCCAAGGAGTTGAATGTCGGTCCCCCCCCCCTACAGATGCACCCCACTCGATCGACTTAACCCAGTGTTCACAAAGGGAAGACGGGGACAATCGAAAAGAACGGAACGGCTACAAACAAGAAGGTCGATTCGAAACTAGCAAAATCGTCTCAAGGTTCCTGCTATGGGTCATGGACCATGTGACCAAGTTGGAAGCGAACTGTACATCACGAGCTCCGAATAAGGGATGCTGCATGGACGAGAGGCAATGTTAACTTACAGCCTCCTCGTCATGGTGCCACCACGTGAGGCTTCGAGATGCATTCAACGCGGCATCCTTCAGATCGCATGAAGAACGTCTTGCATTTCTAGTGTGGAGGGATGAGCGAAATTTTATATATCCATTTTGTTCTCCAATAAAGAATATAGAAGGGAGGAAAACTTGCATCAACGGTGCCCAAAGACGGAAGTGAATGATCTCGTGATGACCCACTAGGTTTATTTTGTTTCCGCGGATCCACGTTCTTCCCCGTTCCTACCCTTTCGTGCATGGTAGTTCCGTCCCGTGTTGTGTATTTGTTACTCGCACGGTGATGTGCCGTGCGGTAAGCTTGGACGAAAGCACTTTTCGTGAGACGGAGCAAGGTGGCTAGTGTGGTCGAGTGGAGAACGTGAGCAGGCTTGAGAGCTCGAGTCAGGATGGTTCTGGTTCGATTACAAAGTCCCGTGAGAGGTCCTAGAGAGGCCTCGCACGAGGGGATGGTCTCGCCAGGCCTAATCTGCCCAAGACGGCCAAGGGCCAAGATCTCCTGGCGGCTCCTGTGCTCCATCGGATAGTGGAGCATAGGCGACCTGGTCGATGCATCTGGCTGGGGCACTCCTGGCCGTTCGATCCCCGATCGGATCGAGCCACTAGAATCGATCCCCCGGTTTCGAGCACCGGATCGTGTGGAGGGCGGGCGACCTGGGGGTCGAAAGCTCCACCAAGTCGGGGCACCGATCGGTGCTGAACCGAGGATCCTGTGAGGGGGAACCTCGCCCCGGTCCGTCTGGTACAGGTGGGGGGAACCCTACTGTAAGGGAAAACCGCAACCCCAAACATCCATTCACGCATGCAAATCCGAGTCCCCTACCCTTGTTTGGGCGGCTGAGGACAGTAAGGGGAGAAAGAGGCTCCTCGATGGGGGGCTTGGGGCGATAAGTCCCTTATAGTGGGATCATCCGCGCTTTGGGATTCAACGCTTCCTTCTCCCCTATCAACTTGGCCATTACGAATGCCCCCTAGGCCAATCCGACCCCCACCCATCCCTTAACATCCAATACCCCCTTTGCCCCGATTCGAAACGGACCAATCATGAGGACGCCCTAAACTATTAGTAGGGGTGGGCCACTTTTTCCGGGGTGTGGTGAGGGGTCCTTCCCTTCTCCCCCCCTTCTCTCCACCATGTCCTCGAAGGAGGAAGGGAGCCTTCCCTCTCTCACCACCACTCGCTCCTTGTGCCTCCCCCTTGAGATGGGCTCGTGTCCCTCCATGAGCTGGGCGTGAGGTCCCACCCAAGTGGGTGGAAGGGGAGGGGGGGGTCTCGAACCCATCGAGATTCCTTCGAGCGACCCCATGTTGTTGGGTGCACCGTCGTGAATTTGGGAGCGTATGCGTCCAAAATCTAGAACGAGATAGAGGAGCTAACCACATGTGCTTGTGTAAAAAAGTATGGAGAACGGATCCATATTTGAGGAGGGAGGCCCCTTCAAACGAGACCCTCCAAAATCCCTGCTCGTGACCCCACCCACGACGGATTCCGACGATTTTTGCACGCGAAAGAGCGGGCGATGGCGGAAATTTTGACGGAAAAAGGAAGAGGAGGGGGAACTCTTTTTAAGTCCGTAGGTGGGCGGCCGCCGTAGGCGACCTCCCCGAAGGACCTAAAAACGGATAAGGAAGGCCGAAGAACGAGTTTTTTAGACGTTGCAAAAACGTTGCCCTGGGATGTTCGGCTCTTGTTGAACAAGGCGGGCGTCCGTTCCGAGGGGAGAGGGGTGGAATCCCATCTACGAGAGTTTCATAGTGCACACCCAAAAAACCGGACGCCACGTCCGTGGCACGCAAGATCTACCGCTCCCGAAGCAGGGCCCGGGGGGTGTGGCCCTAGGGTGTACCTCCCAATCGCAGTAGCAAAAATCTTTGCCCTCGCACCTTAAACCGCTGATTCTTAGGATCCTGGTTCGGAGATCTCGTGAAGAGGAACAGGAGTGAGAAGAGTCCACGGCTCTCCCTTCTAATCTCACACAAATCCCTCTTATTGTCGACAAGAAGAGAGGCACAAGGAGGAGGAAGGACCCCCTGTTGGTAGCTGGGCCTTGAGGCAATCTCCATAATCATAGACAATCACTCTCATATTGTAGCTAGTGGACTTCTTGCTGGAGCAAAATATGTGACCCTTTTCCTTCGCAAATTGGATTGAAGAACCTCCCTGCCAATTTTACGGTACTAAATATCAAAGAGGAAGGCATTTCACCCTCCCCAAAACCAATTAGTGAATATTGTGCCTCTAAACATGCAAACAAAGCGCACAGCATCTCTTGAAAGTATGACCTATCTGTCCAATCTTCTAGCAAAGACTCGCACCATGTACCATGGAGGCTGATTGTTGCGAGTTCCTGAAAGACGAGGATGTTGTTCCTCCTTAGGTGACAGAACAGAACGTTAAGAAAGCTATGGGGTAGTTGATGAGGAGTTTCTGAGGTAGGTGCTATCCTTCTGCGCTATTGCGACAGCTTCAAGAAAAACAAAAAATAACTTACTAAGAGAAGCAGCTGACACACTAAAACACACCAAAGTTTCCTCACTCGTTATGTCCACTTGCCCTCGGCAGATGCAGAAAATCTAAATATAAGTAAGCTAGCCATGCACCTGGTCACATTAGCAAGCGTACATAAGGATAAACTATTTGTGGTACCTGTTTCTGAGGGCCATGTTATAACTTGCCATACATGAGAGAGCAGCAACAAGTATTGTCAAGCTACCACCAGGTCTGGATCCTTGGGAGCTACCGGACGAATTGCTGCTCTGCGATGGAGTGGAAAATGATGGAGATGACTGTGGGGGCAACGCTGGAGTCACGGGAGGGGAGCTTTGACCACAAATCGGTTGACTATTGCTCGAGCAAGGATCGCTTAGTTCCTCACAACCGCATTCCACCCAGTTTGGGCATTGGCCGATGATACTTTGATACTGAAGTGCATACTGCCTGCAACTCACTCCTAGAACACAAGTGAGATATGATCTGAAGACTTCACACCGATTGCTGGCTCTGCATGACCCTTGGATGCGGCAGGAACCCTGCCCACTGGTTTGCGATACCAGTAGAGCTCCGATCACGAGCATGACGAAGCTGATGCCCTTCATCGCACCGCGCTGTGTTCAAAGAGGTCAGGGCCTCCCAAGAACACCCAATCGGATGTGTCCTACGTTCCACCGTTCGATTTTCACCGTCGAAAGTTTTGCCGCTCGGCTGGACCAGGTGTGACCAAGGTCGAGGTCCCGCTCGGCTCTGTCGAGTTACTTGAATTTGCTAAGGACCGTGCTGCGCGGAAGTTCACGCTACTAAGATGGAATAGATCAAAGGTCTCTAAACTCTTTGCACGCACAAATGACTTTACCAGTCGAGTCGGCAATGCTGTGGCCCACCCACAAACTCAAACGTGGTTTGGGGTTAGGTGTAGTTTGCATCGATGGCTTGATGGTAGAGGTATCAATGTTTTGACCCCGTAGGCTGGGGCGCCCCGCTTTCGAAATTTTCCGTTTTAGAGGATTACAACTTCAGAGGAATTCGAACTTGGCAATGTGCTTTTCACACTTCCGATCCCGCCCCGATATTTCGCCTTTGTCTGACATTGGCCGAGGGAAGTATTTATTTTTCAAAAAGCTACCCCTGCAAGCGAAATATCCTGATGGCTCCCCAGCGAAAGTTTTTCGGAGACAAGAAGTAGGATTTGTAGTTTCTATAGAGGAATTCTTCAAGCCCCAAATAAACCTCCCGGTTTTGTATTACGTAATTTTTTGGCCGTTGACCCGGGCTTCCCGACCGGAAAATAAAATCCGGTCCATTTTCGGGCAAATAGTGGTCCTGTTTACGGGGATCACCCCGGGCCACACCCCCTGGGTTACGACTGAATTTTGGCCCCCCTCGACTGAATTTTTCCCCCTCCCCCCCCAGAGCCCCATTCACATGTCACGTTTCCGGGGAAGTCGGGGGAGTCGGGGAACGAAAAGGGCCATTCACATGTTCTTCGGGGAGTTTTCTGAACTCAAGGGATGTAGGGAATATTCGATCGGATTCGCGAAGGGATTAGAACAAAGAGACACGTGTCCCGCACCAGCAAAGGTTCTTTTCGAGGGTTGCGAAGGCCGCGGAGAGACATTGTGGTGCGGGAGACCGACTTCGCATGCACCTTCCGCCACACATGGCGTCGAGGTTGGGATAATTAACCTCGAAACGCAACACATGAGTGACGAGGGGGCATATCATGCATGGATCGCAACAAGGGACAAGCGCGACGAAGAAGAAGCACAGGAAGAGCGAGCATGGAGGGGCGAACGTCATCGTAGGATGACACGGGCAGTCCAGGCGATTTTGAGTTGCAATAGCGTCGTGCATCAGATTGCTACGGGTTGGGTTTTCCATGCGGGGGACATGACGAACGAGCGAAAATGCTGGAAAATTGCGAGGGCTCAGAACAATTTCTATGAGTTGTTCAAGCCCGAAACGCCGGTCGACACCTTCAAACGACGCATGCGAATGACGAAGGAAAGCTTCGAGGAATTGCTTGACCTGGTGAGCGCGGATCTGGCACCAAGTAAGCGTGCAAGAGGCGACTTCAGCTCGCCACGCAAAACTCTCAGTGTCACCATCCTTCGGTTGGCACATGGGACAAGTTTCTTCGAATTGGGGGAATTGTTTGCTATTGGTACCGCCACAGCACACAAGTGCTACAAAAGAGGGACCGAAGCTCGTTGTAGCTTGAAGGACAGATTTCTCCAGATGCCATCCACAGCAGCCCACATCGATGCGTGTATTGCGAGTTTCCGGCATAGGGGTTTTCCAAATGCATGCTTGGCAGTCGACGGCTGTCATGTGCCAGTGGAAATAAATGATCAGTACAACATGCTACAGGACTTCATGTCATTCAAAGGATTCTACTCTCTCAATAACATGGCGTATGTGGATGGCAAGGGAATGTTCAGAGCGGTCCTATGTGGTTGGGGGGGCTCCTCTGCAGATGGAGGAGTAATCAAGGAGATGGATTTCATGAGCATTCTGCAGGTGAGAGGTCGATAGCAGTGATTTGTATGGTTATGTGGACAAACTTGACTGACGATTTGAGTGTGCTTGCTCGATGCAACATGTGTATGCCAGGATGGTCTGCTGCTGAAGTTCCCATCGTTGTACATGGAACTACAATGTCAAGACAACAACGGCAGACCGTATAGTTTTCAAGTGCCTCCTCTTGTTCTGGCAGATTCAGCATTTGGTCTAGAAACATGGCAGATGACACCGTACAAGGCAGATAACACTACAAATGATGGGCCACAGCGCCGTTTCAATTGGGTGCACAGTTCCGCGCGGGTGGTATTTGAGCATGCTTTTGGACGATTGAAAGGGAGGTTCAAGCTGCTGCTTCACAGCCATAGGACATCGTGGAATATGGGGACCAGGTCAATACTTGCTGCAATGGTGCTTCACAGTTCTTTGGGACTCAAGCAGGATAGCTTCAGGCCAGAATGGGCTGATGGTGTGGAGGAGCTGGGGCATGCGGTACCGGGGACTGAGGAACAGGTTCCAGGGAGCGACGGTGAGGAGCTTGGGTGTGCTTTAGATATAAAGCAGAAGCTGACCACGTATTTCATGCAACAGGTGAGACCTCAACGAAGACCAAGAAACAGGTAGTCAATTTTATAGAGGTAAGTGGTGTCACAGTACGACACGGTTGAGTGCCAGGTTGAATTAGAACTGACATGATTTCTCTATGGCATCTTTCCAGGACTGCACCTCCTTCGTAGCTTCCTCCTTGGTGGGGCGTGGACCCAGCTGTTCAATGATGAGGTCTGGTGGAACTTTCTGGGATAAGAGAAATGCAAATCTCTCATCCCAGTTTCGCTGGATCTTCTGAGCACAGTCCATGATCTGCTTCTGCAGATCGAACATTTGGTATTGCTTCTGCATGTCAGTAATTGATGTTCGTATGACTTCCAAACTCTCAGTTACAGCACTCGATTGATCCATAACAGCAGACAACAGTTCTTCATGCCTGCGATCTGCGCTGCTAGGTCTCTTACCCCTCTTGCTTGGGGGAATGATCTTGCGATGTGGGCTGTCAGCTTCATCATCACGGGCTGACCTTTTCTTGTGCTGCTCATCACAGGTCATATAAGTTTCATTCTGCTCATCCAAGCTGACAAGTGTTTGCAGTGGATTGTCATCCACATCGCTAGAGACTGGTCCACCAGTGGGTGTGGGTGGACTTGCTGGTTTGGAATGCTGGGTTTGGAGGACAGCACCAGGAGGAGGGCAGACAGAAGGCTTGTGTTTCATGGCTTCGTCCATGACATCATACAAGGGCCAGGCAATGTCGTCCAGTTTCTGTTCACCGGTGCAATTGGCTTTGCGTTTGACTGGCAAGCCATTGTGGTCGACCACTGTGACTGTGCGACGTTCCGCCAGCTTGTAAGTATCTTGCAGCCCTTTCCATTTCTCGCTTGCTTTTGCCTTGAACATGTCTTCGAGGTAGACTTCCTTGTCTACTCCGTGCTCCCCGCAGAAGGTGCGGAAACTGCCCTCGCCACTAACAAACCAGGGGGCAAGGTGCCCAAGCTTCTGCAACATAGCTTGGCGTACCTTACGCCAACCTGTATCCATGTATTTGCCTTTGGAGACGTCAAATTCGCCCAGCAGTTCGATTCCTCGGAGCCGAATCAACATGGTAGCGAGGTTGTTGTCCCACTGTGCGCGCACTCCAAAGGTCACTCCGGGAGGAGGTCTCGGAAGCAACTTCTGCGCAGGCTTGGATTGCTCCAGACATACGCTGCTGCCACAGACGGCAAGGTTTCGAGACGTAACGTTAGTCGACATGTAATCAGTAGTTTCTTTCGTCCGCCATCGCGTATGAGTGCACGTACTAGGTAGCTCTGGGATGCTTACATGGGAAGCACACAATCGGATGTTCGTCGCGATGAGGGACTCCTGTGTCACCACCGTCGCAGGGTGCGGAATGGCTTCCAAGCACATTGTCTTGGGCAGATCCATCCTCTTGTGCCACGATGATCGAGCCGAGGTCCCCTTCCACTCGCTCGTTACACGCAGCATGAAAGAAACGACCACATTCGGCGCATTTCGTGCATACTTGCTCTTGCCTAGGACAGATGCAGTCCAATGGTACGACGCTTTCCCAGCCAGCACGGCTGATCGTGAGCTTCCCCTTAAGACTATAGAAGCAAGCGGAGGTAGGGTGGGAGGTCGACATTCGCTATGATCCGCAGTCGACGGTGTCGGAGGCCCGATCGCCCTGTCGCGCGCGACTTCGAAACAAGGCCTCCCTCAAATGCAGTCGAAAGATGGCGGGTGTTTGTCCTCTGCGCGAACGACGAAACACGGGTATGGTTTACTTCCGAACTCACTACTAATCAACCGAGCGATTCATTGCCCGCAATCCCCTTCTTCCCCCCCGACTTCCCCGACTTCCCCGGAAACGTGACATGTGAATGGGGCTCAGATGCACCCTCGTTTGGGAAGATCACACCCTTGTCCCACGAGTTAAGTCGAAGGGGGACTCCGATCGATCCCCTAGGGAATGGGAGGGATCGAAACAGAAGGTAGAGATCCAACCCATAGGACTTCGGGTCGATTGGGAATGGACCGGGTTCGACGTACCCATCGAAACCAAGGGAAAAATGACTTACACCCGAATCACAGCCCCAGATCCAGACGAAGAAAAAAGACCGACGCATCGGAACGCGACGCGGCGTTCGTCGTGGGTAGAGGTCGCGTAGCAGGTCAAGACGCCGCAGACGAAGAGGGAGGAACAACTGGATGGGCAAGACGCGTCAAGCCATGCGGAAAGGACGCGGAAAAACGAGTGTGGGAAAACGTGGGAGCGTGCGAATGCACGGCACATCTGTGGCTCTGCCATCGATGGGCCCTGCACTCGCACCCAACTCGACTGGGTTGGACACCCCTGGGTACCTCGTCACGGTAGGGGAGGGGGCGAAAAGGGGGCGAACACCAACGTGGGGGGAGGACGACGAAGACACACCAACGCGACTGCAACGACGGGACAGATCGAACGTGACGAGGACAGGACGGATCGAACTAGCCGACTCTGGGTAAGGTAGCGCAACTGTCCAAAGGAGTCGTCGAGCCAAAGTACATCGTGGGTACCTGCATCGGCAGCGATTCTTTCCCGCCAAAAATGTTGTTTAAAACGGGGGTCCTGAAGTGGGTCGTACAAACCAAGTCGCCACGGTTGCTGTACGAGCAAGGTCACGAGTTTGCATAGGGGGGTCGACAGGTTGATTTCGGGGCTCCTCCATTTTGACAAAGGGGCTAGAAGTGTTGACCGGGCATTGCGATTTTAGAAGGATGGATACATCCGTGGCATGTCCAACCCCGGAGACAGTGTTGCCATCCGAGTGGGTGAGAAGGGCAACGTGTCCAATTTTCCATGGGCAGGGGCACCTTCACCTTTGTGATGAGGAACAACAATGGTTGACAGTAGAGCTTTCCAAGTTGCAAGGGGATAGCTTGGCCAAGTGGGTCAAGCAAAGCTCAAAGGGTGCTGCAAAGGCCAAGTACCCAATCCTTGGTTTGGATGGAGTCGCCTAATTGGGAAGATGGGTATGCAATGCATCGTGTGTATGCGGATGTAAAGCTCAAGCATTGATGCAAAGAGAACCCCAAGGGAACCTTGTATTGCTCTCGAAAGGTGCGCACAATCATGACATCGAGAAGATTCCAAAAGGTAGAAAAGACGGTCTCTCTCGTAAAATCAAACTAGAGCTATTGAAATTTGTGGAAAGCGATTTGATTGTCCCGAAAATTATTTGCCACCTAGAGAGTTCGGAATTTGAGTTGGAAGGAGCCACAAAGAAGCAAGTGAAGAACTTTTTGAATTACAAGCGGACGCTACTTGCAAGCAGCAACAAGCTCGGAGATTTTATCAAGAGCATCAAAGAGGATGTCCACATGGAAAACAAAAGCTATGCCAAGGACGAGTGCTTTGTGGTCAATCATGAAATTGTCGACGAATTCTCAAATGAAGATACGTCGAAAACATAGATGACCAGTTTTTCATGCCCATTAATGGTCACATGGTTGAAAGAATACATGGAAAGGGGTGGAACCACGCAAATAACAATTGATGCGACATTCTAGATAATTACAGGGGATGAGCATATCTTAATGGCAAGTGGTTTCACAAATCCACAGGGGCATTGGCTCCCGATACTTTATAGCATTGTGCCGGGAGAAAGTACCATTACAACCACCTTCCACTTGAATTCATTTTGGGACTTGTTAGGAGAAGATGCGAGTGCTTTTTTTTATGGTGTTTATGTGTTGAAAGATGCAGGTTCAAGACTCCACTAAGGTGTGCACTATTTCTTCAATTCGAAGGGATGCAAATGGCATCAACAAGATTGATATGCACACTTGAGTCGAGTCGATGGCGACTTGCAACAAGCATTCAAGAAGTACCAAGTACCAAGTGCCATTGGAGTTTACATTGCTAGAGTTGTGAGGCAAATCTCGTACTCACCAAGTGAGGAAGTTCGAGAGGTGTTGATGGGAATGTTTGAGAGAGAGCTTGAGAAGCACAAGGACTTCATGAGGTGGTGGAAATCAAGTTATGGAGGGCCATTCAAGAATTGGGCTAGATGTGACGCACCCAAAGGGTATCCAGTTAGCAACCAAGGTCATGAAAGTAACAACAACACCTTGAAGAAGGTTCACATGCCTAGCAGATGTACGCAACGAAGAACCGACCTCCATAAATCCGTTGTGCCTTTAAAGAAAGCAATCTCGTCTTTGGTGAGAGAACAAGAAAGAGAGTATCGGTGTGGTCACACAAATGAGTCATCATTGCCACTCGAATTATGGGAAGAAGTAGACCAATTCATGATGTGCACGGATTGGTTTCTCCGACAAGAACTAAAGGACCTTACATTTTTCCCATCGAAAAGAACAATAGAATCCACCAAGAAATTGGTGATTCAGCGAACATCTATACAATTCAAAGAATTGATGATCCACTCATTAGATGCAAACAAAGAATTGGTGGAAGAGATGGACTTACAAATGCACAAGTTGTTGTTGGAAGAGGCAAGCAGCTTCTGTGATGAAGGATTGTTGTCTCATCCTAATGAAGCACTACAAAAGTTCTTTGAACGCACAAGTGCTTGGGTGATGCTTGGTACACCTTGTACTTGTTACACATTTCAAGATAAAGGTGTGTGCAAGCATTCCCTAGCTCGAAGAGTCCACAACAATGAGCTTCAGATTCCAATCAATGCAAGACTGCTGAAGCATTCCAAATTCGATCGTTTGAAAGTGGCTAATGAGCAAAAGCGTACGAGGAAGCAAAAAGCAAGGGAGGCAGCCAACCTCCAACGCAAGAAGTGCTTCAAAGAAGGGATCCTAGAACATAACTTCCAAGGAACTTGATTGTCTATCACTTAGTGATACGAAGACCTACAAATGCAAAGTGTATCGTTCGTTCTCCGTCACTCTATGGGCGGATCCAAATGTCCTAGCATTCACGGCCTTCATCTCGCGTTCGATCCTTCCTGTCCTCGTCGCGTTCCGATCCTCTCCGATGCGTCGGTCTTTTTTCTTCTTCTCGATCTGGGGCTGTGATTCGGGTGTAAGTCATTTTTCCCTTGGTTTCGATGGGTACGTCGAACCCGGTCCATTCCCAATCGACCCGAAGTCCTATGGGTTGGACCTCTCCCTTCTGTTTCGATCCCTTCCATTCCCGCGGGGATCGATCGGAGTCCCCCTTCGACTTAACTCGTGGGACTAGGGTATTGTTGAAAGGATCAGCTGTTTAACCGCAAGGTTAACAGGCAGCGTTGGAGGACCTGGGTTCGTGAAGGTCCGTGGGAGTTCGGAGCACGGAGGTGCGCGGAGCGAGGGTAGAAAGACCGTGTGATGTTCATTCAAGGTGTAGCCCCATGGGCCCTACTAGCCGCAACAGTGTCTACGTGGCACTCTGGATCGGGTATTCTATCCACAACCGCGGTCGAACGCGCGGCTGTCCTAGTCGGAGGGGACGGACAACACGACCACTTCCTCTGAGAAAAAATTTCATAGAATCGGTCCTACAGTTCACGTTTCAATAGGTTGACCAGATTTGCGGAAGTCCTTTTTTTCCGTAGACTGGTGTTTGGCACGAAGATAGGGATTAACCACTTCGGACTCTCACCGACAGCTGGTTAGATGAACAAAGACCGTAAGAGCTATGGGGCTCAATCGCATGGTCCTCTTTGCACGTCAGTACTCTTGAACATTTTCTAAATGCAACCCCATAGTACGCGTAGAGCGTACCAAAAATAGACGGACATCAAGTTTGTTTGACGTTTAGAAGATGATTACACACTTGCAAGAGAAAGATAATCCGTGCAAGATCACTGGCCTTCTCTTATTGTAAGAGAAAGAGGGAGCTCAAAGGGTTTACTGTCCAAATTTTGTGGTGGCATTAGATTTGCCTGACAATCCCACATTACTACGATTATTTACTGCTGTTACCCGAAATGCTTCCACTTAACCTTGCAGACCGTTGTTTGAATTTGTTGATCTCACTTTTTCTCAATATCACTCCACATTCATCACATTCAAAAGCTGGGCTAATGCACAAGGGGTAAAGGGCTGCAAAGGGTCCACAGAACATGGTAAGGATGCAGCAACAAGCACCATTTCCACCTGTGAATCCACACATGCCTGACTTTGTCATGAGCCCTCCACATTTTGGACAAATTTGCCTTCCAGCTTTAGCTGCCATATCTCTCTTTCGCTCTGCCTCCTTAAATTCCCTTTCCTTCTTCAGTATTTCAAAATCATGCTCCTTCTTCCTCCTCTCCAATTCAAGTTTCAAGTTAGTCTCCTCCTCAAGAATCTGCAGCTCGCTTTTTTTCTTCAAGACATCTTGCTTCATGCTGACATCTCCGACATACAAGCGCATCAACTCTTTTTGGGCATCACTATCGAAATGTTTAAGTAGTTCTTGATCTGCACAGATCGCAGCAATGCTACCTGGATGCGCCTGGGCTTGCAAAAGGCAAAGCAACTGCACTTCCTGCAAAATTTTACAGATATCTGCATTTAACTTAGTAAAGCGTTCTTTCAAACTCTTTGATGATGCAAGTCTCTTGGTGTATCCTTGATCCATGCACTCGCTGCACAATTTTATGGAATCATCTAACAACCCCTTAGTCTTAGCTAGCACTTCTTGACCACTGTCGCCTTCAAAATAAGCGATAAGCTTAGGATTTTCAAGGAGCTTGGAAAGGCGGGTAACACGTTCAGATAATTCAGCTGCATCTTCTTGGCAGACTTTCGCAAGCTTTGCACGCTCAACGACCAATTGTACTCCTTTACAAATCCCCCTCACCAATGCATCAGCCATTCTTTGAGGTGTAACTCTAGCCTTTCACAATCAAGTACAATGGAATCTCCAGAACAGGAGGCTGATGAACTGAAAATATGGGTACTATTGACCTTGTTAGTACTGTTAACAATGTCACCTTCCTCGGCTACACTAGGAAAATGTACAATGTGACAAGTGAGCTAATTGGACTCGTCAGTATACTTAGTTTGCGTCCAACTCAGAGATTTCAAGTGTCACCCTTTCGCTTTTCTAATCCCAAACACTGGAGTGACCGACCAGATTTTTGGGAATCCGTGGAGAATGTGCTTGAGATGTGTAAATCTCCGACAGATAAGCGTTCACGTGCAATAATGAATCGCTGAGGGCGGGATAAGCACCGGCTTCTCTTCCCACAATGGTACCTCGCGATGAATTGATTACAATGAAGGAGTACTATCGAAATTCGGCCTTCCAACATATCCCCACGGCATTTCTTAGTTGAGTAGAAAAGTCCACAACTAGAGGAATTCGGATTTGGCAAAATATTTTTTTCGCTTCCGGTTTCGCCCCGATTTTTTTACCATTGGCTCTCCCGAACCGAAAAAAAATATTTTTTTCAAGGAAAACTACCCCTATTTGCGAACTATTTTTGGGGCTCCTCTGCGCATTCTGTTCGGAGACGGGTGATCGGGTAGGATGCTTCTCAGACGCAATCCGTCGTCCTTTACACGTGCCATGAGGAAAATATTCCGCTCGAGAGGGGTGCACACACCGGATCCCTTTCCTCCGCGGCATGGAGCCACTGAAAGAGCGCGGGAAGGGGGGGAAGGAGCGGCGTCATGCCGCAGCGGAAAGGCACGAACATGGAAATGAAGGAGATGGAGTGCTTTGGAGTGCGCATTGTCAACCTCCGTGTCGTCACGATGGTGGTCACGGACGGGGATCCGGACCTCCTCGTGGCGTTCACGGCCATTCTGGACGTGCTCGCGAGCGAATGCAAGGAGCGCCTGCGAACGCTCCATGAATGGTGGAGTCCGAGAGATCCACCACCGAGTCCTGGACGAAGTGCAGAGTCCTTCACGGATGACGAGCTACAAGGGAGCTTTCGGTTTGGGAGGGACGCAATCGTGGAAATCCTAGGTCTCCTTGGGTGTCCAACCGTGCTGCGATCGGCGAGCTCGAGGCGGTTTGGAGGCGAGGAAGCCTTTTTGCTTTTGCTGCGTCGTTTAGGTGGGCGCGAGCGGGGATTGGAACTAGCGCATGTATTCTGTCGATCGCCACCTGCCATTTCAGAAATGTGTAACGTGGCGTTGGGCCACGATTTTCTGCACGTTGCGCTTGCGATGCGATTGGAGATTTGGGAGGAGCACTTGCCTGCGTTCGCACGTGTGCTGCGCGAGCGTGGTTGTCCCGAAGGACATTGTTTTGGATTGATTTACGGGACGATGTTCACGATTTGCAGGCCCACTGCGGGACAGGAAGCCATGTACAATGGCTGGAAGAGACAACACAAGGTGAAATACCAATGCGTTGTCCTTCCAAATTTTCTGATTGGTGATTGGTTTGGGCCCGCAGCAAGACTTGCGCATGACTCGCAGGTGCTAGCGGACTCGAACTTGGTGGCGCGGCTGCAAGAGATGCGAGGTTGACTGGACGTCGAACTGTGCGTGTACGGGGATCCGGCGTACCCCGTGCACGACGTGCTTCTACGTGCGCTCAAAGGAAGGATGACGATTGCGATGGAGGCGTATGCGACGCTAACGTCCCACTACCGGGAAAGCGTCTGTAACGGCCAGCGAGGCCTCCCAGGGTCCCTACGAGACCCTGGCCTACGGGACCAGACCCCCGGGACCCCATATGGATGAAGGGCAATGGTGTCCCCTCTCAAACAACGGCTGTACCGTTCCGGAATTGGAGTCAGTCCCCTTGGGGGTTCGTATTGAAGGAAGGTCGCCCCGGTTCAGAACGGGTTTTCTGTAAGGGACATCGGTATTTAGACCGAAACAGACCGACTGAAGGGGACCGACCCCATCTCTACCTTTGCTTCTGGAAGGTAGGGCTGGGGTGCTGGACGGTGTCGATGCGACTGCCAGCTCACGTTCGCCCCGGGGCGAACGCAACGGACGGTCAGATGTGACTCTAGGGAGCACGTGGGCTGCCATGACACCCCAGTTGCCCCAATTCCAACCGCCAGTGAGAGGCGGTGAGAGAGGTAGACCCTTGGTCCCTCTTTGCTTTGTGATACACTTCTTCTACTTGCCAAGCCAAGTGCGCAACACGCCTCCTCCTCCGACCCTGACCAACGCAACAGGCGAAACCACCTGGACGCTCCAGCACGTCCGTTCTTGCCTCCCACGCCGGCCGAGGCTCCTTCAACGCAAGGGAGAAGAGAGAGAGAAGAAGACCCCGGTACAAGGGGTGCGAATCCTGTCCACGAGACCCTCGTCACCAAGAGTACGTGTGTTGGGTCATTCAACCACGGACGCAAGTCTAATACTGTCGAAGCCTACTCTTGGGAGAAGACGGCGTTTCGTTTGCAAGAATGGACGATACGGACCACGCCACAAGAATGAGCACTCTCCGAAGAGAGCTTGAACAAGAACGAAGCGAAGGGCACATCCTTCGTGGAAGAGTTGCTGATCTTGAAGCCCAAGTCGAGGCTCTTCAAGCCATACCACCTGATGGTAATGAATTGGAAGTAGCGAAAGACCTTCTCGATGGTGATGACTCTCCAAGTACCGATCAAGGCGCTCCCGCCGAACCCATCAGTTTGTCCGAAGAAAAGGGGCTCCCACACCTCACAAGTTTGTATGGGACAGCATTGCAAGACTCCAAGAACATACAAAAGGTCTCCCTTGAAAAACCTACCAAGTTCACCGGGTTGGAGCTTGAGGAAGACCCCTACTCTCTCACCTATTGGTATAGGGATGTGTTGTGTTGGTGCCAGGCCTACGCCTTCGATCGACCGAAGGAACAATTGGTCCTAGCCATCAGTCAAGCACTTGGAGGAACAGCCAAGTCCATGGTCCAGAACCTCATCATGAAAGACCCTGATGCTTTGCAATCGGTGGAGGACCTACACACATATTTGAAAAAGACATTTCAAAACCAAGATCCAGGCCCCGAAGCGTGGCGCGAGTTCCACACCACCAGAATGAGAAGGTCAGAAAATGTTTTGCACTTTTTGAACAGGTTGGTGCAGCTCAGCTTTGTGGTGAATGCAGCAGCTCTCCTGTTTGCCGTACTCTGTCCGAGCATGACATATCAGCCAGGCTACAACATGGTCTGCCAACATACCTCCAAAAGGCTTTGTATAAACACCTGGAGCATCTAATTGATGTTGATAAGGTTCCAAACATGGAACCAGGCAACCTGGCAGCCACCATATTCAAACTTGAACGCGAGGCGGCGGAACCAACAAGGGAGGATATCAAACAGCCTGATGAAAAGTGGAGAGGACGATCGCCCGTGAATCGCGAGTACCGACCGACACCGCAGCGAGCGGTGTATCGCTCTGCAGCCATAGCAGCTGCCATGCCAACTCAGCAGCAGCAAACAGCAAGAAGCGATGGATACCCCAAGCGTCAGCACAAGCGGTTCGATGATTTGGAAGAGGAACAGAAAAATGCGATCATCAAAGTCCAAACACAGCTGGCCAGCAAGCCACTTGGGGGTAAGCTTACCCCAGAGGAAAAGAACCTTTGCCTTGCACATGCTCTGTGCCAGCGATGCCGTCGATATGGTCATGATCAATCAGTCTGCAAGATGGCATCAGTGATGGGCGCGCCAAAAAAATGATGGCTCTCCGTCCGGTAACGCAGGTTACCGCGACGGAGCCGGGAGCGAAAACTGCAGCCGCCCCGGTGAACAACAGTAGAGATCCAGTCTGCTTACACTCATTGACTAATGTGAAACCAAGACAGGAATTTCTTGCTGCAGAAACATACTTTGGAAACAGGAAACAGAGAATTAGAACCCAGGCCTACCTGGATACTTTAGCAAGTCACTGCTTTATCAGTGAAAAGCTTTTCAAGAAACTGCAGGATGCTGACCCGTGCCGTTCATCTTGGCAGTATACGACAGACAGCGTCGATTTCACAGTGGCTGTGGGCCAAGATGTTCACACTGCACCTGTGATTGAAGCTACGTTTACGATCGATGGATTCCGCACTCGCATGAACTTTGGAATAGCCCCTCTGGAAACGTTCGATTGTATCCTGGGAGCCACCTTCTGCCATCAGCATTTGGAAGCACTGGACTGGCAGCAACACAGAATGATCCTACGCGGACGCAATGGAACCAAGTTTACAGTGTATGGGGATCATCAGTTCCTGTCTTCAAGGAAACTGGACCTCATCGTGCCCCGGAGCGAAGCTCGCGCAGCAGTCAAGGACCCAGGCTGCTTGTTACTCATGATACAGCCTATGGACCCCACTCCAGAAATGATAAGTGAGGAAGAAGACTTCAGCAGAGTGCGCAGCCAACTCAGCGATGCATGGGACCTGGATGACCAAGACCAGGCCCGGCTAGATGACCTGATAGAAAAGAAATATAAGCACCTGTTTCAGCCTCGTACCGAGTTACCGCCCGAACGAGTACCGGGAGAGATGTTCAAGGTTCAATTGATGGAGGGCGCTACGCCCCAATATCGTAATTACTACCGGCTGTCCCCGCAGCAGCAGACTGCACTGAAGGAACTGATCGCCGAGTACGTAAACGCAGGTAAGATGGACCTGTGTGCTGGATCCAGCTGGGGAGCCCCAGTCATACTGGTTCCCAAGAAGGACGGCGGATGGCGAGTCGTTTTTGACTACCGCCTTCTCAACAACGTTACGGTCAAGGATCGCTATCCTCTGCCGAGGATCGATGACTATCTGCAGAACTTGAGGGGAGCCAAGTACTTTTCATCGCTTGATGCGATGGATGGCTTCCATCAGATCAGAATGGACCCAGATGATGTGGACAAGACTGCTGTGGTGACCCCCTTTGGGTCATTTGTATGGAAGGTCATGCCGATGGGGGCTGCGAACGCGCCATCGATGTTCCAGCGCATGATGAATAGAGTGTTTGGGCACCTGCTATATTTAAAAGTGTACATGGATGACATCTTAGTACACTCAGAGACAAAACAGCAGCACTTTCAGCATCTGGAGGAGTTCTTCGCCGTATGCGAACAAGCCGATATTCGGCTCAAGCGATCAAAGTGTCACTTTTTCATGAGCACCCTGGAATGGGTAGGCTTTCGCATTCGAGACGCGCAGTTGGCCTGCACAGGCCGTCTCCTCGACAAGATCCAGCAGTTCCCGCGCCCCACATCGCAGCGCGAAAATATGGCTTTTCTGGGGTTATGTCAGTTCTACATGCGGTTTGTTCCTCACTTTGCGGAATTGGCTTCCCCACTTACAGAGTTGAACCAAGCATCACTGAAATACAACTTTGCTGCATACTGGAAAGAGCCACAGGAGAAAGCCTTCAAAAAACTGGTGACAGCTTTAAATAGCCCACCAGTACTGGCTCTCTTTGATGAGGACAAACCCATCAGGGTAGAGACAGATGCCTCAGATATTGGCATGGGTGCGTCGCTGATGCAGCAGGATGAGCAAGGCACATGGCGACCCGTCGAGTACTGGTCGAAGAAGTTCAACAGCGCGCAACAGAACTACCACCCTGCAGAAAAGGAAACCTGCGCGATACTTTATGCATTACAACACTGGAGACATCTTTTATTTGGGCAGAACTTTACGGTCATCACCGATAACAAGGCCAGTCATTTTCTCAATACCAAGGCCACTGAACAACTGTCCCCCAGAGAAATGAGATGGGTGGAGAAGCTGGCTTACTTTGCTCCATTCACTGTGGAGTACAGACCTGGCTCTGAAAATATTGGACCGGACTATCTCTCTCGCCATTCAGCCCAGGTTAGGAAAGGAACAGTATATTGCATACTTGATTTGTGTGCTGGAATGGGCACTACGCTCCGTGCACTGGAGATGGTCATACCAGAAACTGCGGAATACACCTTGGACTACATTGCAGTTGAGAAAGACGCGGACTGCAGAAGCGTCATCCAGCGCGTGTTCAATCAAGTGCGCCTGGCTCGGCCAGGCCTGTTCGCTCGCAAGGACATCTTCCGATATGGTGACGATGTTGCTGCTTTGGCGCATCGTCGAAAGCTTCCCCCGGTTCACCTGCTCATTGCAGGTGTGCCTTGCCAGCCGTTCTCACGCGCAAACACAGATGCAAGTAAACCTCCGCTGGGCCTTTACGATGATCGAGAACTCTTTACAGCTATGGGAAAACTTCACAGACGGCTACGATCGCCAGACTTTGTGATAGAGTGTACCCCGTTTGCACCCCACCTGGAATCTCACCTGGACACAATCTCCCAATGGTTTGGGGAACCCAGTACTGAAGACCTTTCTCAGTATGGAGCTCAAGCACGGACCAGGCTCTGTTGGACCTCGCTGCCACCAGCCCCGGTATCAATGGGCACAACGAAACATACTCCCCTCACGTGGCAGGAATGTTTGGATCCAGGGGCACACGCCCCAAAAGACGCTTTCGACAGGCCTCGTCTTAAATGCCCAACCCTGATGGCCAGCGCACGGTCCCATAGTGACCGCTCGCGATCCACCTGGGTACACGGCAATGACGGGGAGCTCCGTCCGCTGACCACCAGCGAGCGTGAGCGACTAGTAGGAGTACAGGCAGGTGACACTGCTGCAGTTGATGTCAGTGAAGCCGGTCGACAGCGCATGTGCGGCAACGCCTTTCCAGTAGGATGGATTGCCCACATGTTACTCCGCTGGATACACCACACACGGACGCTTCGACCGCTAGCCGGCCGCAGTCCTGATCGGACTGTGTGTGGCTCGATTGCGTCTCTAAATACCTTCAGCCCGATACCATCCGCTTCAGAAGCTGGTGGTCAAGAGATACCTCCTATACTGGATCGCATACGCATCGCAGCAAAAAGAGACCAGAGTTATCAGGACATGCTCAGCGCACCACCGCAAGACTGCACTGTCCAAGACAATCTCCTGTTCACATCAGGACCACACTCACAGCCAGTACTTGTGGTACCTGCTGATAATGGTATAAGGCAAGAGTTACTACACCTGGTACATGACCCCAGGCATTTTGGAAAAGATCGAACCTTTACGGAAGCTGCCAGACACTTCACCTGGAAGGACATGCGCCACCACATACGACACTTCGTGGCAAGATGCCAGTATGTCAATTGCAGAAACCAGGTAACCGTTCTCGGCACGCGTTGTTGTGTCCAGAACTAAGGTTCCACCCGTACCCGTTCCACAGTGTAGTGATGGATGTGGTGGAAAACCTGCCACTTACTGCCCAAGGTCATAATGCTGTGCTTACTGTCGTGGACAGGTTTACGAAGTTTGCGATATACGTACCAATCCACTCCACTTGGAGCGCGTACCGGCAGGCCCAGTGCCTGATGGACCATCTGGTGTACAGGTATCACACCCCAGTGCACATTCACACTGATAATGGACCGGCGTACCGGACCCTGTTCAAGGCGTTCTGCGCAGCGTTGGGCGTGCGACATGTGACAGGCACCCCATACCATTCACAATCCCAAGGTGGGGCAGAGAGGCAGCACAGAACCTTACTGCAGACGCTACGCTCTACCTGTTCAAACAAGCATCAATGGGATATCTATTTACAAGCAGCAGCTCATGCCTACAATGACTCTGTGCATGCTGCTACTGGTCACTCACCATTTGAATTATTGTATGGCTGCCCATCCAGGTTACCTTGGCATCTACAGCTGCCCAACAGTGGAACGCACCAACACATGGATCAGGTCACCACTTATGACCAAAGGGTATCAAACCTCCTGGAGCAGCACCGTGCACTTTACGAAGCGGTCCTGAAGAATCTGAGCAGGGCTGCGGAAAGCATGGGTAATCTGAAATCCAAACGGCGCCCCAAAAGCTTCGCAGTTGGCGACAAAGTAAAAGTCCAGTACGGACTGAAGGGCCCGACCGACAAACATAAGCTGGATCCATACTATGTGGGCCCCTATGTGATCAAGCAAGTGCTACAGAATGGTGCTTACCAATTAGATCTACCCGCAGGATCGGCCTTCTCCGATCGTATACACGTAGACAGACTGGAACCATGGATTGATTCAGATCTTACGCTCTTCCCAATGGATGAGCATCTACAGCCAGCAGCAGCACCGCTTCCAGATACTCGGGCCATGTAGGATGAGACTACAGCGTACCGCATACGCCGATATCTACTGCGGGACTATTCAGCCTTCCCTGCGCAGCCCGTACGATACTGGGTTGAGGGAAACATGGCTGATCCGTCGCAACGCTACTCCTGGGTAGATGAGACAGCAGCCTTATTGGAGGAATTCCTCCCCTTGGAGGAACAAAATGGATGCATACCAGAGCAAGGGATTTTGCCAGCGAACTTCGATGCCGTGCAGACTCATAAGAAGACAACTTATTTACAGTCTCCGAACCCGATCATGGCGAACACCTGGCCATATCATAAGCTACCGTACCAGACACGCCGGCGCCCGCCCTCTCCACCAAGGACAACCCTACTGAACAGTGTGGTACAGGAGCTGTTTTATTTGGAGGGACAGGACCAACCGGCATACTTTCAGGGGATGGTGCATGCATACCAAGACAACCAGTATGAAGTACTATGGACAGATGGGAAAAAGGATTACTATCAGGAAGAACAAATCAAGGCTATGCTGTATGACCCAGTTTCGTACATATATGACTTCCAGCTCTAATTCAGATCGTCGCAGTGAGCCGGGAGAGTGTAACGGCCAGCGAGGCCTCCCAGGGTCCCTACGAGACCCTGGCCTACGGGACCAGACCCCCGGGACCCCATATGGATGAAGGGCAATGGTGTCCCCTCTCAAACAACGGCTGTACCGTTCCGGAACTGGAGTCAGTCCCCTTGGGGGTTCGTATTGAAGGAAGGTCGCCCCGGTTCAGAACGGGTTTTCTGTAAGGGACATCGGTATTTAGACCGAAACAGACCGACTGAAGGGGACCGACCCCATCTCTACCTTTGCTTCTGGAAGGTAGGGCTGGGGTGCTGGACGGTGTCGATGCGACTGCCAGCTCACGTTCGCCCCGGGGCGAACGCAACGGACGGTCAGATGTGACTCTAGGGAGCACGTGGGCTGCCATGACACCCCAGTTGCCCCAATTCCAACCGCCAGTGAGAGGCGGTGAGAGAGGTAGACCCTTGGTCCCTCTTTGCTTTGTGATACACTTCTTCTACTTGCCAAGCCAAGTGCGCAACACGCCTCCTCCTCCGACCCTGACCAACGCAACAGGCGAAACCACCTGGACGCTCCAGCACGTCCGTTCTTGCCTCCCACGCCGGCCGAGGCTCCTTCAACGCAAGGGAGAAGAGAGAGAGAAGAAGACCCCGGTACAAGGGGTGCGAATCCTGTCCACGAGACCCTCGTCACCAAGAGTACGTGTGTTGGGTCATTCAACCACGGACGCAAGTCTAATACGTCGAATGGGTCTTTGGGAAAATGGGCGAGCTATAGCCGTTTTTGATGGACGTTCGACAAAAGACGATTGGATCGCGTGCGACGAGTGAAGAGGATTGTGTTGCTGCGTTACTAACAAGCTACCATGCTTGCAGGTACGGTAGTGTTGCCAATAGGTACTTCGATACCTTGCCACCCTCCATGAGGGAATACCGTGCCATGTACCATCTCCAATTGGATCGTCAGAACATGCAATGACACGGCACTTGGAGTAGCAGCAACAACAAGGATTGGAGCTAGAGCAGCAGCGGCAAGGATGGATGGAGCTGCTGGAGCAGAAGCACCAAGGATGGATGGAGCTAGAGCCGTAGCAACAGCAAGGGGGGATGGAGTTGCTGGAGTAGCAATAGCAGCAAGGATGGAGGGATGGTGCTGTAGGAGCAGTGCCTGTGTTGAGGAGTACAAGTGTGACCAGATGTACGAATCCCCATGTGTCCTATATATAGGACAATCTTCCCAATAAGAACGTTTTTTCTGCAAATTGCCCAACTTAGATGGGAGAATTGATGCCTAGATACCCAAGACATGTTCCAATCATGCGACGGAATTCCGATGAGCAAGTTCAGTATTGATTCTCGAGTTGTCGGCCAAGGAAGGAAGCCCTACGGGAGTTCGGACGTGATCATGCATGGCGCAGCGACGGAAGCAACGGCGGCAACGGCCGCCCAATCCTCAGATTGGAGCGCGCATTCGGATTCCAGCAGCCGAGTTTGGCGAAGAATGGGCTTGTGAAGCGCATGGTGAGGTGTGGAGTGTTACGCCGGGTAAGCCCGACTCCTTTGAAGCCATGCTCTTCTTTGTACCACTAGCAGTTAGACACAAGACCCCAACTGCTGATCAGTTCATTGGACATCCCCCCGGACTAATCTCTCGATTAGTCGACGAATTGTCCGGGAGAACCGGGACTGAAAGGGACCTAGCAACGGGCGAATCTTTCGGAATCTTTCAAGGGACAACGAAGGGTGAGGATGTTGTCCGAATAGATTCGGTGAATCACAAGCTCAGTGCTGGACCGTCCCATCCGGACGCGTGGTCCACGTGACCACCAGCAACCGCTGGTTTGAGAGGGAGCTCCGCTTGGAGCGCTCCCTCCCGTGGTGGCCCTTAGGGGAGGCACCCTCGCCTTGAAATAGAGAGAGAGAGAACTTGCTTGACCATCGAGAGCCACGTCACCTCTCCCACGAGCTTGGCGCGCCATCTCCACACGCCAACTGCTCTTGAAGACCACCGGAAGCTTTCTCGCGGTGTCCCTCTTGCTAGGGAGCCGAAGAACCCCCCCTCGCGAGAACAAGAAAGGAATCGCTTCAAGGCCCAACCGGCCTCTCCCACCTTCGCCCGTGGAAGCTCGAAGCTCATCAGAGCGAAACGTGTGTAAAAATGCTCCTCACGGACGCTTTGTAACAGGAGCGACACGTGTATAGCGCAAGCGTCCGGGGAGTGAGCAAGGCAAAGGCTCACGTCCAAAGCGCAATCCCACACGGTGTTGCTACGTTCCTTTTCTCTTGAGGGAACGACAAGTGGACGTCTTTTTTTTCTCAAAGCAAAGTGATTCTGATGTATTACGAAGCAATGGCGGCATAAGTATTGCCCCTTGAATGGGCACGACAGCCTAGCGCTCCACTCGCATTCACCCTCGTCACGTGAGGGGTCCTCAGGTGAAAACTGCTCCCCAGGCAGGGACCGCACCGATGGGGAGCCTGTTTCCCTGGGGTTACGCCCCACAGGCGCGTGCCGAGGACCCTGATTCCGGGGCACAATCTCTACTTCGCCCCGGAAAGATCTTAGACTGTTCCTCACCCTATCATGATAAGGGGCAGTCCCGTGCCTGTTTGGGGTCACTTTAAGTCCATAAGAGGGGGGTGGTCTCTAGTGACCCTACTAGGATACTCCTAGTTGGTCTGGTTCAAATCGGGACTCGATGGGTGCCCCTAGATAGTAAAGGCATGCAACACTCCTCCGACGCTTGCAATCGAAGGGTGACGATACTTCGCTTGCGCCGTATTTCCGTTTCATCATCCCCTGAAGTCTGTAGAAGCATTTGGGTGCGATCGCGGCGCTTGCCATGACGTTTGGTTGCAGTCGCTTCTGTTGGTCGTCGATTCGAACACGATCGTCGCGCGTGCCTTCGTCGCAGCAGGGCCTTCCCCTCTTCCAATCGGTCGAGCTTTTGCGGGAGGATCCTCCACGCGTATTGTGGTTCGGAAACCCTTCGTGTCGATGATACCCTGCCTCGCTTCGAGACCGAATCGTGTACCGCCATTCCCTTCTCTCCCCTCGTTTCCCTACAACCCCCGAGGTAGAATGTCCTCGGCGTTGCATGTTTCCCGGTCGCAGGGGCTTCCCCTCAAAACCTAAGGGTAAAATGTTCCATGTTGATTCGCTCGACCCTCCCCGAGGTTCCTCGGGTTACACCGGCCACCCCACCGCCACCTGGGGGGAACGTGAGTCCTCGAGCTCTTTCTCCGCATTAGGCCCGTTCCCCGTTCCTTCTCGTCGCTTACCTGGGTGGTTCGACGAGGTGAATCCGAATCTGAGCTTTCCTGGTCCTGGATCGTTCGCCTTCCAGGTGGACTCGGCGTGTCTGGCCTGGGGAGTCCCAAAGTTCACCCTTTTTTTGGGCGTTTTGGGCAGGGGGCTGCCCATGCGCTCCACGGCACCGGCGGCATCGTTTCTCGAACCGTTTTTTCTCATGCGCATGTCCTGTCTTTCCGTCTGTCTCTTCCCCGGGTTTGGCGTTCCGGTTCCCCGTGGATGCCTGGCTGCCCTCGGGGAGGTGCCGAGAAGAGGTGCCGTTTTGGGTCCCCACCACCTGCCGGTGGATATTAGCCTCTAGAAAGCGCGCCAGGTGGAATTCGGCCGTTTTGAGAGCATTGTTTGAAAGAACACGCCGATACCTATCCAACGAGCTATCGTTCATTTGGTTTGAACCCATGTTCTAAGAGATACGCGCGTCGAAAGGAAGGAGCACCCTCGAGGGGAAACGAGGCAGGATCCAGCCCTAAAAGACCCTGGGACGTGCACGGGCCTCCCTGCTCTTGCACATGTTGCGCCCAGCCCTCTCGAGACACCTGTCTTGCCGAGGTTGTCCTTTGACGATGAGGAATATGCACTCAATCGTGAGGCTTTTGAGAGGTTCTCAATTATATTCGGGCCATTCACTTGGGACTTTTTTGCCTCGCCAAACAATGCCCAATGTCCGGCCTTCTTTACACGAGAGACCAATGCTCTCGCCCAAGAATGAGCTAGTCTTGGCAACCTATGGGCACACCCACCCTGTTGCCTCATTGACTCCGTGATAGGCACGCTGGAGGCCGAACCGAGAGCCCTTGTGACCATGATCACGCCGTATTAGCCAAAGGCTCCCGGGTTCCCTCGCTTGCAGCATCTCGCTACCTACCAGGAGGTACTAGGGAGGCATGAGGGAATATTCTCGGATGCCCAAGGAAGGCCCTTGCCTTCCCCTCACTGGGACGTCCTCCTTAGCCATGTCCCTAGGCGGATGCAGGGCCAGGACTAACCCGAATAGGGACCGGTTTGTCCCCCTTTCTAATAAGGGCTCTGTGGCCGATGAACCGGATAAATACGTGGCTTAGCCACGGGCGGATTCCCTAATGGAGTTAAGATGTAATATTAATTGCGGCGGAGGGGAACGAAAACACAACAACGTTCCTCAACGTTCCGCCCAACGGTCTCGGGCACCGCGGCGACACGAACGCACGAGCGAACGAGCGCGAACGCACGCCGACGCCACCACCCTCGTCGTCCTCGCGCCACAGGAAAAGGAGGTGGGCGCGCAAGCGCCACACTATCCTCCAGGTCGTTGTGGTGTGCTCAACGAAAGGAAGATGATTCGCACAGTAGTGGGATTATCGCCCCATGAGGGTGTCAGTCGACATCATCCGTTGGTAACAGCCGTGGGAAAAAAAAAGCCATTTCGATTGCTAGCTCCCTTCGGAAAAGCTTTCGTGTGGTAGTCCCTCGTGCAAGGAAAGCCACCAATTAAGGGGGGCAAACGTACATTATGCCAAGTTGGAATCTCCATCAACATTCAGAGTTTTGTGAAAGATGAAGATCATAGTGTCTTTAATGAGACGTGCCCCTTGAACACCTATTCCATAGAGCACAAGCCAAGACCCGTGTGCATCGTAAAGGGGTCTTATCTCACCCACCCATGGATGAAAACACTAATTGTCGTCCAAAACAGCTCTTTGAGGTCATTCAAAAACGGAATATTTTCATATGGTGGAATGCCCACTACCTCATACAATAAAAACGCTGCCAAGCTACTCAGTTATTTACTTCCTTACACCTTGTCGGAATAACTATGAGCAATCTTTTGTTTCGTACACGAAATTCCGGAGAATAACATTCTGTCATTGCATGTGGCACAATTCATTGCTTGCCAACACCCACTTGTATCGGCATACTATGTACTACAAAGGTTGCATACTCTCCTTGAATGATTGGATCAATGACAACAACGATGCCTCTTGCCGCAGATGTATACGCTTAGATGATGCATGCAAAAGGTTGTTCGCTAATGCACATCCTTCGCTATCTTCGCCCCATGTTCTCGTTGTAATGGGCCCTAAGCGAAGTCAAGTTTTCAATCGTAGGTCTTACAAAAGGGAAACCTTCCCTTGAGTTTTTGGTTCGAGTGCATATCCTACCTATATGTTGTTCACAATCCATCGTACACTTTATGAAATGAATACCTTCAATGCTTATTGACCCCTTTCATCTACTAGGCAAGAAAGAACCACCCGAACCATGGAGTAGGACGGATGCCCGGCAACAAAGAGAAGAACTACAAGTTTTATACAACCGTTTTGGTAGGAACAAACTATTATGTGTAAATCCCCAGCTCATTGTCCTATATATAGGACAATCGGGGACAATGACGTTTGGCGCGCGTTCGCCACCATAACCATGCGCGTTTCTTTTGCGCGTTCTAGGACGTGTAGCGAACTCTTTGGAGCTTCTAAGTCCACGCGCATGAGCGGAGAGATGCCCCGTGTCGTCGTCCAGCGCCCCGTACATCCGACCCTTCGTCAACCCATAGGACAATAGCGCCCAACTTCGCGCGGTCCGTGTACACCCATCGCGCTCTCCCACGTCGCGTGGCACGGCTCATTTGAAGGCTTAGAAGCTCAACTTATCGATCTATTACTCTGTGGAGCTACGCCTCCGACTTCGCATCAGACGGGCCGGTGCAGGTGTGTGCACGTCCGCCCCCGACACCCTCCGGCGTCGCCTAGAGGGGACTCCCGCCATGTGTTGTGCGGCGCAATCACGGCCCGTGTATGGCCCACAGAGGTAGGCAACGATACCTTCACTTGGCTTGTGACATGCCTGGCATGCTGCCGAGGCTTTCCTACCGCACATGACGCAGCGTCGCTGCGTCACCTTCCTCACTTGCGTGTCTTCGCCACTCGTCCTCATCACTTCCTCAAGTGCCACCAGACGGTGTCCACTTCCTCCACCGAAATCACCCATCGCAGCGATCAACGGACGAAGACGGAGAGCTTGCTGCCTCTCCGTCTCCAACTCTGCCATTATCCACGGATTTTCCAGGAGCTCCTTTGCGAGGAGCATCCTGCATTGCTTCTGTCGCACCTGCCCTGTTCCGTTTGCACGCATGAGCAGGAAGGTGTTCACCTCCGCCAATCCAATCAGCTCACTCAACTCGCGAATTCGAAAGTCGTGCGTTTTCCACACGTCGTGGAACGCAACGCTACCTGTTCGCAAACGGTTGTGCTGGTCCACAATGCTGTACTTGGATCTGTACATCTGCGTTGTCTCATCTACTGGGATTTGCTTTGCCAGCAGATGAGTGGTGTCCGTTGGATGCTTGATCATGTACTTCATGGTGCCTGCTGGCTGTGTGGTGAAGCAGGAAGACACCAAGCAGAGTGGTACACCAGCAGGCCCACGATGGGCAGTTGCCTTGATCAAGGTGCGGGTCCTGCGCACAGAGACTTCTCCTGGAATGCAAACAGTCAGTCCAGGTTGGTTGGGCTCACTCGAAAGGAAACGTTGAAGTGCAGCCTTGGGGTAACCCCTGTGTGCTGTTTTCACATTCAACACGGAGTACACACCGCGCTCCAGCAGCGCACAGCATGTCTTGACTGACCCAAACCAGCTGTCACCAAGGCAGACACGCCCACTGCCAAAGAACGGCTTCATCAGCCTGAGGGTGGTTGCCGTTGTGGTGCCAAATTCTGCAAAGAATTCTTTCTCCTTCATCAAGCCTGCATTCTCCACTGGTTCCATACGAAAGCAGACACCAGTCAGCCCATCACATACAGTTTTCAGCTCCCTGCCCAGCGGGTCAGGTTTCCTGCGCAGAAACATCCTAGAGGGCATGTACCGGCCCATCCATTTCAACATGGATTCATCCACAACCACCAGCCAGCTTGGAGTGTAATGCCGGGATGCATGTGCATTCCATGCATCCCAGAACCTGCGCAGTTCCCAATGAGGATCATCTCGCAGTGTATGCAGGGTGCCTCTGGGTCCCTTGCAAGCTCCAGCTTGCTCAAGTCTGTCCACTCTCGCTCCTCGCTCCGCTGTGTATTTTGGCACACTGTCTGCCAAAAATTCCAGGATGCGGTCAAAGTCCCTCCTGCAGAGGAACTTGTTTAGGTTGAATTGGACCGCCAGTGGGTCCTTTTCCACATCAATCACCTGCCAGAAGGACTTTCTGCTGTGTCCAGGGTGCAACAACATGTACACAAAGCACCCAAGCACCCTCAACAACATACCAGGTGTACACTCTCTGTCGTAAGACAAGAAAGTGTCACCTGGTCTGTTGTACTTGCTTCGACCACGGCTGGTGATCTCAGCAGTCCAATCAGGCAACAACTCGTACGGGAAGAAGCGCAGGAAATACTGCAATGCTTTTGTCTCACGAAAAGGCTCTGGTATGTAGGACGAAGGCGAGGCATAGCCTTGCTGCCTGTCCCTGACGCCATTGGCTGCACGTGAGTCGACGGTCACATGCGCCTCCTCTTCCTCCCACACCACTCCAAAACCATTCCTAGCAACTTCGTTGGCGTCCACGCCATCTCCAAGCGGGTCCAAGCCTTCCTCGTGGAGCGTCGCGCACTCCTGGACGTCGAGGAAGGCCTCCTCCGGTGGTACCTCCGTGGGTGGAGGTACCAAGTCGTCGTCCCCACCGGCATCCATTCCGGTGGGTCTTTCTTCCTCCGTGGTCGCGCGCTGCGGTTCTTCTTCCGGTGGTTGCTCGACAACCCTGTAACGGTTCACCGTTTCCTCGGTGACCGGCCATTCCTCCGCCGAGGTGCCCGCCGTGTGGCAGCGAACGATGGCCTCCTGCTCTCCTGTACGTAAACGTATGAGGCGGAGCACCACGCCGTCATACCACGTGTCGCTCCACGCCTCCCCATGCGCTTCACGGGCCCATTCGAAGCCAAACTCGGTTGCTGGAATGCGAACGCGCGCTCCGATGAGCGGATTCGGAGGCCGTTGCTGGCGTTGCTTCCGTCGCGGCGCCATGCGCGATCACGTCCGAAAACCCGTAGGGCTTCCTTCGTGGTTCGACCGCGCAAAAACCAATACTAAACTTGCTCATCGGAATTCCGTCCCATGATTGGAACATGTCTTGGGTATTCAGGCATCAATTCTCCCATCTAAATTGGGCAATTTGCAGAAAAACGTTCCTATTGGAAAGATTGTCCTATATATAGGACAATAACACCCTCATTGTCCTATATATAGGACACATGGGGATTCGTACAATTATATGCATGGAAGATTTACATGTGAAACACTTCAAACATTCAAGAAGAGCTCCAAATATGCCGTTCAAAAGCTTGTTTCAGGGGGGAGGGATGATGCATCTTCTCCTCGCACGCTTTCTTGGTCTTACTTGAGTAAGCATCCTTGATGTTGCATCCAACGCGAATCATTTCTTATTCAATTGACAGAACCTCAAAAATGGGCACTTGCCAAAACATGATGTATAAGAATGAAGAAGTGGCAAATCTAATATGACGCCACTTCACGATTTCCCAATATTTCCCAAACATGCTAGAGAAACTGGTCATTGCGTTTCCATACAAGGACCCCGCACACATATGTTAAAGCCTACTGATACGACTTCGTTGCACCAAATTTTACCAAGTATGAGACGAGTCAAAAGCTAGTCAAAGCACAACAACGAAAAGGGGCGGGTTCGGAATGCAGCCATGTGATGACCAATCTCCAGCAAGGTCTGATATCGGCACAAGCATCATGCACAAGGCGGGGGGGGCGTCGAGGTTCTCAAGGGAAAGTTAAGGGAAATCATTGACAACGTGCCATCGTGCTCAAATCACGTGCGCGTGTGAGTTCATGGGGCAATACTTTGAACATTTAAGACAAGTGCGTTCAGGTCCACCTTGTTCCCATGCTTTTGTCACTCCCTCACTGTAAGATAAAGACCGTAGGAGCGTCCTATCTTCACAAATTCAACTACGCCCTTGGTTGAAAGCGTGGCGTCTCCATTCCGTCTAGGAAGAGAGATAGACGTGGCGGATATCATGGCATCCCGAGACCTCGTTCATTTTTTGGATCGAGAACTAAAGGCAATCGTAGAAGTAGCCTATGACCTTGCACAAGAGGCTTGTGGCTTTTGGTAACTTTTGCAAAAGCAGAGTGCACGCGTGGAGGCCTTTGAGACATTTCCGGAAGATTCTCAACTACACGGAACCTATGCGATTTGAAGATGTCACGTAAAGAGCATTTAGGGGTGTACAAAGATGGCCTCCTTCAAGTTTTGTGTTACGCAAAGGTACAACATTCTATGGGCAGCAAACAAACTAACTCAACGATCAACATTGGAAGCACGAGTGATCATGGTAGTTTCTATCCGACTCGTTTGGCAATGCTTGCCAATTTGAGGCCCACTCATGAGCCAGACAATAACATGTTCAACTAACTTCAACAGAACATGCCCTAAAGAAGGGCTTATCCCAAACTAATACATAGACGTGTTGCGATCAAGGTCGCAACGGGCGATAGGTCGCCGATGACCTCCCAATCTCTACTATTGATGAGACCAACGAATTCGTTCAACCGCACACGCCTCTATTGGATGCTTTGAAGTCAAGTTTCTTTGCTTCTTCCTTTTCCTCTTGTCTTGACAAGCTTGTCAACATGGCAAATCTAGCTCATTTGCATATGACTCAACAAGGGTTGGAGCGACTGTTTTTTCTCAGTTCTTTCTTTCCTTGTTCGCAAATGCCAAGGTTGAATCCTTTGATTGTGCTTTCACATGCCCGTCTGTTGTGGAGCACAAGCCCTATCTTATTCACGAGAGATTTTCTTGGGTTGTCCTATTTGGATGCGTCCTCCTAGAATATTCCATCACGTCATAGTGGCTAGGGCAACTTTCCTCCGCGTTCCTACCACACTAGACGGGGCAACCTACCACTGCAAAACTGACTATCTAAAGGGGTTCCCTACGAGGAAGTGCGCACCCATATGTCTCGCAAAACTGCCCTTAGCCCAAAAGAGTATGTGAGCCCCATCCTTCTCCTAGATGGAAGGTAAACTAAAGTAGACCTCGCTTTCTAAACAAGCCCAATTAACTCCAACTAGGTGACCTTTTATTTCCTACAAAACACTGCCGTGCTCAGACTACCTCCTTGGCTATAGACGGCGTTGGTTACATATACACCTCAAAGCTGAACAACTAGTGGAAACTGCTTTCACATTAGTAGAAATATTCGCGTAAGGTTTCCACCTTGAGCATTCATACGCATTCGACTATTGGCTTCTACACGCGTGGATGAAGATGGTGCTCCAAGTGCCTCTTGCCCGATATTTTTTTGGCTAAAGCGACCAACGGGATCCACTTGTGCTTTGTAGTTCTCAAAAGGACCCAACTAGTCTTGAAACAAATCAACTCATCAAGAAATTTTGTTGTACAAGATATTTGTTCGTGCTAATTCGATTCTTTCTGTTGAAGTTACGATTGCTCGAGACGGATTTCTTTCACCCAATCACGACAGGTGCGTATACTTCAAGGTGCAAGTGCAACAAGTCCAACCGAACCAAGACCGTTGATTGGTAAGCGAAGAATCAAGTTTAGCCGACACGAATTACGGTGTCCACTGTAGGCCCTAGAGGCCCTATCCATGAGAGGGCCCCTTCGAACCCCTCTCCAAGTTGGGTCGAGACCTGGTCCGGTCAGAACCCTTGTAGTAAGGGGACTCGCCCCTTACTAAGGGACCTCCCCATCGAGGACTCGAACGGAACAGACCGGGATTGAAGGGTTGTGGTGTTTGGAATCCCTTCCCTCAATCCCTTCTAGAAGGTAGGGCTGGGGCAACCCAACGGTGGCGATGCGACGGACAGGCCAGGGTCGCTTGGAAACGACCCTTCGGGACCATCCAATGCATCGCCCGCCCCCCACGTGGGCAGTTGGGGAGCCCCGCCAGGCTGTCTTCAACCGCTCAAGGGCGGTTGAGAGAGAGGTAGACCCCTAGGTCCCTCCCTTTGTCTTTTTTAGTTCACTTGCTTTCTTTCGGAAGAGCTACCGCCTTCCCCACGCCTCCTCCACTTCGCCACCTTCAAACGACGCTCTTTTCGGTGCTGGTGAGACCCTGAGCACGTGCCACATCAGTCGGACGCTACATTGTCGAAGCCATCACCCACCGATGAGTGATGTTGAAGAAGATGTCCCCTTGGGGACCCTCACCCGTTTTCAACGAATGAGAGAGGAGCTCGAAAGAGAGAAAGAAGGTCGGAAAGACCTCGAAGCGAGGAATTCGTTGCTGGAAAGTGAGCTCGAACAACTTCGTACGCTTTCCCTTACCGGACATGGAGTTGTTGATGCACCGCCCGTTGGCGGAGACCCCGTGGAAAATGAAGCGCAAGAGGAAGAAGAGGAGCTTCCACATGAGGCTCCTCCGCAAGAACCATCAGACCAAGACTTAAAACCAGCAGAGCACGTTCCTCTTGCGGTGCATCCCCTCTCCGAGAAAGGGTTGCATTCCCTCACTGATATGTACCAAGCCATGGGAGCCTCGCAACGCTTGCAAGGTGTGACGCTCACGAAGCCCAAGTCATTCTCAGGTGCCGAACTCACCCATGACCCATATTCACTTACTCATTGGTATCGTGAAGTGTCTTGCTGGGTACAAGGTTACGCCTTGAACGATACCCAACAAGTTGTGCTTGCCCTCCAAACATTGAGCGGAACCGCAAGAATCATGATGGACAACATCATAATGGGTGACAAGAATCGCGTATCGCATCTTCCGGCTCTCTATGATTTGTTGAAAGAAACATTTCAGCGACGCAATCCTGGGCCGGATGCGTGGAAGGAATTTCAGCGCGCCCGCATGCACCCGATGAAGGAAGACGTGGTGAAATTCTTGAATCGGCTACTCTTGCTGAGTTTTGTGGTAAACATGAGCACAGACCCTACGTGCATGAAAATCAGCGAATGCGACATCGCCACGAAACTGCGTGTCGGCCTACCTTACTCGATGAGCAACAAAATAGAACAACACTTTCAGTTGCTAGTGGAACTTGGACGCGCTCCGGACATGTCCCCCTGGGGGGTCTGTGCCGCCGCCTTGAAGGTAGAGGCTGAAGAACGAGAACGGGCCAAAGCTGCAGCCCGCGGCAACAAGCTTACAAGAGCCAATACGGTCCGCACAACATCGACCGCCACCATCCGTGCGATGCCCCATTCTGATCCTACATCAAAGAGGGCAGCAACTACCCCTGCTGGCCGCATCGCCAAAAGGTTTGCTGACCTCTCCAAGGAACTTCAAGAACGCATCGTCAGGGTCCAAACAGACTTGAAGGACCTCCCTTTGGGAGCCACTCTCTCTCCAGATCAGCAAAAACAGTGTACTGCCAATTCCCTATGTTTGCGATGCCGCCGTTATGGACATGATGCAAAACAATGCCGTCATTCGTCCCCCATGTCTCCAAAAAACTAAAGGGGCTCCACCTGACAGTTGGGGCTGTCAGGATGGAGCCGGGAGAAGAACCACCACCTGGTGCATGCATGGAGACAGCAAGCCATACAAATTTATATCCAGGCCAAGTGGTATCCCTCAGAGCATCACCCAATCCCCGTCCTCGCTGTGAACTTCTCACGGCGAGATGCTACCTGGGAAACACCGAGGTTCCCACATTGCAGACTCAAGCTTATGTGGACACGCTTGCGAGCAACTCCTTCTTGAGTACCCAAGCCTTTCAACAACTCAAACATCAAGATCCTGCCCTGCAGAATTGGAAGCCTACTGGACACTTCTTCAATTTCAGCTTGGCTGTAGGAACAGAGACATACCAAGCGCCAGTAATCGAAGTCCTGCTGACCATCGATACTTTTCAGGCAACCCACACTTTTGGAGTTGCGCCAATCGAAACCTTCAGTTGCATACTCGGCGTCGATTTCTGTCATAAGTATCTGCTGCAGCTCAACTGGCAGCAGCAGTATATGGAACTCCGCGATCCAGCGGGTTCTGTTCATCGAGTCCAGGGCGATGAGTCATTCATCAAAGCCCGTAAACTGGACCTGATTGTACCCCCATCAGAGGTGAAGGAAGCTCTACAGTCAACTGAGTGTCTCTTTTTAATGGTACAGCCCCTGGACTCAACATTTGAGTTGACGAGCGAGGAACAGGATCTGGCTAGTTTCCGCAGCCAGCTCAGCGAAGCTTACAAGCTAAGCCCTGATGATCAGGAGCACTTGGACAGACTTCTATTACAATACAAGTCTTGCTTCGAGAAACGAACCTCGATTCCCACTCAACGGACACCTGGGGAGTCTTTCAATATTAATGTGGAACCAGGCACACAACCTGTACACCGCAACTACTACCGCTTGTCACCGCAACAGCAAGAAGCTCTACGTGAACTGCTTACGGAGTACGTTGACGCGGGGAAGATGGACATCTGCGCTGGATCCAGTTGGGGGGCACCTGTGCTGCTTATACCAAAGAAGGATGGGGGCTGGAGAGTTGTCTTTGATTATAGGCTGCTTAACGCGGCAACAATCAAGGACCGCTACCCGTTACCCCGCATTGATGACCACCTGCAGAATTTACAAGGGTCCCATGTCTTTTCGTCAGTGGATGCCCTGGATGGTTTCCACCAGGTGCCGATGAACCCGGCCGACGTGGAGAAGACTGCTGTTGTGACCCCGTTCGGGAGTTACGTATGGCGGGTTATGCCGATGGGGCTCGCTAATGCTCCAACCATGTTTCAACGCATGATGAACCGAATCTTCGGTACCTTACCTTTTCTGAAGGTATACATGGATGACATCTTGGTCCATTCTGCCAACATCCCAGAACATTTTGCACACCTTGAGCAATTCTTGGACACCTGCCAGCAAAGTGACATCCGACTTAAGCGATCGAAATGCTTCTTCTTTCATCGCACCCTGGAGTGGGTTGGCTTTCGCATTCGCGAAGGACAACTAACATGTGCTGACCACTTGGTTTCGTGGATCGAGAAATTCCCCAAACCAACAACCCACAAGCAGAATTTGGCCTTCCTAGGCCTCTGCCAGTTTTACATGCGCTTCGTGCAGAATTATTCAGACATTGCAGCCCCACTCACAGAGCTCAGTCGTAAACAGTATAAACACGACTTTCAGCATTACTGGAAACCACAGCATGATGCTGCCTTCACTCAACTGGTACAGTTACTCACTTCCAGGCCAGTGCTACAGCTTTTCCACGCAGACCGCCCCATCCGCATCGAGACAGATGCATCGGATCACGGTATGGGGGCCGTCCTGTTACAAGATGTTTCCACAAATCAATGGAAACCTGTGGAGTTTTGGTCCAAAAAATTCAATTCTGCCCAGAAAAACTATCATCCAGCAGAGAAAGAGACCTGCGCTATCGTTTATGCGCTCCAGCATTGGCGTCACCTACTATTTGGACAACAGTTTTCAGTCATCACCGATAACCGGGCCAGCATGTATCTTCAGAGCAAGTCATCAGAACAATTAAGTCCACGCGATCAGCGCTGGATAGCTAAGTTATCGTACTTCGCACCGTTCGAAGTTCACTATCGCCCGGGTCCCGAAAACATTACTGCAGACTACCTTTCTAGGCACAGCAGTCAAGACAAACAGCCCATTGTCAGAATCCTGGATGTGTGTGCAGGAATGGGTACCGTGTTACGGGCCCTGTGGCATCTAGTTCCCCCTGGTGCTACATTACAGATTGATTACATCGCAGTAGAACTCGATCACGACGCACGCCAAGTCATTCAACGCGTCTTTGCAGATGTCAGTCTTGACCGACCTGGCCTTTTCTCGCGGACCGACATTTTTCGTTATGGTAACGATGTCCGCCTACTAACGGACCGCCGCAAACTGCCTCCAGTAGACTTGGTCATTGCTGGCGTTCCATGCCAGCCCTTTTCCAAGGCCAATAATTCAAAGGATCATCCGAGCTATGGCTTACGCGACCATCGAGAACTGTTTACCTCCGCTCATCGCTTGCTGGAGCGACTGGGCCACCCAAGCTACATCATTGAATGTACCCCCTTTGCGGGGCATTTGGGGGCTGATTTCCAGCAGATTAGTGACATGTTAGGAGAGCCACTTTTACATGATTTGGCACAATGCTGCCCGCAGAGACGCGTCCGTTACTGCTGGACCTCCCTGCCTAACCCTTCAGAATTGTTACCCTTGCAGGACCTCCCCGTTCTATGGCAAGACTGCTTAACACCCGGATCTACTGTGCCTACCGACGAACTGGGGCAACCTATTACAAAGTGCCCCACCTTGATGGCCTCCCACAAATCGCACAGCGACCGAAGTCGGTCTACCTGGGTCCAAAACTCTGATGGAACATTGAGGCCACTACAGATTCAAGAAAAAGAGCGCTTAGTTGGAATGGAGGCCAATGACACCGCTGCTGCCCAAGTTTCAGAGGCCTCTCGCCATCGAATGTGCGGCAATGCCTTTCCTGTAGCGTGGATTGCAAATTTGCTGACTGCCTTTTTACAGAACCACACAGGGACGCTTCGACCGCTAGCTAGCCGCAGTCATACACCGACTGTGTGCGTTCTTCGCAGCCCCTCCAAAGTTGCAGCCATGCTCACAGATTCACAGGCCACACCTATCATCCAAAGATTGCAGAGAGCAGCAATATCAGATTCTCAATACAAGGCCATGGTAAACAGTCCTCCCCATCACCTGCAGGTTAGAGATGGGCTGCTGTTTGACAAGCCAACAGCTAATAGCTTTACTTCCTATGATGGTCCAGCAGTGGTATGGGTCCCAGCCGATGACGCTCTCCGTCAAGACCTTTTGCACCTGGTGCATGACCAGGCCCATTTTGGAACCGCTCGCACTTACGCAGCAGCGAAACGGCACTTCCGATGGAAGAATATGCACAACCAAATTCAGCATTTTGTGGCGCGGTGTCCTACCTGTCAATTACAAAAGCCAGGTACAGTCTCGCGTCACCAGCCATACTTTCCAGAGACAGCATTCTACCCATATCCATTTCATACTGTGGTCTTAGATGTCGTGGAAGGCCTCCCGCTTACCAGCAAAGGCCACAATGGAGTACTAACAATCGTTGATCGTTTCACCAAATTTGCGATCTATATTCCTATCCATACCACCTGGAGCGCATTCCGCCAAGCACAGTGTATCATGGACAGTCTGATATATCAATTTCACACCCCACAGAGGATCCACACAGATAATGGACCAGCTTACCGCTCATTATTTAGGGCCTTTTGTTCTGCGCTCGGGGTTCAACATACCACGGGTAGCCCATATCATTCACAGTCACAGGGCGGAGCCGAACGACAACACCGAACCTTGCTACAGACCTTGAGACTAACCTGCGACGATCGCCGCAACTGGGACAACTACTTGCAGGCTGCTGCCCATGCATATAATGACAGCGAGCACGCTGTCACCAAGGTTTCGCCGTTTGTTGCAGTTTATGGGTGCCCCTCTAGATTACCCTGGCACCTGCAATTACCCACTATGCAGGATGCTTATGCAAACACATCTGTTTGTTCAACCGATCATCGTATTGAAACCTTTTTGAAACAACAGCAACAGGTATACAAAGCTATTCTGCAGAAATTGCAGAAACAGGCAGATTCATTCCGTGAACTGCGAAACAATCGAACGCCACGTAGCTTCAAGCCAGGAGATTTGGTCAAGGTTCAGTATGGACTCAAAAGTCCTACTGACAAACACAAACTCGATCCCTACTATGTAGGTCCATTCACCATTGCAGAGGAGTTGGGGAAAGGAGCGTATCGCCTGGAGCTACCCAACAACTCCCCATATTCTGATCGCATTAATGCAGACCGCTTGGAAAAATGGGTGGATTCGGACCTCACAGTATTTCCTGCACATTCAGGACATCCGCAGCATGCATTGCTGCCTCCAGACACTCAAGTGGAGCCAGTTCATCACACCATCCGTTACTTGTTGCGAGATTATTCGTTGTTCCCAGCAGCCGGCGTTCGATATTGGGTCCAAACAAACTCCGTCTCGACCCCGTTCATGTGGATCGATGAAACAAGCTATCTTTTGGAAGAATTCCTCTCATTGGAAGAAACAAATGGCTGCATACCAGAAACAGGTATAACACAGAACAACTTTCAGCATGTTAAGCAGCACAAACAACAGGTATATTTGCAGAGTCCTGCACCCATCATGGTCAACACCTGGACCTCAAGCCACCTGCCCATGCAAGTCCGTAAACGACCGCGGTTCAAACCACCTGCTCACCTGCTGCATGCCGTGGTACAGGACCTCTTCCATGTCACCGATGACAAATCAGAATTCTACCAGGGAACAGTGATCCAGAAGCATGACAATAGATGCCGTTGTAGCGTCCAAGTAGGGTCGCAGACAGGGGACACTTGTGCAACGAGCGAGTTGCGGCTCTCAGCAGTCGTTGAGGTCCTGGAAGAGGCTGATGAGGCGAGGAGGTCGTCTCGGAGGACAAGTAGAAAAGTGAATTGCAAGGCAAAGAGATGGACTGGAGGTCCGTCTCTCAAAACCACTCAGTGGCGGTTGAGATGAGGGCAAGTGGGGCACAAGGAGGGTCCACGTGCTGCTGACGGTCAAATCTGACCGTCCGTGCAGCCAGCCGTGGGGCGTCCGCCAGCTGTCCGAGTCATCGACACCGTCCAGCCTCCCCAGCCCTACCTTCTAGAAGTACACGGGGAAAGGGAATCCTTTCGACTCAACTCTACCGGTCAAGGGTTCCCTTCATCCCTTACTGAAACATGTCCATTGACCCGGGGCGTTCTGCATCTATTCCCGGGCTCTGTTGACCCACATTCAATCCAGACCCGGATCTATGGTATAACGGTAGTAGGGAGCAGTAAGGCAATGACTGCCCTTTTACTCCCCAAAGTCTCGGGGTCTTCACGCAGGGTCTCGTAGGGTCCCTGCTAGGCTACATTCTCCTGGCTCCTGTCAGGTCACTGACACATCAGACGTGAAGAAAGTCATACACATAACTGATGGGGTCATATAGCATCGCACGTATCTCAGCAGCTGTATAACTTTGCTCGATCCCATCAGTCCAGCGCACGCAATAGTTTTCACCCGATGTGCCAATCACCATGCCTTGAAAGTATGCTTGTGTGCCATCGGAGGCATGAAACAACTGTTGCACCACTGCCTGTTGCAGGTTATGGGGTGACTTGTAAGTCGGTCTTCGTCGGGTCTGGAATGGTAGCTTTGAAGAAGTCCAGGTGTTCACTAATATAGGTGCTGGATACTGTAAATATACTTGGTGTTTATGCTGTTCCACTTTCTCAAGGTTAGAGGCAGTAATGCCCTGTTCGGGAATGCAGCCATTGTTTTCCTCCAGCACCAAAAACTCATCTAGTAGTTCACTAGTTTCATTGACCCACATGTAGGGTTCTGTAGTTGAAGTTGTCTTGACCCAATAACGAACAGGCTGTTGGGGGAAGAGTTGATAGTCTCTCAATAGATAGCGCTGTATGATTACGGCGGGTTCCACGTTGGCATCCACGGGAAGGGAGGTGGATGCACCAGTAGGTTCTTGTGAAGGGAAGAGCGTTAAATCTGAATCAAACCACGGTGCCAAACGGTCAGCATTGAAGCGGTCAGAATAGGGCGAATCAGGGGGCAGTTGTAGCCTGTAAGCCCCTTTTCCCAAGTCTTCAGTAACGGTGAATGGACCGACGTAGTATGGGTCCAGTTTGTGTTTATCAGTTGGCCCCTTCAGGCCATACTGGACTTTCACTTGATCACCAACCTTGAAAGAGCGAGTCGGTAATTGTGAACGCAGAGCCTGGAATTTCTCAGCTTGTTTATGCAAATGCTCCAGCATGGTTCTGTACAATTGTCGCTGTTTGTCTAGTAGGACAGTAACCCGTTGGTCTACTGTGGATATCATATCTGTGAGACTCTCTGTATTGTCCTGTAAGGTTAGGAACTGCAAGTGCAAGGGCAACCTTGAAGGGCATCCGAACAAAGCGACAAACGGCGCAACTTTTGTAACAGCATGTACGCTGTCATTATAAGCATGGGCAGCTGCCTGTAAATAGTCATCCCAGTTTAAACGGTCATCGCACGTTAAGCGCAGCTGCTGTAAAAGAGTGCGATGCTGTCGCTCTGCACCTCCTTGGGATTGTGAATGATACGGTGTTCCAGTGGAATGCTGAACTCCCATTGCAGCGCAGAATGCTTGGAAAAGGTCGCGATACGCTGGCCCATTGTCAGTGTGAATGCGCTGCGGCGTATGGAAGCGGTACACGAGCGCATCTAGCAAGCATTGCGCTTGTCGGAAAGAACTCCAGGAAGTGTGTATAGCAATGTAGATCGCATACTTCGTAAAACGATCGACAACAGTAAGCACCCCATTATGCCCCTTGGCTGTAAGGGGCAATCCTTCGACCACATCCATTACCACTGTGTGAAATGGATAGGGATAAAACTTAGTCTCGGCAAAGAGGGGCTGGTGCCTAGATGTTGTTCCTGGTTTTTGCATCTGACAAGTTGGACAGCGCGCGACAAAGTGATTTATATGCTGTTTCATTCCTTTCCAAGTGAAGTGGCGCTTGGCGTTTGCGAAGGTACGCTCTGCACCGAAGTGCGCCTGGTCATGTACTAGGTGTAATAAGTCCTGACGTAAGGCGTCATCTGCGGGAACCAGTACCACAGCAGGGCCGTCGAAGACATCGATCTGATTTGGAGGGCTGACTTCAAAAAGCAGTCCATTGGTGGCACGCAAATGTGGGGGCAGCGTTCGCAGCCATGCCTCATACTGAGGGTCAGATAGAGCGGCGGACCGTAGGCGCTGCACAAAAGAGGGACTGCCCGGATCGGCTAACGCGGACAGGATTCTGGACTGTTTGCCTTGAACACACACAGCCTCGGTGAGACTGCGGCTAGCTAGCGGTCGAAGCGTCCCTGTGGGTGTTTTAAAGTAAAGGTCCAGAAGGTTGGCTATCCACGCTACGGGGAATGCATTGCCGCACAACCGATGTCGCCTGCTTGTTGAGACATTCTCGGCAGCTGTGTCTCCAATTTCCATCCCAACCAAGCGCTCTTTTTCTGCAACTGTCAGCGCTCTTTCAGTTCCATCTGAGTTACGTACCCATGTTGTCCGATTGCGGTCACTATGCGAGTTACTCGTGGCCATCAAAGTGGGGTATTTAAGAACGGGCTGTTTCATTGCGCCAGTAGGAACCGTAGCTCCATCGGTCAAACAATCTTGCCAGGTAAGGGGCAGACCGGGTACATGCCATATACGTGAATTGGACGGAAGCGAAGTCCAGCAGTACCTGCTCCTTTTCTGGGGGCAGTACTGGGACATGTCGTGTAAGGCGGGCTCTCCAAACATTTCCGCAACCTGCTGAAAATCTTTGTAAAGGTGGCCTGCAAAAGGAGTACATTCGATGATATAATCTGGTCGACCAAGTCGGTTGTAAAGGGTATGTACCGTTGTAAAAAGTTCTCTTTCATCCCGCAGCCCATAACTGGGGTAGTCTGGCGAGGTATTGGCTTTGGAGAACGGCTGGCATGGTACCCCCGCGATAAGCAGGTGGACAGGTGGTAGCTTTCTTCGATGCGCCAATACTCGTACATCATTGCCATAACGGAAAATATCTGTGCGGTGAAAGAGTCCAGGTCGATCGAGGTTCACCTCAGCAAACACCCTCTGTATTACCTTTCGGGCATGCTCTTCTATTTCGACTGCTATGTAATCAACTTGTATTGGATAGCCAGTTGGTATGAGATGCCACAGAGCTCGAAGGACTGTGCCCATACCTGCACATAAGTCTAAAATCCGGATGATGGGAGGACCTGTGCTAGGGGGGTTGCGCGATAAGTAATCTGCAGTGATATTTTGAGATCCTGGGCGGTACTCGACAGCGAAAGGTGCAAAGTATGCCAACTTCGCCGTCCAGCGCTGATCCCGGGGACTGAGTTGTTCTGCGGACTTGCTTTGCAAGTACATGCTGGCTTTGTTGTCTGTAAGGACAGTGAATCTCTGTCCAAAGAGAAGGTGCCGCCAATGCTGCAGAGCGTAGACGATAGCACAAGTCTCCTTCTCTGCTGGATGATAGTTTCTTTGTGCTGAATTGAACTTTTTAGAGTAATACTCAACTGGTTCCCAGGTGTTGGGGGAGGTTTCTTGTAGTAGTACAGCCCCCATACCCAAATCCGAAGCGTCAGTCTCAACGCGTATAGGCCGGTCTTCATCAAATAACTGTAAAATAGGTCCAGTAGTGAGCATACGCACAAGGTGTTCAAAGGCCTGGTCATGTTGAGCCTTCCAGAAACGACAGAAGTCGTGGCGGTACTGTTTGCGAGTGAGCTCTGTAAGAGGTGAAGCAATCTCTGCATAATTGCGTACAAAACGCATGTAGAATTGACAAAGTCCCAGGAATGCTAAGTTTTGTTTGTGTGTGACAGGTTTAGGGAACTTTTGTATGCGCTCCACCAAATGGTCTGCACAACTGAGCTGGCCAGCATGTATGCGAAAACCTACCCATTCCAGCGTTCGGTGGAAGAAGTGACATTTTGACTCTTTCAGTCGTATGTCGTTACGCTGGCATACCTCGAGGAAGTCTTCCAAATGTTCAAAGTGTTTCTCTTGATCTACAGAGTGTATCAATATGTCATCCATATAGACCTTTAAAAAGGGCAATGCCCCAAAAATTCGATTCATCATTCTCTGGAACATTGCAGGGGCATTGGCCAGACCCATTGGCATAACCCTCCATACATAGCTGCCGAAAGGAGTAACAACTGCTGTCTTGTCAACATCTTCTCCATTCATGGGAAGCTGGTGAAAGCCGTCTAGGGCGTCTACTGATGAGAAGATACTTGACCCTCTCAAGTTCTGCAGGTGGTCATCTATTCGCGGCAACGGGTAGCGGTCCTTAATTGTGGCTGCATTTAGCATTCGATAGTCGAACACGACCCTCCACCCCCCATCCTTCTTTGGGATGAGGAGGACAGGTGCCCCCCAACTCGATCCCGCACAGACATCCATTTTCCCAACGTCCACGTATTCGGTCAGCAGTTCGCGTAGAGCATCCTGCTGTTGTGGGGACAACCGATAATAGTTGCGATGCACCGGCTGAGTACCAGGTTCCAGCTGAATCTTGAATGACTCACCGGGTACGCGTTCGCAAGGTAAGGTGGTACGCTTTTCAAAGCAGAGCGCGTACTTGCTGAGCAGCTTCTGCAGTCTCTCTTGTTCGTTGGGTGACAGCGTGCAGGCATCACTGAGCTTACTGCGGAAGGTCGAAGTTTCTAGTTCTTCAGATGTTAGCTCACAGGTGACATCAAGAGGTTGCACCATTAGTAATAAACATCCTTCTGTTTGCATGGCCTCTTTGATTTCAGAGGGGGGCACTATAAGGTCAAGTTTACGGGCTTTTAAAAATGCTGTGTCGCCCTGTACTTTATGAACTGTCCCATCTGGATGTTTAAGTTCCATGTACTGATGCTGCCAGTTTATGTGCAGCAAGAAGAGGTGGCAGAAGTCGACACCTAGTATGCATTCAAAGGTCTCAATGGGGGCCACACCAAAATAATGACTCACCTGAAAGGTATCGATTGTAATCTGTGCTTGAATAACTTGGGCCTGGTGCACTTCTGTCCCTACTGCTAGGCTGAAATCAAAGTATTGGCCAGTAGGCCTCCAATTCTGCTGTGTTGGGTCATGCTTCTTCAGTTTTTCAAGGTAATGAATGCTTAAGAAGGAGTTGCTGGCAAGCGTGTCCACGTACGCCTGTGTGGACAGGTCAGTAGGACCTGTAGGTCCAATAGTACTGCTGGCTGTGAGGAACTCACAACGGGGGCGAGGGTTTGGCGACGCTCGTAAGGTTACCACCTGATCTGGGTATAAGTTGTTGAGAGTCAACGGATCAGACCTCGCGCTTGCGGGTGGCACCTCTCCTGGCTCCATCCCGACGGCCTCTTCCGTCGGGAGGAGCCTGTTCAGTTTTTTGGCATCATTGGCTGGGTGTGACGGCAATGTTTTGCGTCATGCCCGTAGCGTCTACACTTGATGCACAAGGAATTACTCTGACAGAGTTGAAGTTGGTCTTGAGAAAGACTGGCTCCCAAAGGCAGACTTTTCATCTGTGTCTGCGCAGCCACTATCCTTTTTTGAAGTTCCTCCGATAAATCTCTGAATCGCTTGGCGGCCCGTCCTTCGATCGATCGTACGTTGGGGCGGTAGCTCCCTTCCTTCTGAGGTAAGGCATGGACAGTGGCCACAGATTTGGCTCCATGACCATTTTGATTGAGCGGCCTGACCGTGCGTGAAACACGCCGAGCTTTCTCTCTGTCCTGGGCTTCCACTTTCAATGCGATGGCTGCTATGCCCCATGGGGACACATCTGGCTTGCGTTCCAAATCAACCATCAGTTGCATGTGTTGCTCCACCTTATTGCCACTGTCATATGGCAGGCCGATGCGTAACCTGGTGGCGATGTCATCCTCATCAACCCTTGGACAGGTGGGGTCATCGCTCATATTAATCACAAAACTCAGAAGAAGGAGGCGGTTCAAGTAAGTGATCACATTCTCCTTGTTTTGACGTAAACGAGCCCGCTGAAATTCTTTCCAAGCATCAGGCCCTGGGTCTCTTCTTTGAAAGGTCTCCTTGAGTAGACTGAAGAGAGACGGTAAGTTTGGAACGCGCTCCCGATCAGCCATGATAATATTATCGACCATGATGCGGGCTGTGCCTGTCAAGGTCTGGAGAGCTAGTACTACCTGCTGAGTTGGATCGCTCGCGTAACCTTCAACCCAACAAGCAACCTCCCTATACCAGTGGGTGAGTGCATATGGGTCATCTATCACTTCCGTTCCAGAGAAGCTTTTTGGCTTGGACAATGCCACTCCTTGCAACCGGTGGGAGCCTTCCATAGCTTGGTACATCTTGGTGAGTGAATGAAGTCCTTGTTGGCTCAATGGTTGCATAGCCAGGTGGGAAGCATTCCCAGCTGCCTTCTCATTGGGTTCAACTGATGGTGGAGTAGGTCCATTGTCCTCGCGAGGGAGATCCTCTTCCCCAAGCGGTTCTTCTTCTTGCACTTGCGGGTCTTGAGCGGGGGTGTCGTTACGCAAACGACGTAGTTGACTTTCCAACTCCTCCACTTGCTGAGCAAGGACGGATCGAGCTTGTTGCTCACGTTCCAATTCACCTCTCAACCGTTGCATTCGTGTGGCGGTTCCGGAGAGGAATTCTTCCTCCGAGTCGCTCATCGCCAAGCGAGGCTTCGACAATGTAGCGTCCAAGTAGGGTCGCAGACAGGGGACACTTGTGCAACGAGCGAGTTGCGGCTCTCAGCAGTCGTTGAGGTCCTGGAAGAGGCTGATGAGGCGAGGAGGTCGTCTCGGAGGACAAGTAGAAAAGTGAATTGCAAGGCAAAGAGATGGACTGGAGGTCCGTCTCTCAAAACCACTCAGTGGCGGTTGAGATGAGGGCAAGTGGGGCACAAGGAGGGTCCACGTGCTGCTGACGGTCAAATCTGACCGTCCGTGCAGCCAGCCGTGGGGCGTCCGCCAGCTGTCCGAGTCATCGACACCGTCCAGCCTCCCCAGCCCTACCTTCTAGAAGTACACGGGGAAAGGGAATCCTTTCGACTCAACTCTACCGGTCAAGGGTTCCCTTCATCCCTTACTGAAACATGTCCATTGACCCGGGGCGTTCTGCATCTATTCCCGGGCTCTGTTGACCCACATTCAATCCAGACCCGGATCTATGGTATAACGGTAGTAGGGAGCAGTAAGGCAATGACTGCCCTTTTACTCCCCAAAGTCTCGGGGTCTTCACGCAGGGTCTCGTAGGGTCCCTGCTAGGCTACACCGTGTGCTATGGACAGATGGATATGAATCAACACATACCGTGGCAGAAATTCAGACTATGCTCTATGACCCCATCAGTTACATTTATGATTTCAATCATGCTTAGGTGTGTCAGTTAGTGACAGGAACCAGGAGAATGTAGGCCCTAGAGGCCCTATCCATGAGAGGGCCCCTTCGAACCCCTCTCCAAGTTGGGTCGAGACCTGGTCCGGTCAGAACCCTTGTAGTAAGGGGACTCGCCCCTTACTAAGGGACCTCCCCATCGAGGACTCGAACGGAACAGACCGGGATTGAAGGGTTGTGGTGTTTGGAATCCCTTCCCTCAATCCCTTCTAGAAGGTAGGGCTGGGGCAACCCAACGGTGGCGATGCGACGGACAGGCCAGGGTCGCTTGGAAACGACCCTTCGGGACCATCCAATGCATCGCCCGCCCCCCACGTGGGCAGTTGGGGAGCCCCGCCAGGCTGTCTTCAACCGCTCAAGGGCGGTTGAGAGAGAGGTAGACCCCTAGGTCCCTCCCTTTGTCTTTTTTAGTTCACTTGCTTTCTTTCGGAAGAGCTACCGCCTTCCCCACGCCTCCTCCACTTCGCCACCTTCAAACGACGCTCTTTTCGGTGCTGGTGAGACCCTGAGCACGTGCCACATCAGTCGGACGCTACACCACTCACTTCACTAAGGGGGGTGTAGCCTATGCCATTTTAGGTGTTTACAAGGGCGTCCCAATGGACATGGTAAAATGATAGAATAAGTATTACATCCACGCCACCTTAACCCTTACCTAATTTATTGAGTATCTCTTCTCTCGAGAAGCACCTCTAAGCTATACGCCACACAATCAATTCTGTTTGTATTGAGGTTACCTTCTTCGAAACGGATTGTAGGCGTGGAATAATGCGAAACGCCACAATTGAGGAGGGCGATCATCGCAACCTATCATTCGGACATCACATGTACATAGATCGGAGCATATGTGACAGCTACGTTCTCCACTTCCCGAAAGATTGCGCACTTCTATACCTACGTTGTCATGGGCGGGGACCCATGCCGTTCCAATGATCGAGCAACATCCCGGTTGTACTTGGTGTGTTTTCATCATCAGACGAATCATTTTCTCGACATGTGCATGTCTATGAATGGATCAACGGCACCGTGTGCGAGGCGTGAGCTCATGGACGTACCTGGTCATGGTGTCATTCCTCTCCATGCAAGTCTTTTTCTCCGGATGCTAGAAACTTCCCCGTTTCGACACTTCGGATGAGGCTGGGGTGTGTCTCGAAAGGAGTGTCGATCGGGACAATCGCACTACAGCAGTAGTCCCCTGTCGTACGGACGGAAACGAGGGTGTGTCTGGGCATCGTGGGTGTGTCTGGGCATCGTGGGTGTGTCTGCTGCTGGGCCATGGACCGCCTGCCGCGTGCTTGTGCGGCCATGGCGCCTTTTCGCACACGTGTTGGATCCATCCATCCAGCAAGGAGTGGATCGAGGAGTTCCTTCGACAGGTGGACACGTCCACGCACGTGGTGGACTGCGTCTGACACTTTCAACCGCAGCTGTCTGGTCTGCACCAGACACGGAGGAAAACGTGTTGGATCTACCTCTCACAATTTCGCTTCGTATGCTTTGTCTTCGCATTCCAAGACGGTTGTACATGGATCGGAAGGAACGGTTTCCAAAAACCATTCGGACCGATTGTCCGTGCTGGAGGGCGTGGATCCCACGCGTGCTTCGAGTATCCTGCAGGATCACCTTCACTTGTACAACAGCCTGGGACGAACCAAGGAAAAGTTCAATCCCATAACACCTGGTAGGGTCACCATGTACGTATGCGGAGTCACAGTCTATGATCACGCACACGTGGGACATGCCAGAGCCTATGTGGCCTTCGATGTGCTCTACCGTGTGCTCAGGAAGGCCAGGTACCAGGTCCAATATTGCAGGAACGTCACCGACATCGACGACAAAATCATCGCCAGGGCGCAAGAAAGAAAAGAATCTACAGAGCAGCTGGCGGAAACGTATTACCAATCCTTTAGGCAGGACATGGAGAGACTGCACTGCCTGCCACCAACCATGGAGCCCAGAGCAACCCATCATATCAAGGAAGCTGTAGACATGATCCAACGCATCGTTGAAAATGGGCATGGTTACTACGTGCCAAACTCTGGAGATGTCTACTTCGCAGTGGGAACGCTGCCAGCTTACGGGAAGAAGCTGGCCATGAGGGAGCAAGAAGACAATAAAGCAGGGGCCGGCCAGCGTGCACGTGAAAGAGCGGAGATGGAAATGCTGCAAGCTGAAAAAGAAGCAACAGTGGAGTCCTCAGTCAGTGCCGAGGTGTGTGCGAAAATAGAAAGAGAATTCAAGCAAAGTTCTGAACCGAATGTCAACTCAATGGACCAAGGTGGCATTGGCAGCGGTAAGCGTGATGCATCAGACTTTGCACTTTGGAAGTCAGCGAAACCTGGGGAGCCGTGGTGGGATAGTCCCTGGGGGAGGGGCCGCCCAGGTTGGCACATTGAATGCAGCTCTATGGTTCAGTCACTCTTGGGACAGAGGATTGATATCCATGGTGGTGGGGTGGACCTCATGTTTCCTCATCACGAAAATGAGATCGCTCAGTGTGAAGCTTCTTGTGGGTGCAAGACGGATCACAACAGTTTTTCCAATTTTTGGATGCACAATGGCTTCGTAAACGTGGATAGCGAAAAAATGTCCAAGTCTCTTGGGAACTTTTTTACTATAAAGGAAGTCCTTCGCAAGTATCATAGCCTAGCACTGCGGTGGTTTCTGGTCGGAACGCACTACAGATCGGCAATAAACTACACGCAGAGAGCATTGGAGGAGGCATCGGAACGCTCCTTCTACCTCTACCAGACCATGGCAGACGTTCGTAGAGAACTGTTGCAAGACCCTGTTACAGGGTACTCCCTAACAACCACATGCGAGGTAGAAAGGAGGGCCGAAGAGGAAGCATCGAAGGAAGGAATAGCACTCGTAGAAACAGTGCTACATGCTCTTGCAGACGATCTGAATACTCCTCTTGCGATTGGAGCAATTTCACAACCTCTTAAGATCCTAAACGATCTTCTTCACACAAAGAAAGGAAGGAAAGCGAAAGACCGCTTTCCTCGAATGCGCGCCAACCTCAGAGCCCTAGAAGCTTCTGTTGACTGTCTTGGGATGTACATGGAAGACCCAGATCTTGTCCTCTCTGAAATGCGAGCCCTTGCCCTTGAGCGGGCAGGGATGGATGAAGAGCAACTGGAACAGATTTTGGAAAAGAGGCTGGAAGCTAGGAGAAGCAAAAACTTTGAGCTCTCTGATTGCATACGGGATGAGTTGGCTGCACAAGGAATCATGCTGATGGATGGCGCTCAAGATGGGTCCCGGTGGAAACCTGCTATGAGGCAATTGGAGAGCTGAAAGTCAGTTCTGTCATATAGATAGACACAAAGCCATACCAGGAACAATTAATATTCATTTAAAGCAACTTGACTCCACACTCTGCATCTAAACACGTCTGCAAAGTTTACATCATGCATCGATCGTTTTCAGAGTACACATAGAAAACGGGTGCCTTGGCAGCACTGAAGCCATTGAATTCTGACCCTGCCGCTGACGTGTAGGCACCCATTGAAGGGAAAACCAACCAATCACCCACGCTGAGTTTGGGAAGAGGGTAATCCCGTAACACTGTGTCCAGACCATCACAAGTGGGCCCAAACACAGTGGAGGAGTGCTGCTGTCTGTCATCTACCACATGGGCATCGGTAGCTAGTTTCAGTTGCCGGCAGCTCACGGTTGCGTGGTCATACAGGAGGCAATTGAATGAGCCATACAATCCATCTGTGATCCAGTAGTGCATTTGGAGCCCATTATCATTCCATCTAGACCTTTTTCCGTAGATGGCTGTCGCCAAAGTTGCGCTTGACTCGGCAAAATACCGTCCAGGCTCTGCAATGACGGACACGCCACACGAAAGAGGAAAGTAACTTTCCAGGGCCCCGTTTACGGCATTGGCCACCTTGAACAACCCACCTTCGCACGACACGTTGCACCCGGCAAACCCTCCACCAATGTCCAGTAGTTTAAGCTGATATCCAGTCACTTCCGCAACGTCAAATACCCTCCTGGATGCGGCAATCGCTTGTACAAAAGCATCTGGATTTGTGCCACCGCTCCCCACATGAAAGGAGACCCCTACAACATTCAGGCTCAGCCTCCTTGCCTCCTGCAATAAGAATGGCACCTCCTTCTCTTCAGCCCCAAACTTATTCCCCAGCTGGCACCTTGCATTCGGGTCATCTGCACGGATACGAAGCAACAATTCAGCACCAGGGTGCCGATCCTTTATCTTGTACAGCTCCTGCTCATTGTCAAAGGTGGTCCTGGAAATGCCTCTCTGCGCCATGTGCGACACATGGGAAGGCATCTTGCACGCATTGGCAAATATAATGTCATCAGGTGCCACACCCAAGGATAAAACCTGGTCCAACTCTGCACTACTTGCACAATCAAAACCAGCACCCATGGACGCAAGGACACTCAACAGGGCAGGATTTGGGTTGCACTTGACGGCATAAAATGGGCGCACACTTGGCATGGCTTCTTGCCAAACTTGGAACCTCCTGACAACGTTACCCAGGTCCATGATGTAGAAAGTATCCTCCAAAGATAGACCCCTGATCAGCTGACACATGAATTGCTCGATGTGTTCCAGCTCTGCAGAGGCAATTGTCATAGTGTTGTGTGCAGCAAGAACAGAGGCAAGATTGCTGATGCAGGGTGTTTTCCCGAGTGCTGTACCTGGCATTGGCGAGATCAACTTCTTTTCTTTGGCGCGAGGGTCACAGGGACTTGGCTTCTCGTAGGCATAGTACATCTCATCGTCAGATGAACAGGAAAAAGTGTCCAGAACTGAGTTTGGCGATAAACTCCTGACAAGCTCAGCATGAGCAAACTCATCCAACAGACTGAACTGATGATAGACAGTTCTTCCTCCGCAAGCAAAGTCTTGCACTACCCCACCAGCACATGAATACTTGCGTGGGCAAGCAAATGGTTGCACCCAATGCAGGTACTTTGGTTCGTTGCTACTGCTTACTGTCAAAGCCACAGAAATACGACTGGGCCTAAACACACTGCATATCTGATTGACAAACTTGCAAGGATCAATCTTATCAGGATGGTACCCACTCAGCTCCACGCTTGTGTAACTGAACCCCTCCTCTGGGGTAATGTGGATGGTTGAGAAACCGTTTCCCTCTAAACCGTTCATAGAATATCCACACGGTTCAAACACATAGTCATCTATCTCTGCATGAGGAAGTAGGTCTGCAATCCCACTGGCCTTGGTGACAGTGGCAGCGTCCACAAACTTCTCATCTCTGAAGAAATGGGCCATGCTTTCTGCGTGCAGGCCAGTCATGCATACTTCCATAGTACAGTTTGTGTCTCTCTCTGCAGTTCCATCGCCAATACCTGCCACAAATACATGCCACTGGAATCCCTTGAGTGCGTCACCAAGAACGTACGCAGAGCCATTGGCAGCAAGTTGTCCAAAGTGATGCTTAAGGACTTCCACTTCTTGGCTAAACGAGGTGTGGGGGTGTGGTTGGGCAGACGGGAACAGGAAGTTGCCCCGCGTGTACTTCACGCGGCGAGGGACATGCCCAATCTCCTCTGCTAGCTGGATCATCTTACTGCACGAATTGAGCAACTTGGTGGTGCCACATGTCTTTAGCACCATCTTGTTGTGATAGACAAAGAGGCTTGATTCCGAGAGGACATAAGCATCAAAGTGTCCACTAGTCCGGTGTGAAACAATGGTGCACTCTGCAAGATCCAGCATCTCTTGAAGAAGGGCCTGCGGAATGCTCCTGAGAGTCTTCTCTTCGAAGTTGGCACAGTCAAAGTCCACTTCGATTCTTTTCTCCATGCCTTCAAAACCTGGAGTGGGAAATACATGCTCCTGACTGTTGGCTGCAACGCCGGTCGTGACAGCCGCATTGCCATCTGCAGAGAGCTGGGCAGCACTGACGGAGTATGATGACGCCATTGCAATGCCTGGTGTCTCCTCAATGTCCTTTCTGTCTGTTTAAGCGCAGTATGCCAGTCCTTCCACAGGGCGAGGGTTCTAAAAACCGCTGACCAGGTCTTGGTCACAACCAGCGTGGGGGAGAATATGGAATCGCTTTTGGTAATCTGCCTCTGCTGGTGGCAAGTGTGGATCAGTCGACCGTTTCAATCTCTGGTCGTTCAGTTGGTTTTGGGGTACTTGCCCTCTGTTTCTCGTGGTCGTGTCAGGAGGGTTTCCTCACGCAGTCCGAGTAGGCGCAGTCCCTGTACTTGGCGACCCCTCCTTTCCCTCGGATGTATTCCACGCCGTATCCGTGTGTGATCGATGGGTGTCCAGCACGGAATCCACTGCCGTTCCACTGGTCGTTTCGGATGGGGTTGCTTCCGCGGCACGCGTTTGCGTTTTCGAAGTTCACCCTTTGTTTTCTGCCTCGTAAACCACTACTGCCACTACTGCCGTCCTCGTCTGCCATCGTACCCGCACGTGTGCTCCGTTCTTCGTTGTTCTTCACGTACGTGTCGATGCACCACACGTGTGCGTGTGTGTGTTTGGATCGCGCCTCGTCCGATCCACTTGATGCGTTTCTTCTCTGGCTACGACGAGGTCTGGATCGATCGGACGATCGCGTGTCTGCCTGGTGAGATCTTCGCCTGCGTCTCGTCTGCTTTCGGTTCCACCTCTAGTGGATCGTTCGATGCGTCTTCTCCTTCGAGGGAATCGACGTGGATTCGATCCCTTCCCTGTCTTTCCTTCTCGCACGTGGGTTGCGGCCTTGGCGTCGATGGCGGCGCTTCGTTCGTACGTGGACAACAATGGGACCCTGGGAGGAGGAAGGTGTCCTTCTACCCCAACCATCCAAAAGGGGGATCGATGGATCCGAAAGGGGATGGGGTCGGGGTTCAAAACCCCTAGTTTCCTCTCTCCTCCCTTCTCGGGGATCGGTCCGATCCAACCGTGAATGGGAGATCCTTCTGGATCGTCCACCACTTCCATCGGTCCTGGCCTTGTGCCCGTGGGGGAAGGGGTGGGAAAAGGGTACCCCCAAGAGGGATGGGAAGGGATGGGGGGGGTCGTTTCCCATGAGAGGGGGAGAGGGAGGGGGGATGGCGGCGGACCGGAGAGAAGGACCTCCTCGTAGGGGATCGGAACCGAAATGACGACACGAACGGTCGAATATCCCCGAACAGGGGGATCTGGCGTCGTGGAACGCAGAGGAAGGGTGCAAGGTGGGAGTGGGTGGTCCTCCGGGATGGCCCATCCGTGTCCATTCGACCGCGAGGGACCCCCCATGGACGGTGGAGATCGTACGTGGGGGATGGAACGTCTCCCATCCGATCGTCCATACGACCCACCACGGGGCCAACCCGGGTGGGGAGAAGGGTCCCACACTTACAGCCACATCCAGATTCACACCCACACCCACACCCACACCCACAACCACAACCACAACCACAACCACATCCAGATCCACATCTTGGAGGAGGGACGAGTGGAGCTCCATCCATCCCATGAACGCCACTCCCACACCTGCGATCGAACACACGCTCCCACCCTCCACGAAGATGACCAACGCCCAATCGGACGGAAGAAAGAAACGGAACAATTTCGTCACAGGTGGGCAGATACGCAAACCACACGCAGACAGAGGAAAGATCATGCACGCCCACAACACGAGGGTTCGTACAGCTGCAACACCTCCCCAACCGTAAATTCCCCACCCAAGCAACCATTGCCCGATTCCTGCAGGCCAGAACAACAAGGGAGGACATCCTACGTAGGTGATCAGCCTCCTGAATTCCATGCCGCGCGTGAAATCCTCTCCAATCGTCCATCGTCCAGACGAATGCGCATCAACCCGCGGTGGAGCGAATGTTCGCCACCTGACAAGTCACAAGCGTGGCTGCTCCGTAGTGCGCACTTCCTGCCCATGTCCAGGAGGTGCTGCCAGCTTGAGGAACAGGACAACACCTCCTATGTTGCGGAAAGCATCGACGAAAGGCGTCCAGTCGAGCAGAGGCAAACCATCGCGATAATAGCGTTCGAGACACTCCCGCCATGGTTGCTGGACAGCGTGCATACTCCATGTCTTCCCAAGGTGAATTCGCCAGTTGTGGGTGTAGGAAGACGGCCGTGGGCAGCTGTCTAAAATTCGAAATCGAGCGTGCGTGGCTTTTCAGGAAAATCTTCGTCACTTGTCAATTCCACATTTACGCGTACTATGCGTACCATCTCCTACTTGTTTGAGCTATCCGTAGCTCTACCCAGGATCACGTGGGCTAACGACGTCATGCACATGGAAAAGTTAAAGAGCCAAGCGGCATGACATAGAAGCATCCACAAGGTCAACCTTGCACCCAATCTATTGATGATTCCAGTACGTTTCGTTGCTCCAAGCGGAGCCCGATGCCACCTGCTACATGCCTAATAGTGGCTGCAGTAATGCTCAAGGTGTGCAGGCAAGCAGAAGACGAGTTCACCGTGGGTATGATTGCCAATGGTACTCGTTCGGATCGTGCCTGTAGGTGACAGAGGCATTAATACACCTGTACCTTATAGATGTGAAAGGTAGGAGTCACTTCTTGCAGGAAGAACTCATCATTGTGGATGGTGAGCAATGCTTCTTTGAAATCCCCGACATCTTTTGTACGGCAGGCGCATTCCGTGCCACTGTTCACTCATGCACGAAAGTTCCACATTCGAACGATGCACATGCAATGCAAAACTACCCACAAATATGCCACGGCTGACATTCCGGCTCTGTGTGGGAAAGAAAATCCAGGGGAACCCGAATGCACAGGAGCGGCTGGGTTAATGCCAGGAGTGGGTGAGGTAATGCCAGGAGTGGGTGGGGTAATGCCAGGAGTGGGTGGGGTAATGCCAGGAGTGGGTGGGGTAATGCCAGGAGCAGGTGGGGTAGTGCCAGGATCGATCAGGGTGGAGATCCAGTCGTATACTTCAGGTGCAGATACTTTTGTATATCCGCCTGGAAAGTCGCCACAACCGATGCCGAAGCTCACTATGCCCACCTGTCTGAGTGTCGTACTCTCCAACAGAGGTCCGCCCGAGTCGCCTTGGCAGGAATCCCTTCCAGGCAAAAAGGCACACATCATGGTCTGTGGATCCAAGCCAGGATATGTACTTCGACACTGCTGGTTGCTGTACACGGCCAATCGAACTTCCCTCAACCGATCGCTGACTGGCCCTTCGAAGGATGTGGTGCCCCAACCCATCGTCAACACTGAAGTACCAGGAAAGAGATCTACGTTGCGCCGTGGCAACGGCACGAATGCTCGATCTGTGACTGGTGTCCTCAGTCGCAGCACCATTGCATCGTAGTTGAAAGCGCCGTCGATATACCTCGGGTGCCTGGCCACGGCATCGACATCGCGGTAGAAGTTTATTCCTGTATTCCTGGAGAAGGGTCTGCAGGGCAGGACAATAGTTCGGTCAGTCGCGGTTCGCGTACGATGGCCATCATCTTCCCCAGCCGATACGAATGGGCATCGCTTACGTGAGTATTGCAATGACGGGCACCCCTGGGCACACGTCTGGAAGTCTTGGATCGCAGTGGGCAGCGCTGAGTACGTGTCTTTGATCTAGGATCGTGCCTCCGCAGAACGCGGTGTACGTGTTTCCTCTCCTACAGGCGAGCAGCACCATCCACTCGTACTTGTCGTTTGGAAACACGGGTGTGCCTCCCACGATTCTCGCTTGTGCCTCGTCACTCGTGAGGTTGCCCACCACGGGCATTGGTGTCAGGGTCGCGTTCAGCGCGTGAAACTCCATGTTCCTTGGTTTGGATCCGTGTGGGTCTCCTATCCTCTCCTATTCTTCTTCGGCGGCGGTGTTGGTTGGACTCTCCTTTCTTGGGATGGGTCTGTTGCTCGTTCGGATGGGTGTGGGTTTCACCTGGGATGGACCTGGGTTGATGTGGGTCCACGTCCGTTCCCCCACATGGATCCCCCATGGATGAAAACCTCATCCCACCCATCCAGGGAAGGGAAAAGGGATGTACCCGTGTGGAGCTTGGCGGGGAGACGTCCCGGGGTCGGTGGGAAGGATGAATCCCTTTCCATCCCCTTCTCTATCCCTTTCCATCCCTTCTATACCCCTTGTACATCCCTTCTATACTCCCCTTTCTTTCTATACTCCTTCTATACCCCTTCTATACCCTACTATACCCCTTCTATCCCTACTATACCCCTTCTATACACCTTCTATCCCTACTATACTCCTTCTATGTTCCTTCTATGCTCCTTCTATGTTCCTTCTATGCTCCTTCTATACTCCTTCTATTCCCTTTCTGTACCCTTCGATCCCTCGATGGGATGGTTGGGTTTGCATCCCGACGCGGGGTGGTCGACGTCCATTCCCACCGTCGCGTCCGACACAGGAGACGGAACGAAAAGGGAAAGGAAAGGATGGTGGAGGACGTAGGGAACGATCCACGCGTGTGGGTGGGATACGGATCCAAGAAACAGAAGACACACTGGCCGGTACGCGACACAACCACACCTTCCAACACGTCCACGAAACCAGCACGATGCTTGAAACCAACACCAACGCCAGCACGATGCTTGAAACCAACACCAACGCCACCACGATGCTTGAAACCAACACCAACGCCACCACGATGCTTTCGCATTTGCGTGTAGACGCAGCGGATGGAGGACTGACCGCGGACGAGGATCGCACGTGGAACTGCGCAACGACCCAACACAGGCGTCGGTGGTGAGGGACGAAGACGTGCCCATACCGCTGCAAGTGCACGCCAAACCGGACAAAGTGTGCGTCATGTTCTACGGACCGCCGAAAAACAAGGTAAGCGAACGCACGTGCATCCCAAGCACCTCGAACGTGGCGAAGAACGAGACCAACCACCGGTCCCGAACCGAAAACGTCGAACGTCCACGCCGCAGGATCCGATCTGACGCGACTTGCGCGCCTTCTTTTTCACGCGCGCCGCGTGCAACGTGCGGATGCCATCCCAGTCCAACGTCCGAGAATACGGATGGTACAAACCCAAGGGTCTTCTGCCCTTCCAATCCAACCTGGAAAGGTTCCAGGTGAGTGCTGGAACGATACGTGGGTACACGCACCCGGAATGGCGTGCCAAGGTGGAACGAACGAAAGGACGGATCGGGACGAACACCGGTCGATTCTGTTGTCCGAGCGCGCCGCACACCATCCCTTGCTGCGAGATCGATCGCTGACCGTGCCTGTTGGGAAACGGACGAACCACCGTCCCGTCTCGAATCGATGCGAATGGGACCCCGTTCTGGCAAATGCAGGCGCAGAAGGTCACCAAATCCAACGCATCGTTCCTGGAACGGGCCATCCAAGAGGTGCGCACTTCGAACGACGAGAGGGATCGAACCCAGGAAAAACAAGGCCGTCCGCAGAGGCTCGCGGTGCTGTTGCGGAGCCACGCGTGCGTCCGTGGATCCATGGACTGACGGTTCGGACGTTTTACGATTCCTTCGATGCCAATCGCCCGTTGCAATGGCTCGGATGGTGACGGACTCTGCACCCCACCCCACCTCGGTTTCGATCTCGGACCCCCCCGGATCCTCCATGCGCGTGCAGGCCATCGAAGACGACGCATGGAAGGACAAAAGGCATGGACCGGAAGATCCCCCTCCCGTGGAAGGGAGCCGCACGCCCACCACCCCCATCCCTCCCCCACCGCGCTTTCCACCCGTGGAACCGCCCGCCAGCACAGCCGCGTGGATCCGGGCCGCCCTCGGAAGCGCCGAGGTTCCGGCTGAGCCGGGACGTGTCACGTCCAACGGCGTAGGCGTGAAGAACGAGACCCTGGGCAAAGATGAAGGGCATGCCAAGCCTACCTCGATGGCCATCGCTCCCGATGCCTGTCCGGCGGCCATGGAAGACCGTGCCCGGTCCATCGCCTGCAGGTCCCCGCGTCGCACTCACGCTGAAGCCAGCACTTCGGGAAGATTGGACACGCATGAGCAATGCTGGACGAGGACGTCCCGCAAGCACCTTTCCCTCAATTCCATTGTTGACAATTCGGTAGATGCCAAAGAGCACGGGGTGAAGGCTGAATCCACGGTCCCTGCCCTGTGCGAGAGCTGTGAACGCGTCCCTCGAAAGGGAAAGAGCGCGTACTGCAAAGCGTGTCAACACGCAAGGAAAGCCGGCCGGGTCTGCTGTGGCTGCAACAAAAGCTACGAGCCTGAAGATGACAACATGATCCAGTGTGACGTATGCAAAAAGTGGGTGCATAACGGTTGTTGCGCCTTGGCAACGGAAATCATGAGCCTCCCTCCGGAGATCAGGGAAGAAGCTCACTACACCTGCGCAAGGTGCGACCATAGGGCGCCGGCGAGAGAGCACGGGCAAAGGTCGAACCACCGCCAAAGCGTCCGAAAGGATGGTCCGGTGGCTTCATCTTCGGTGCCGACCGTTCGTAACTCAACTTCCATGAAAGCTCCTATAGTGTCCAAGGCCGAAGATAAGGCACCTGTGTCCAGCAGAGTTACGCCCGCGGAAGGCCCTTGCCAGATCTGCTCAAAGCACTGTGTGAATGGGAGCCCCGATGTGATTCCCTGCAGCGAGTGTCTCAAACTCGTACATGGTAGTTGCACGGGTCTTGGAACCCGCTCGCGTCCATTTGGTGCCGACTCCGTCGGAGCAGACAAGTACCTCTGTCCTTGTTGTACAAAAGCTATGGGTACGCTCAAGCGAAAAGCAGAGAAAATGCACGATGATCATTTCCGCCTTCAGCCACCCAGCCAACGTTTGAAGGTTCACAGAGGAAAGCACGGACACAGCAAGAATGAGGGAGGCACTGCGAAAGGAGAAATCACAGCCCCTGCGCTGCCTGGGACAGCGAGCAAGAAATCCCGCAAGGCAAAGGCAGGTAGGTCCAAACCAGTGGCCGAGTCGAAATGTAAAATCTGTGGGCAAATCGACTTCTCGGGGTCCAGTGCTATGATCGTTTGCAACGGATGTCGTGGCTACGTTCACACATCTTGTGACGAACACGCGGATTTTGTTCTAAAGAAAGCAAGAATGAAAAAGAAAAAGGAAGTGTATCATTGCCCAGAGTGCATCGCCAGACAGAAACCAACACTGAAACGAAAGGTGGCCTCAAACGTCGTAGGCGAGCATGCACCAGTCCCACCCTTGAAGACCCAAAAAGTTCAAAAGCTCAGACACAAGAAGTTGGCTTCATCCAACAAGGAAGGGTCCCGTGACAAAGATGGAGCATCCCTCAAGCACGCATGCGGAAGATCGCACCCATCCCAATCCGGGCCTAAGGTGGCCAAGTGCTCCAGCGATGCACCGTCGAAGAAAGATATCGAAAACGCGGAAAAAGAGATGGGAAGGATGGACCACAGGGCTGATGGTGCACCCACCCTGGTGTCTTCCAAGGTGGCCGCCCTTCCTTGCAAGAGAATGTTTGACCTGAAAACAGTGTTGAACCTTGGTGCCCCCCAGCCACCGCGCAAACCAAAGACAAGGTACTCTACACTCGCCACGCTGAAGGGCATGGCATCGGTGAAGGAAGCAAAGGACTCCTGGGAGAGGATTTCAGCGGAGGAAAGGCAGCACTGCGAAGCAGTTGAGGCTAGGGAGCTCCACGAGTACGACCGACTGCATGCTGAATACTTGCAGGAAATGGAGGAGTGGAAGCAAGCCTCCATCTTGACCGGAGTCTTCCCGTTCACAGGTACAAATGGCACTCTCAAAGGAGGAGATCTATTGCTTGTCCTGGAGCAAGCCTTGTTGGAGTACATAGGAAAGGAAGAGAACCACACTCTTTCGGAAACGGATGCGGCCTCTCGTAGTCAGAGAACGAGTGCAAGTACCAAGCAACTTATTTCTAAACCCGAGGTTCATGTCAAGGCCTCAGGGGCTCCATCTCAAAAGAATGGAGCCTCGAAGATTTGCAAGGACATTCCAGAGCAAATCCCTGTTAGCTGCGGTCAACTATCGGGCATTTTTTTGACAGGAAGTATGAGAGTCATAAGCGATGGCAGAGAGATGTCCGCAAGGGAATTTGAAGTTCTGGCAGGGCTTGGTGCTGCAAAGAAATGGAAGTCTTCTGTGAAGACAACGGACGGACGGAAGGTAGGAGACCTACTTGTAAGACTTGGTCTATCGAATCCACCTCAGCAGAAGGCGACCAAAGTCACACCAGTTCCCCTTTCTATGATCGACACTGGAGTAAGATTTGCACCGCCAAGCATCTATGCACCGTGGCATGAAACCTCGGTTCCATCCTTCTGTCCAATTGCTGCTCATTGGGCTGGTGATCGCTGCGCGGTCTGCCACGAAGACAGGGAGTACGATGTTGATCAACTTGTAAGCTGCGATGATTGTAGGGTGACAGTGCACCAAAGTTGCTACGGAATAGCACGGGCGCCTGGACCAGACGAGGGATGGCTTTGCCAGGCATGCATTCATGTTCGCCGCATGGGAAGGGCAGCTCGAAAGGTAGAGCAGTTGCTTGAACGAATTTACTTTGAGCCAAATTCCAAAAGAAAGTTCTTTGCTGAAAAGTTCATGGATGATGGCGTGGAGGCAAGCGGCACGACTTCGTTGAGTGCGGTTGATAAGTCGTGGAGAAGCCTTGAGCGTCTATCTTGGAAGCGCTTGGGATCCATCATTGATTATGCGGCCCCTCTGCTGCAGATGGTGAGTGATGATACTAGGAACTCGTTTGCAAATGCTTTCAAAGCACAGGCTGGCTCAATCCTCAGAAGGCCTCAGTGCTGTCTTTGCCCCGTTGGTGGCGGTGCATTGAAGAGGACAGAGATCCCGGGTGTGTGGGCTCATTGGTCATGCGGAATGTACATCGCTGAGAACTACATTGAAAACATTGCCAGGATGGAACCCATTTGTGGGATCAAGAATATAGCAAGGGATCGTTGGGATCTGCCTTGCACTATTTGTAGGAAGAGAGTGGGGGCAAAGATTCAGTGTGCTTCAGCCTGCTACACCTCCTACCACACCACGTGTGCAAGAATGTCAGGACAGCGATTTGAGGCAAGAACTTCCAATGCCAAGGATCCAGATGCACCGCTACGTCTTCTGAGCTACTGTAGAAGGCATGGCGGGGCGAACCCTCTGACTGCGACACCTGTTCGAGTGGAAAAAGAGAGTGCTCATGGTCTTGGCTGGGCTGCGGTTGCTGAGGATGTGGGTGTGAAGCTCCAATCTATGGTGATGGAAGGCACCAAGGCCTTGGCCGGCTTTCGGAGTGCCGCTGGGGCTGCCCGCTGTCAACCAGTGGACGAGGAATGGCACCGGGAGTCTCACGGGACTGGCATTGCGTCTGTCTCTGGTGACAAGGCATTCTGGCTTCCAAAGCTTACATTGCCAGCACCAAAGCAGGTCAAGCAGAAGGGAGGTTCTAGCGCAAAGAACCCGCGGCCGTCACGTGCCAACGACACCCCCTTCAAGCCCAGCAACGTCCTTCCCAGCTTACCAGAAGGCGTCCCTGAAGTTGTACCGGTATATTGTCTGAACACAGCGGGCATACTTCTTGTGCGTGCATGCCAAATCAAAGTCAGTGGTGGAGGGATTATGAGCCCATCTGATTTCGAAAAACTGGCCGGGGCCTGGAGGGCAAAAAAATGGAGGAATTCGGTGAAAGTTGGGACGTTTGACGAAAAAAGTGCAGCCATCGTTGGAGATGTACACGGGTGCTTGGGCGAGGATCTTGACCCTGAACCAAGCCTTGAGGGCCGCCACATCCTTCGTTTGTATGAACTTATTTCATCTAACTCTGTTTTATTTTCTGATGGTCCAGAGGTGAGCATCGGGGATTACTTGGGTCAAAGAGGCCTTCATGCTAAATTGCAGGCAGACTTCAAAGCAGATTGGGTAGGGAGAGAGTATTGGATTATGCTTGAGCTTGGGTTACTGGAACCGGCATTAGGGAGATCTAGCGAGCCCCTAGACTTGGATCTCTGTGCCGATTCCAATGCTGTTGGGCAGGCCTTCGATGTCATGACTGTTGTGAGAGTAAGCCTTTTTGTTCTTCCATCAAGTGCGGGTGATGAACCCCTTGTGAATGTGACTCTGGCAGTTGGTTCTTCCTGCCACGGCCCAGAAGCAAATACTGCGCCCACATCAACACGTTTGGATCCTGAGAAGCAACTGACGGTTCACGGTACTGACGATCAAGAGAATGGTGTAGCTCTTTTGACGCACAGTTCACCTGCACAAGAAGCAGGGGCAACAATTGATCGTGCCTGCCTAAGCACGGGGCAAACGAAAGATATCTTGCCTAATTCCGTGTCAATGCACGGCTTGCCTGATGCAAAGGAGGATGCTCACACAATGCTTCCTGGAGCGGAAGCTGGCTTATCCACTAAGTCCAATGCAAGCACAGTACATCCTGAATCTCATGCAGACGTAGGTCATGTTCGAACGAGTGCAGAAACTGCACTCCAAGGAAAAGCAGAACTGGGCCGTTATCTTCGCATTTACTGGTCCGAAGACGATGAATGGTTTATTGCAAGGATACTTACTTACCTTGACAACGAGAAAGAGTATCAAGTCGAATACCAGTGTGATGGCGATGTTGAGCAGTTGGATTTGTCGCGTGAAACATTTGAGTGGCTTTCAGATCCGCTGCCAGGAAGAGGTATGGATTTGGTGGGTTGGAGAGTTGCCGTGTATTGGTGCGATGACGATTGCATTTACAATGGCATTGTCGTAGATTTTGATGAAACTGTTGATATGCACACGGTATACTACGATGATGGGGATGTTGAACAGATTTGCTTGGGAGTCGAAGTTGTAAAGTTTCTAGAGAAAGTTGGAGTTACAGATGAGATGAGAATTGCAGTCGAAAGAAAAGTACGATCCAATCAGTGCACCCAAGTCAATGATTCTGTTGACATTGTATGTGGAGACAAGGTTGGAAAGTTTGATGCAGTCACGCATCGGATCAGCTGCGATGGTCAGGATTTTTCTCCCACGGACTTTGAAGCTTACTGTGGTATTCAGGGCACACATGGCTGGAAGTATAGTATAAAGATCTTTTCTAGTGATGGGATGTCTTGCAGCACTCTCGGGGACTGGATTGAGCAGCGTGTTTTCGCAAAGAGGCCCAGCGATGCCCTTGGTGCAAGGTGTGGATTTGGAGCAAAGAGTCAGGGGAATGGACTAGAGGCGCAACATAATGGATTGAAAGGAGACAAGCCTGATTGTAAATCCACTGTGCGCACGACACCAGAGAGTGTTGGACTGCATCTAGAGACTGTCGAACCACGAATGAAGGAGCAAAAGCAGAAGTCAGGAGGAAAACGGTTTGGAAAGCGCATGTATGTGTATGCACTTGAACAGCTGCCCAGGGGCCTAAGCTGTCATTTTCCTGAACAGCTCCCTCCCAGCAAAGTTTGGTCATCAGAAGCATGGACTCTCAAGTGCGCATCTGAGAATTTACTGAACGACGAGCAAACCAAAGGTGAAGAATGTCCAAATGATAGGCGCCCCCCTCCTAAGTTAGTGAAAGAAAAACTTGAATCCCTTTCGCGAACCGAAATGTGTCGAGTAGCCTTTGGGAAATCTGGAATCCATGGCTGGGGGTTGATAGCTAGAACGCCAATAAAGAAGGACGACATGGTGATTGAATACAGAGGAGTGGTCATACGTGCTGTGTTAGCAGACTTACATGAGACCAGGCACAGAAGAGCAAGAAAGGACTGCTATTTGTTCTCGGTGGACAATCGCACTGTCGTTGACGCTACTGATTGCGGGTCACCGAGTCGCTTCATCAACCATTGTTGCAACCCATCGCTTTACACACGTGTATTGGAGGTTGATAATATCGGACGGCTTGTCTTCTTTGCCCGAAGAAACATAAAAGTAGGGGAAGAGCTCACTTTCGATTACCGTTTCGAGAAAGAGGATGAAGCAAGCAAGATACCATGCTACTGTGGTGCTCCGAACTGCCGAGGGACAATGAATTGATGTATGCTTCCATTGATTTCCCGACGAAAGGGCACAGCACCTTGTGCAATGTCGGAGCTTGTCGATGTCATTCTGATGCAAGCGAATCCTTCAGTTTGAACGTATAGAGACCAGGAGGGGGTTGAAGTCGACCGAACAATACCTCCGACCGTGTTGATGGTCACATGGCCTGTTTTGTGATTGAGCCTCAATCTCCATTGTTTCCTTTCAAGCGCTGAATCGTGCCAACTTCCTTTTCTGTTTCGTATGCGAACGCGTGCACACCTTGCGTGATCAAGGCGGGCTTTGCACCCCTGGCAGGCTATGGTTGTCGTGCCTGTGTGCGTACCATCGTTTGGTTTCATGGACCCACCACCTTTCAAGGCGGTCTGCAGGGTGCATTAGCTGCTGCACAGGTTGTACCGGACCTTTGGGTCGTGCGATGGGATCCCATGGTTCGTTGGACGACAGGCACCATCGACCAAGACGATGCCTGTGGTGGTCGGGGGGGGATCGATTCCATTTCCACTCTTGGGTTCGTGTTGGCTGCTTCGGGTGGTTGTCATGGTAGGTTCGACGTGTGGGAAGGGGACGTCCATGGTTGTGTTGTTCCTCGCATTCCCGTGGGTCCGTTTCCTTGTTCTCTATCCGTTTCCATCCATCGGGATCCCTTCCATCGATCTTGACGTTCGGGTGGGAGTTGGGGGTGGTGGTGGTGGTCTCGTGTGCATCGTCGTCCATGGGAGTCCCACCATTCACCCCTTTCGTCCTTCCCATTCGATCCCCTTTCCCTTGGGTCTTTCATGGGGTAGAGGAGGGGGACCCGATGGAGGGAGGGAGGAAAAGGAACGGATCGTGTCTTTCCTGGACCCCTCCACCTTTCTTCGATCGTGGGTGGATCCTTGCTTGTCTACCATCCTTCCGATGGAGAAGGGGGGTGAAAGCGATCGAACACGAATCGATCCCCATCCTTCCCCATCATTCGAAAGGAAGGAAAGGAAGGGATCGTGGGGATGGAGGGGATGAAGGGGACCTACTCTCCCTTCCCTTCTCCCTCCAATCCCCCAGACGGCACCTCGACGATGGGTGCGAACCTACCGGGAGGGAGGGAGGAACCCAGGGGATCCAAACCCATTCCCCTTCCATCCAGGAAAGGGAAACGGACACGATCGATCCTTCCCCCCCCCTCCTTTTCCCACCCTGGCGCCCATGCTCGTGGTTCCATCCAACCCCCCTCCTCTCCAGACCCACCACGCACGATCCACCTCCCACCACGAACACGTGGGAATCGAAGGACCGTTCCGTTCCTTCCCACGGTCGTTCCCCCACGTCCAAGGTAAGGCAGGAAAGAAAGAGGACACGTGGTGTCCTTCGTAGGAAACGCACCAATCCCAACCCAACCACCAACTCGTTCCCAAGCAGACGAACGACACCTGCCAGGAACGGGATGATGCCGAGCGGATCCACGCGAGGGATGGAACCATCCGTTCCTCCCTTTCGCGGATCCGGGACAGGAACAGCGAGCAGGAACCGATGGATCCAACACGTGGGAGGATCGTGTTCATGAAGGACGGACGGACGGATCGGATGGGAACGAAACGCCAACCAAGCCCACCAGAGAGGATTCGGACGTGGAGAAGATCGCCTCCCAAACACCTCCTCAGAGGACAAGAACGGTGCCAACGGGAACGCGGGATCGAGGCCGAAGCAAGGGAGAAGGAACAGAGAGGAAAAGGAAACGATCGATGCGCTCGTCGATGACCTGGACGCAGACGAAACCGCGCCTCCCCACCAGGCTCGAGCGGCACCTCTTCGAGAACGACCGAATGAGAGCGGCGACGTGGTTGGCGAACCCAACACTGGATCCAGGCGATGGAAGAAGAAAAGGTCCGAACGCATGCCCGCGCTCCACGCGCGCGGGATCCGATCCTCAGTCGGAGCGATGAAACGTGCCCGGGCTCTCGCCCAAAGGGACCTTGGCTTGCCGAGCAGTGCAACAGGGGAAAGGATTGCCACCCGCCGTTTGCCTTTCAGGATTGCACGGGCGAGGCCTCGACGGGAATCTCCCCTCCGGACGACGACCAGTGCCGCCGTGCCGCAACGACTTTCTTCAAGAGTCACCCGTGCGTTCCCTCGCGAACATCCTCCTCCAAGGAACGGTCCTGGTCCAGCCTGCAAATCCGGCTCGGAGAGACTGCTCTGCGTTCTTCGCATGCAGCGCAGCGTGGCAGCTTGACGGCAGCCAGTCTCTACTTATGGCACGCCGTTCCATCTTCACCTTGCTGCGTCGATTGCCATGCAGGCCAAAGAAGATCGAGATTCCATGTCCGGCACAAGGTTTCGCGTGGCGTGCGAGCGCGGGACCGAGCTCCGAAACGGACGATCCTACCGCGGACCCTTCCATGAGGAGCATGTCAGCGAATCCGTTGCTCGATGACTGACCCGCCATTTTCGTCAGGCCTTCTTCGCGTCCATCAGGTCCTACTAGCTTTTTCCTGAAAAGGTGAGTCTTTGCGATGGCAGACCTGAAGTACGTCAGGGCGTCCCTTCAACCGTGGGCAGCCTTCTCCCCGGACGAGGCAACGGCACCCCCACCGGCACTGAGGGACGTGCTGTCCAAGGCAGCGAGCCGGGCGATGGGTGGGGGCCTGGCCGGTGCCGGAGCCATGGCCATCAACGTCGGCGCGCTCATGTGGATGAGGACCACCGTCAATTTTCAGTATCGCTACGGCATGTCCACGACCCAAGCCTTGAAGCATCTGTATGCGGAGGGCGGGATCCCTCGGTTCTACAGAGGTGTCTTCCCTGCGCTACTGCAGGGTCCACTTTCACGATTCGGCGACACGGCTGCAAATGCAGGTGTGATTGCTTTCCTCGATGGCATGGATCAAACGAAAGCATTGCCTACAGCTGCCAAGACAGCGTGCGCCTCTGCAGCGGCCGCTGGGTTCCGCATCTTGTTGATGCCCATCGATGCTTGCAAGACCATCATGCAGGTTGAAGGAAAGGGCGGGTTTGGCAAGTTGCTGCAGAAAATGCGTCAAGGTGGCCCGTTTGTGCTTTGGCACGGTGCGCTCGGTGCCTCTGCTGCCACGTTTGTAGGACATTACCCCTGGTTCTTCACCTACAACTTCCTGAATGAGATGCTTCCCAAGTATGATCGCCAAACGGAGCTGCCCCAATACCTACTGCGCAGTGCAGTGATGGGATTCTCGTCCAGTGCGGTGTCGGACACATGCTCTAACTCTATCCGGGTGCTTAAAACAACCAAGCAGACGGCTGTGACTTCGATCACCTATCCGCAGGCATTTCAGTCGGTAGTTGCAAAGGACGGAATTCAAGGGCTTCTCTTCCGAGGTCTTGGAACGAAGATCATCTCCAATGGAGTGCAGGGCTTGTTGTTCAGCGTTCTCTGGAGGCTGGGCCAAGATTACTTGGAAAAGAAGTGATCACCTGTATTTGTCCTCTCCATACGTCGAGGAACCGGTCCGTTGCATTTGTTTCTGTAGGTGGTAGTTGTAAACATCCCTACGTAGAGCTGTAAAGCCGTAGAAGGCTTCCCGACTGTCGTCGCGTCAAACGAATCGTCCTCGAGCAAGGATGACCCGCCACGTTGCCTGTTGTGTTGTTGATTCCGTTCCTTCGCTTTTTCACAATGAAGGTGCTCACTAACTCGGCGACTGCTGTCAGTGATGTAGTTCATCCCATTTAGACTATTGGATCATCCCCACATCGAGATGGTCGTGGTACCAACGGCCTAGACCCTATCGAGACAAGTGTCGCGCCATCCTCATAATGTGGACAGTGAGGACCCAGGAGGCAGCAGCTGAAAGAGATTCTTTTCTACGGAACGGTAACACGAGCTTGTCTAGTGCATAATTTACCTTTGGCGGCCACAATCGACCGTGCCTTCTCGGGAATTTGACATCGTTGGGCAACAACACCATACAGTGTTTGTCTGCATCTTTGCGGTGCTCATTGATGCGGAGAAATTGTAAGGAACAATAATGAACAAGATGAGAATCGGGGCAAAAAGCAACACTTGTACGGATACATTGCAAACCCATGGTATTTCCCCGTCCATTCATTTCACTCCAAGAACCACGTTGATTGCCCACTCCACAAAGGCATGATTAAAGACATGTCGGGGTGAAACCAACGAAGAGTTTAGTTCGACAACCAACATGTCCGTCATGCCAGGAGACTCCGGTTGCTCCCCACATTGCCCGGAGTGGATGAGGTGCATCGGCCTAGACCACGGCAATGTACAGTTGTGATGATCTTGTTTTCATACTACAAAATACTCAAAAAGTGCGGCACAAGAACCAATATTGCGATACCATTAAGGTCGCAGTACCACACCCTCGTTATCTGTTTGGATGGGACCGAGGAATTTGGATTCGTTGTCTACTACAATAACGCGAAAAAACAAGGCTATTCGTAATAGGGACCATCAACAAGCTCGCTTCTTCAACAAAGAGAGGGGATCTTCCATCTTCACGCGAAAGGATTCTTTGGTCTTACTCCACCGTGGCTCGCACTAATTGTACATTGAAATGCCCTTCCGCCGTTGGCATCGGCTTCAACGTATTCAGAAATCTCCCGGTAGGATCGATTTGCTATGTCTGCACTAAAGACGTGTCTGGCCTAGTTTTCTCCTAAGTAAGCAATGCAAGGTTGTACGCGGTGAAGAGAAGCAAACAAGCGAGAAGAAGTAGAACCGGGACGCACGCGAGCACGTGAGTGTTCACATGTGGGATACCAAGTTTACAAGCGAAGGGACATTTTTCATATGGGGAACCCGCAAAGGTTCTCCCTTGCCGAGGAATACACGAACTTGATTCCTTGTAGGACGCGTTCGAATGAGACAAGGCCCCAACCGTGGGAAGTGAGGGACCCACAAGGGAGTCCTTACTTCCTACAAGTGGTCCATACAAGACAAGAAGTTGTCGTTCCAATGTTCTCTACGAACACGGGGCACGGCAAGAGTGCCTGATTTTGGGATCCTTGGCCACAATCCCTTCATGACGGATTGGAGGTATGGAGAGCGAGAGACGCACCCTCTTTGTACGTCAAGCACCTTCCAAGAAGTTCGTAGTCGTGTTTTGTGCAAACACCTCGTGAATTGTGCCCAATGTGATGGTCACGCTTTTCCACAGACCACCAACGGAACTGTTCCCGAACAATACGCCCATTTTTCATCATGCATACATCAACGCAACATAGCGCAATCAGTTGCCAAAGTAATACTAGTGTGTCCTCGTCAATCACGTAGCCTTGATGATTGTTTTTTATTTCACATGATGGTCCACAAAGAGACAAGCGATGCCCAATCCAAGTTAGTTGATGCGCTTGCATGGCAAATATGTAGACTTTATGAAGTATTTGGTGTTTTGTTGCGTTTCCTTCAAGCATTCCCAAGGACTTGTTTTTTTTACTTTGTAGGATCGCATATGACACCTTCAACAGTTATCGAGCACTTTAGAAGCACAAGGTTAGTGTGTAATTGGTGGCACCCTCGCTCCAACATAGAGACTTTTCAGAAGTAGAAATTGGACAACTTGGAAAGGAAATCTAAAATCAAAGATCAGAGCTTCAAGTCCATGCTTCTTCGAAGCAAACAATGAAAATAGATCCTCTCAAATGTTTAGAACATATTCCTTAAGCATTTGCTCATGGACATCGACGTTGGAGAAACGCGGGTACTTAATGAACTTTCCAACTGTACCCCGAAAAGCTTTGCCCTTTCAACAATTAGAGAGTTCCTCGAGCAAGCTAGAACCCTTTTCTATCACCGATTTATTGAGGGGCCATATTTACACCATAATTTGTTGGCTTTGCGTTAGAGGCATGAAACTTGCGAATCTCGCGCCTCTAAACAAAATATCCTAGAAACTTGAGTGCCTTTAGCATAGCCAATCTCCTCCAGACTCCCTAGTAATCGATCGCAAATGCATATTCATGCAACAAAGGCACTCGGAACTCGTGCATTGCTTGCACCATGTTGTTCCCTTACAAAGCGAGAATATGCATGCCCTTGCAAAAAAACCCAACGATTATGTCAATGCATAACCGGCATCCTTCACCAACGGGATTCCATTTTTATGATTGAAGTACGAGTTCCAAGGCGCATATACTTGCAGATCACGTACATGTCTTACAATTCGAGCAGTTGCCCTCCACTCGTGAACTTTATGAGCAAGACATAATGTTGTTGTCTTAAAAGTTGTCCTTTTCAACCATTCGCACACACTTTGTACATCCGTACGTTTGGTAATAAAGGAGAACGCCCAATCCAAAAAAAAGCGGACGCTCCATTTCTTCATGCAACTGCGTTCGTGGCGGGAGATCAAAATGCAAGAAGCATGTAAACACTAATTTGCAACATTGTCATTGCGATGTGTACACGTAGGGCTGAACTTTAACTTCATTAATCAGAGATAAGTTCGAGAAAAGCGAACCCCCACGTACTATTGGTAGCACCAAGTGTAAGAAGCAGGGCGTTGACTTTGGATACGTTCGTGGGTTGCCACCTTCGTAGTTGTGTATTACATGCAAGAACGAGTGGTGAGTATCCCCACTCAATGGCGGCTTCATCGACCGCAGAGGACCTCGCAGTAAACCGGGATCGGTCCTCGTCGGTATCGAACACTGCAGGAATGGGCATCGCCCTTCGAGGACCCACAGGGGCCCCATACTCCTCGAAGGTACTCGACCGAAACTCGGTCGTGGTCCCTAAGGGATTCGACCTCCCAGGGACCAGGGCTTGAGCAGCCTCAACACTCTCCCCTGCTCATGGCCTGGTATTCCAACAAGCCCAATGTCTTCAATGCAGCTTGCAACTTGGTGGGCCCCAGGGCCTTGGTCAGGAAATCTGCCAGCTGGTCATTTGTGCTGATGTACTGGAATTTCAGCTCTCCCCGACTCACGCGGTTCCGCACAAAATGGTGTGCGATGTCGACGTGTTTCGTACGAGACACGGTCAGAGTGTTCTTCGTCAAGTTCACAGCACCTTGATTGTCACAATGAATGGTGATACATTGGGCCCCAAATCCAATATCATTCAACACCTTTCTCAGGTACAACGCTTCTTTTGCTGCAGAAGCAGCAGCCATATACTCGGCCTCCGTCGTGGACACGGCAACTGTTTTCTGCAATTTCGTCTGCCAGGAAACCAAACTGCCGTGCAAAGTGAACACGTAGCCAGTTGTGCTACGTCTGGTTTCTTCACATCCTCCGTAATTGGCATCACAATAGCCTTCCAGCAAACTTGGGGAGCTGTCACCCAGCAAGATACCAACTGCCTTTGTGCCATTCAGGTATTTCAGGACCCTCTTGGCCTCGGCCACGTGATTGGTGGTTGGTGCAGAGACATAGCGGGCCAGACGATTGGTCACATAAGCTATGTCTGGTCTTGTGGACACTGCCAAGTACATCAGGCACCCAACCAATTCCTGGTATGGGAAGTTGGATTCTGTCGCTGATGCATCTGAGGTCCATTTTGTTCCAGGTTCCAATGGCGTAGAGACACTGTAGCAATCTGCCATTCTGAACCTTTCCAGCACGTTGTTCACGTAGGTCTCTTGACTGAGGAAAACCGTTTTTCCAGTTCGATCACGTTCCATTTTAATTCCTAGAAAGTGATCCGTGGGCCCGAGGTCTCTGCCTTCAAAGGTGGTCAGCAAGGATTGCTTGACATTTTCCACTTTTGATCTGCCCTTTCCACATAGCAACAGGTCATCGACGTAGACCATCAGCAACACGTCTTCACCCACGTATAAGCCCGGATCTGCAGTGGAGCATCTGAATCCAAGCTTTTCCAAAACATCCGTGAGTTTGATGTGCCAGGCACGTGGGGCTTGTTTAAGACCATACAGGGTCTTTTTCAATTTCCAAACTTTGCCATCCACCTGAAAACCAGGGGGCATATCCATGTAGATTTCTTCGTCGAGATCACCGTTGAGGAAAGCCGTTTTGATGTCAATGTTCTCGACTTCCCAGTCTCGTTTAGCAGCCAAGGTCCACAACAAACGTAAAGTGCTCTGTTTTGCCACCGGTGCAAACGTTTCACCAAAATCAATTCCAGCCACCTGTTTGAATCCTTTGGCAACCAGGCGAGCCTTGAAGCGTTGGATGTTCCCATCTTGGTCGTATTTCACCTTGAAGACCCACTTGCAAGGCAGAGTCTTCATCTCAGGTGTTCGGTCCACCACATCAAAAACATCCTGCTCGCTCAAACTGGATACTTCTTCCTGCAAGGCCAGTTTCCAATCATCGTGCTGGGGGCTACCTAAAGCCTCATCCAAGGTCAAAGGTTCTGTCAAGCAGGCATTTGCAGTCCAATATGGCGGTGGTGGACGACGTTCACGAAGTGGGTAGCGCCTTTCTTCAGCAGCGGTATTGCTGATATTTTCTAAATCTTCCATTCCCTCGGTTGTTTCGTGCTCTGGTAATTCCACATTTTCAATTGTACTGTTCTGCCTCTCCCCCAACGAAACAGTTTCCAATGTTTCGGACGCGGTAGGCATAGGCGTTATGTCTTCCTGAGTGTCATCTGGCGATGTTGTAGGTTTCTCTGCCACACCAAGAAAAGTGACGTTTCTGGACAGTACCAATTTTTCACCACACCAAATACGGTACGTGTCTTTTGTTCCAGGCTCGAATCCAACGAAATGACCAGGCTTACTTTTTGCATCCATTTTTCCAGTGGTCTCAGTTGGATTCTTCAGCACATAACACGTCTCACCAAATATGTGCATATTGGAAACATCCGGTTTGTGACCAAAAACTGCTTCGTAGGGTGTACGGCCATGAGGTTTGCAAGGCACACGGTTTCTGACAAGAGCACAATATTCCACGGCAAAGTTCCAAAAACGTTTGTCCAGACCACCATCAAAGAGCACTGCGCGCACTTTTTCCAGAATTGTCCTGTTATATCGTTCTGCGTTTCCATTTTGTTGTGGAGTGTATGGTTGTAAGAAGCAGGGTGTTGACTTTGGATACGTTCGTGGGTTGCCACCTTCGTAGTTGTGTATTACATGCAAGAATGAGTGGTGAGTATCCCCACTCAATGGCGGCTTCATCGACCGCAGAGGACCTCTCAGTAACCGGGATCCCTCCTCGTCGGTATCGAACACTGCAGGAATGGGCATCGCCCTTCGAGGACCCACAGGGGGCCCCATACTCCTCGAAGGTACTCGACCGAAACTCGGTCGTGGTCCCTAAGGGATTCGACCCTCCCAGGGACCAGGGCTTGAGCAGCCTCAACACTCTCCCCTGCTCATGGCCTGGTATTCCAACAAGCCCAATGTCTTCAATGCAGCTTGCAACTTGGTGGGCCCCAGGGCCTTGGTCAGGAAATCGGCCAGCTGATCATTTGTGCTGATGTACTGGAATTTCAGCTCTCCCCGACTCACGCGGTTCCGCACAAAATGATGTGCGATGTCGACGTGTTTCGTACGGGACACCGTCAGAGCGTTCTTCGTCAAGTTCACAGCACCTTGATTGTCACAATGAATGGTGATGCATTGGGCCCCAAATCCAATATCATTCAACACCTTTCTCAGGTACAACGCTTCTTTTGCTGCAGAAGCAGCAGCCATATACTCGGCCTCCGTCGTGGACACGGCAACTGTTTTCTGCAATTTTGTCTGCCAGGAAACCAAACTGCCGTGCAAAGTGAACACGTAGCCAGTTGTGCTACGTCTGGTTTCTTCACATCCTCCGTAATTGGCATCACAATAGCCTTCCAGCAAACTTGGGGAGCTGTCACCCAGCAAGATACCAACTGCCTTTGTGCCATTCAGGTATTTCAGGACCCTCTTGGCCACGGCCACGTGATTGCTAGTTGGTGCAGAGACATAGCGGGCCAGACGATTGGTCACATAAGCTATGTCTGGTCTTGTGGACACTGCAAGGTACATGAGACACCCAACCAATTCCTGGTATGGAAAGTTGGATTCTGTCGCTGTTGCATCTGAGGTCCATTTTGTTCCAGGTTCCAATGGCGTAGAAACACTGTAACAATCTGCCATTCTGAACCTTTCCAGTACGTTGTTCACGTAGGTCTCTTGACTGAGAAAGACCGTTTTTCCAGTTCGGTCACGTTCCATTTTGATTCCCAGAAAGTGATCCGTGGGCCCAAGGTCTCTGCCTTCAAAGGTGGTCAGCAAGGATTGCTTGACATTTTCCACTTTTGATCTGCCATTTCCACAAAGCAACAGGTCATCCACGTAGACCATCAGCAACATGTCTTCACCCCGTATAAGCCCGGATCTGCAGTGGAGCATCTGAATCCAAGCTTTTCCAAAACATCCGTGAGTTTGATGTGCCAGGCACGTGGGGCTTGTTTAAGACCATACAGGGTCTTTTTCAATTTCCAAACTTTGCCATCTACCTGAAAACCAGGTGGCATATCCATGTAGATTTCTTCGTCCAGATCACCGTTGAGGAAAGCCGTTTTGATGTCAATGTTCTCCACTTCCCAGTCTCGTTTAGCAGCCAAGGTCCACAATAAACGTAAAGTGCTTTGTTTTGCCACCGGTGCAAACGTTTCACCAAAATCAATGCCTGCAACCTGTTTGAATCCTTTGGCAACCAGGCGAGCCTTGAAACGTTGGATGTTCCCATCTTGGTCGTATTTGACCTTGAAGACCCACTTGCAAGGCAGAGTCTTCATCTGAGGCGTTCGGTCCACCACATCAAAAACATCCTGCTCGCTCAAACTGGATACTTCTTCCTGCAATGCCAGTTTCCAATCATCGTGCTGGGGGCTACCTAAAGCCTCATCCAAAGTCAAAGGATCGGTTAAGCAAACATTTGCAGTCCAATATGGCTGTGGTGGACGACGTTCACGAAGTGGGGTAGCGTCTTTCTTCAGCAGCCGTATTGCTGATATTTTCTGCATCTTCCATTCCCTCGGTTGTTTCGTGTTCTGGTAATTCCACATTTTCAATTGTACTGTTCTGCCTCTCCCCCAACGAAACAGGTTCCAATGTTTCGGACGCGGTAGGCATAGGCATTATGTCTTCCTGAGTGTCATCTGGCGATGCTGTAGGTTTCTCTGCCACACCAAGAAAAGTGACGTTTCTGGACAGTACCAATTTTTCACCACACCAAATACGGTGCGTGTCTTTTGTTCCAGGCTCGAATCCAACGAAATGGCCTGGCTTACTTTTTGCATCCATTTTTCCAGTTGTCTCAGTTGGATTCTTAAGCACAAAACACGTTTCACCAAATATGTGCATATTGGAAACATCCGGTTTGTGACCAAAAACTGCTTCGTAGGGTGTACGGCCATGAGGTTTGCAAGGCACACGGTTTCTGACAAGAGCACAATATTCACGGCAAAGTTCCAAAAACGTTTGTCCAGACCACCATCCAAGAGCACTGCGCGCACTTTTTCCAGAATTGTCCTGTTATATCTTTCTGCGTTTCCATTTTGTTGTGGAGTGTATGGTGCACTCGTCTGTTGCTGGATGCCGTTTTCTTGCAGAAAGTTTTGTAACTCTGCATTGAGAAATTCGGTTCCACGATCCGAACGCACAAACTTCACAGCATTTCCAGTTTGCTTCTCCATCATCCGAATCACCGTTTTGATGACAGCTGCTGCTTGTGATTTGTTGCAAATAGGTTTTGCAACCCCAGTTTGCTCTTCTCGTCCAGAATGCTGACAATGTATTTTTCTCCGTTCTTTCCAGCAGGCGTGATGGGTCCCATCAAATCCATATGCAACAATTCTCCGACATTTGCTTGATTTTCTTCATTTCCTTTGGGAATAGCAGATCTGGCTGTTTGGCTTGGATGCACGTTTCACAACTGATTTTGTTCCACTTTAGATTGTCTGGTACACCTACCACGGTGTCGTGCAGCTTTTCCATCTGGCCAAAATGAGCCAATTTTCTGTGCCACTCCATGGCTGAGAAAACGTTTCCATTTTTCCACAGGTCACGTAAAGACCATTTTTCTGCACCGCACTGAGGACTTTCTGCTTTCCTTTCCAAATCGCACATTCCCCCATTTTCAAAGTACACGTTGCATCCACGTTTCCATCAGTTTTGGAACCGAGATTAAGTTCACCCGTAGTTCCGGGCAAAACAGCACCTTCTGCAATTCCACGTTTTCAGCAAGAGCAACGGTGCCAGATTGCTTGGCGTGCACTACTTCTCCATTTCCAACCAAGATGGACTGCGGCGATGCTTCTTGTGTCAGGGATGTAAACATCTCTTGTTGAGCGCAAACATGAGCGGTGGCGCCGCTGTCCACGATCCAGATATTTTTCCAAACAGTTTGCATTTCCACATTCCAAAGCGTAAGAGACCAGTGCAACCTTTTCATCCGTCTCCCTATCGTTTCTGGGTTGTTTCTGCAGATGTGGAGGCAATCCGTTCAGGTACCAGCATTTTTCGCGGCCATGTCCACTTCTGCCACAATAGCTGCAGGTAAACTTCGGGCGTCGGTTCTGCGTAGCGAAAGCAACCTGGCCTCTAGATGTCTCTCGCACGGTGATGGCACTTTCTGCCTGGAGAAGCTGATTCTGGATTTTGAGCATGTCTGTCTCTCCCAAGGTAGTCAGCATCTCTACCTTGTTGGCATATTCCTCCGGCAGGCCTGATAGGATCGCATCGATCAGATGGATGTCGGTCACCGACCCATCGATCGCGCGCAGGTTGGTGCAGATCTGCTTTCCACGCATGATGAAGCTCATCATGCTTTCCTCCGGTTTCTTGGTAAGTCCTGTTAACTCCTTGCGCAGGGTGAGACGGCGTGCGGCGGTTTGTCCCGCATGCATGTCCTCGAGCATCGTCCACGCATGATGCGCAGATTCAGAGTTCGCCCACCAAATCCACATACTCATGCTCACAACAAGCACATGAGGGCCAATGCCTTTTCAGAGTGTTCACTGTCTTTGTTTAAGATGGCTTCTCCAACTCCCTTGGTGACCAGCAAAGCTTTCATCCGATGTTTCCATATCGGGAAGTTTTCGGAGTTCAGTTTCTCGAAGTCACTCCTTCCATTTGTTTTTGTTTTTCTCTGTTCTCTTTTTTGTTTTTTTTGCGTTTTCTTTCTGTTTAGTTTTTCAGTTTGTTTTCTGTTTTCTTCTGCTTCAAACGGGCTCCGATACCATGTAAGAAGCAGGGTGTGACTTTGGATACGTTCGTGGGTCTGCCACCTTCGTAGTTGTGTATTACATGCAAGAACGAGTGGTGAGTATCCCCACTCAATGGCGGCTTCATCGACCGCAGAGGACCTCGCAGTAAACCGGGATCGGTCCTCGTCGGTATCGAACACTGCAGGAATGGGCATCGCCTTCGAGGACCCACAGGGGCCCCATACTCCTCGAAGGTACTCGACCGAAACTCGGTCGTGGTCCCTAAGGGATTCGACCTCAGGGACCAGGGCTTGAGCAGCCTCAACAAAACGCAGAACGAATAACAGGACAATTCTGGAAAAAGTGCGCGCAGTGCTCTTGGATGGTGGTCTGGACAAACGTTTTTGGAACTTTGCCGTGGAATATTGTGCTCTTGTCAGAAACCGTGTGCCTTGCAAACCTCATGGCCGTACACCCTACGAAGCAGTTTTTGGTCACAAACCGGATGTTTCCAATATGCACATATTTGTGAAACGTGTTATGTGCTGAAGAATCCAACTGAGACCACTGGAAAGTTGGATGCAAAAAGTAAGCTTGGTCATTTCGTTGGATTCGAGCCTGGAACAAAAGACACGTACCGTATTTGGTTTGGTGAAAAATTGGTACTGTCCAGAAACGTCACTTTTCTTGGTGTGGCAGAGAAACCTACAACATCGCCAGATGACACTTAGGAAGACATAACGCCTATGCCTACCGCGTCCGAAACATTGGAAACTGTTTCGTTGGGGGAGAGGCAGAACAGTACAATTGAAAATGTGGAATTACCAGAGCACGAAACAACCGAGGGAATGGAAGATTTAGAAAATATCAGCAATACCGCTGCTGAAGAAAGGCGCTACCCACTTCGTGAACGTCGTCCACCACCGCCATATTGGACTGCAAATGCCTGCTTGACAGAACCTTTGACCTTGGATGAGGCTTTAGGTAGCCCCAGCACGATGATTGGAAACTAGCCTTGCAGGAAGAAGTATCCAGTTGAGCGAGCAGGATGTTTTTGATGTGGGTGGACCGAACACCTGAGATGAAGGACTCTGCCTTGCAAGTGGGTCTTCAAGGTGAAATACGACCAAGATGG